>JADKLZ010081101.1:7025459-7055171 GCA_021533235.1 Biomphalaria straminea
TTTTAGCACGAAAATTATATGTAATATAAATTATAAAAACTGCGCCTGGGTACACCTTATAGGGGTATCTTGCCGTTCCCAAGCCCGGGTAAAGGAGGAAGGGTGATCGTAAGGCTAGCAACCTCACATCACTAAACTATTGCTACAGAAACCGTAAACACACCAAACCAACTAGAACTTGGCCAGGAAGGTTCCTCTATGGAAGAGTTTATGATGTGTACTAGTGAAAGCTGTCTGAAAGCTAGCACACCGACAAACCTTCTGACGACCAAGACCTCAACTAGGATAGGGACCTGGAACATCAGAAGCCTATACGATAGTGGCAGAATAAACGAAGTGGCAAACGAAATGAGAAAGTACAAAATCAAGGTTCTAGGCCTCAGTGAAACACGATGGAATGGAAGCGGTCTAAACAATCTGACAACTGGAGAAAGCATTATATATTCTGGACATGAAGATCTAGATCACGATCACACACAGGGAGTAGCACTTCTACTATCAAGAGAGTCATCAAAGGCTTTGTTGGGATGGGAGCCAGTTTCCTCAAGTCTAATGTCAGCCAGGTTTAATGCAAAGGGAAGGAAAATGACCATTATCCAGTGCTATGCACCCACAAATGCAGCACCAGAAGAAGAGAAAGAAGAATTTTATAACGTTCTTCAATCTGTACTAGAAAAAGCACCTAAAAATTATATCAAGCTTATTATGGGTGACCTGAATGCAAAAGTAGGTACAAACAATGCTGGAAAGGAGCTCTACATGGGTAAACATGGTACAGGCACATGCAATGAAAATGGGGAGTTATTTGCTGATTTCTGCGCATTCAATGATCTCATCATAGGAGGAACCATCTTTCCACATAAAAATATATACAAGACAACATGGATTTCCCCAGATGGTAAAACGGAAAACCAAATTGACCATTTTGCAATCTCCCGAAAATGGAGGAGAAGTCTACTCGATGTTAGGGTGAGACGAGGAGCAGATGTAGCTTCTGACCATCATCTACTAATAGCGACAGCAAGGATCAAACTTAAATCCTTTAAGGATTTTTCAGACAAACCACACTACAAATTCAACACCCAGTACTTGAAGAGCGAGGAAAAGAAGGTACTCTTTAACTGTGAGGTTAAAAACAAATTTGAAGTACTTGCTGGACTAGTGTCAGATGAAGCCCTTGAGCAGCACTGCCTCACTCTCCAAGAGATATGGAAAAGCACATGTACAGATGTCCTAGGCAGGAAAACGAAACAACACAAGGAATGGTTGTCTGCAGAGACATGGGGCAAAATCCAGGAACGGAAAGAGCTAAAAGAAAAGATAAACCATCGCCAGAATGAAGAGCAAAAAGCTAACCTTAGAGTCCAGTATTTTGCAGTAAACAAGAATGTAAGAAAGAGTGCAAGAGAGGACAAAAAACGCTTCCTTCATGAAATGACAGTCGATGCAAAAAAGGCAAAGGGTGATTTTTATTTCTAGAATCTTTTTAGCTTTTTTGTGAATGTTTGTCTCAAACTGCTGCCCAAATGAGGTTTGGTTTTTGCCAATAACTTTACCAGTACAATTTAGAATTCTTTGGAGTTTCTTTTTATTTCTAATGCTTAGATTGCCATACCAGGCTGTCATATTAAATTCTATTTTAATAAAACATTGTTTTTTTTTTTGCATTTTTTTTTTGGCATGAAAATTATATGTAATATAAATTAGAAGAGCTATACCGAACTTTTGTTAGCATTTATTTTTTTTGTTTTTTTACAAAAGCATTAGAAACAATCTAGTATAGATACTTAAATATTGGTTTTGAACTTTCGAAAATGAAATGCTAAATGAGAAGTTCAATAATTTTTGGTGTTATTTATCTAATCATGACTGACAGACCGACTAACAGACAAACGCTCATAAGTAATCTACTTTTTTTATCCTGATGGAGATACTAAACAAAAAATAATAAAAAAATTTAAAGTCAATTTTTAAAAATAAGCCTGACAAATTGTATTCATAATCTTTAAAAAGAAACATTATTTTTTCTTCAAATTTATGTAACTAACATATTAGAAAAGAAACTTTAATTTTACTAATATTTATATTTATTGCGAAAATTTCTTGTACATTATATATATATTGTTACGTTTCCCTATGAACCCTTGAACAAACAATATTGCCAATTCCAGAAACAGATAACTTGGGTTCTAATAAACGAGATGTATTATTGAAGTAATAAATGATGAAATAAAAATAGTCAAATACTTTACAAGTCTGAATAGAATCACATTAAAAGAAATCGATCTAGTCTTTTTTTTCCAACTGTCTTGGTCAGAGCACACAACAAAACCGGTTTTCTACACATCGGATCTTTACATCCGCCAGTCCTTTTCTCAGTACACAGGCCTGAGTCGTCTGTGTTGACCAGCCGTAAGGTTACCATGACCCCCTTACAGCTCAGTTATAACAATGTCTCCCTCTTAGAACTGGCCGTCCCGGACAGTTTCTGCTTCCCCGCGGTACTGATGGAGGCGATCGATGTGGACTACCTTCAGTTTGGACCGTGGACTTTTCTGGATGCGATTTACCACATCGTTTATTCTTTTAACGATGCGGTATGGACCTTCCCAGTCTCTCTGGAGCTTTGGAGACCTGCCTTTTCGTCTCTGTGGATTGTAGAGCCAGACCAGATCGTCCTTATGGAACCCAGAGGCATTGGCCCGACTGTCGTACCTCGTCTTCATCTGGTCACTAGTCAATTTGATATTTCTGCGGGCCAGAGCATGGGCTTCCTCCATTCGTTTTCGAAGATTAGTGACGTACTCTGTCGAAGTAGCTGGTTTATCTGCTGGAACCCCAAATAGCAAGTCACATGGCAATCGCAGTTCGCGGCCAAACAACATCTTGGCTGGTGTATAACTTGTGGTGCCATGAATGGATCCCCTGTATGCCATGAGAAACATTGGGATATAAGTGTCCCAGTCATCTTGTCGTTCACTGGCGACCTTCGATAGATACTGTTCTAGAGTTCTGTTGAACCGCTCTACCATTCCGTCGGACTGAGGGTGCAGGAGCGTGGTGCGAGTCTTTTCAATGCAGAGGGTCTGGCACATCTCTTGAAAGACTCTGGACTCGAAGTTACGTCCCTGGTCTGAGTGTAACTCCATGGGAGCACCGTACCGACTTATCCAGTTTTCTACAAGGGTTTCAGCTACGGTGGTAGCTTCTTGGTTCGGAATTGCGTATGCCTCAGGCCATTTAGTAAAATAGTCGATAACAACCAAGATGAACTTGTTTCCTTTCCTGGTTTCGGGGAATGGCCCGGCTACGTCGATTGCGATCCTTTCAAAGGGATTTCCGACATTGTATTGCTGCATATGTCCTCTTGTTCTACGTTGCGGGCCCTTGGCGGCTGCACAGACATCGCACCTTCGGCACCATTCTTCCACATCTTCCAAGGTAACGGAACCAGTAAAACCGCTGCCGGACCTTCTCCAAAGTTTTGTTGACACCAAGATGGGAGCCACTGAAGCCATTGTGCATCTCTTGCAGTACCTCAGACACTCTAACTTTAGGTAACATCAGCTGAAAGCGATTGCTTGTGCCGTCAGGCGTTTCCCAGACTCTCTTGAGTACACCGTTGACAATTTCCAGGGAATCCCATTGGGCCCAATATGCCTTAATAGCGGGCCCCTTATCAGAGATGTGTTGCCAATCTGCTCGTTGTCCATCTTCCTTCATTAGGAGAATGGGGGCCAGATCTTCGTCTCTTAGCTGATCCTCTCGGATGTTTTCGTCCGACCACGGTCCGGAAGCTTCTACCCCAAGACGACGGCAATCAACGACCGCCTCCTTTTCTTCGACCTTCCTACAGTGCTTGCATTCACTTTTGCAAGGCCTTCGGGACAGCGCATCAGCATTATGGTGAATCTGTCCTTTTCGGTGCTGAATCTCGAAGTCATAGGTTTGCAGACGCTCAATCCACCTGGATACTTGACCTTCTGGACTCTTAAATGAAAGCAGCCATTGTAGAGCGGCGTGATCACTTCTAAGGGTGAAGGTCTGCCCATATAGGTATTTGTGGAAATGTTTTATTGCATCCACAACGGCTAGAAGCTCACGCCTCGTGACGCAGTAATTTCTTTCCGGTTTCGACAAGCTTCGACTGAAGTAGGCAAGCACTCTTTCTGTTTCATCTACCTTTTGGGACAGGACGGCACCTATTCCAGTACTGCTCGCATCGGTGTCAAGTATGAAAGTCAAGCCTGGTATAGGGTAGGCCAAAACGGAGGCAGAGGCTAGTGTGTTCTTCAACCTGTCAAAAGCTTCTTGACATTCAGGTGTCCAAATAAATGGTCTCTTATGTTCTGTCAGCTGATGAAGTGCTTTACAAACGCTGGAGAAATTCTGCACGAAACGTCTGTAATAAGTCCCAGAAAACTTTTTAACTCGTGTTTATTCGTAGGGGTAGGCCACCGCTTCACAGCTTCAACTTTCTCTGGATCCGTGCTGATTCCCTCAGCCGAAACAATGTGACCTAGGTACTTTACGCTCCTCCTGAACAAGGAGCACTTCTTTGGGCTGAGCTTCATCCCAGCGCTTCTTATTCGTCGAAATACTTCTTCAAGATGCTCTTCGAATGTTCTACCAATGACAATAATGTCATCGAGGTAGACAAGACATGTTTTCCAACTAAGTCCTCTCAGAACATGTTCCATTAACCGTTCAAACGTGGCTGGCGCATTGCAGAGGCCGAAGGGCATCACGGTAAATTGCCACAGACCGTTACCAGTTGAGAAAGCCGTTTTCTCTCTATCGTCGGGATGCATCCCAACTTGCCAGTATCCACTTTTCAAGTCAAGAGTAGAAAAAATCTGTGCCCCAGCCAACGTGTCCAATGTGTCATCGATCCTAGGTAGTGGATAACTGTCTTTATGTGTGGCTTCGTTTAATAGCCTGTAGTCCACACAAAAACGTAAAGAACCATCTTTCTTCTTTACCAAGACGACTGGGGAACACCAAGGACTATTGGAGGGCTCAATAACTCCCTGCTGTCTCATTCTTTCTATAAGGTCTACAGCTTCTTGTTGTTTCGCTAGCGGCAATCGACGTGGGGGTTGTCGAATAGGTCTAGTGCTTCCTGTATCTATGCGATGTTGGACCATATTTGTTCGCCCACAGTCCGTCTCATTGGATGGCAAGATGTCTGCAAACTCACTAATCAATTGTTCTGCTTGTACATACTGTTCTCGTGATAAAATGGTTTCAATCTCTGCCAAGAGTTCGGTAATGTGTGGCTTTGATTGTTCGATTGATTTTTCTGATTGATCACTGTTACAGTTTCTGATCAGATCAAGAGTATAGCTTACAGCGATCGTGCTATCTTTCTGAAGGTGTTTGTCCTGTGAGCCAAGGTTCATGACTCTCACCGGTACCTTTTGATCTTCTCCTAGCATGACCAGTGTCCTTCCTACGGCCACTCCGTTGTCGAAAATGTCTATGCCTTCAATTAGCGCAGTTCTATTCGTTGTAAGGCCATATTCTACTTTTCCCCAAATAATCGATTCCGACTGGGCCGGCAAAGTTGTATCCTCTATCAACATTATTCTCCTGACTAGTCCATCCTCTTCATCCTCATCCCCGAGTAAAGGGATTTCAATGTCTCCACATTTCAATGTGCCTCCGCCAATATTCAGGGAGAATCCAAATTTCAGCATAAAATCGAGCCCTATGATTTAGTCGTCAGTGATATCGGCGATCAAAAATTCATGTTCGAACGACTGATTCCCTAGCTCGAGTTTAATATCTGTTAGTCCTTGTATAGGCATCAGTTCCCCGCTAGCTGTTTTTCGTCGTCTTGTTCTTGTTCACTTTATCAGGCCGAATGATTGATCGGGAGGCACCAGTATCTAGGAGAAAACGAAAATTCTGGGGCCCAATTTTCCCTATGACTCTAAGACTTTTACTTTGCCCTAGCACGGCGACTGGGATGATGGTTGCAGGGGCTCTCATTTTCTGGGTCGCCGGTTTCCGCCCCTCGAAGCCGGCGAGAGCTAGTTTCCCTGATAGTCGTGGGAACATGGTCTTGCATCCGTTTCCGCTCGGTGCTGGACTGCTGCTTGTCTAGGAGACCTTCTGCCGCAATTTCTTTGAAGATGGCCGAGTTCACCACAGTTCCAACAACGTGCACGGGCCCTCCTTTGACCTTCTGGTATTTGAGATGTTCTACGTTCATCAAGGGCCTCTGTCACCCTTCTAAGAAGTTGCGTAAGATCTTCCTCTTTGACTCCTAGCCTCCGAACTTGATGAATGTTCTCAGATGACTCTTTAGCGGCTTTGTATGAGAGGGCGTACACCAGTGCTTCGCTGGCTTTGCGCTTGCCGCTAATTCTGACTGCTTTCTTCAATTCTGAGTCTCGAAGTGCATCGATGAAGGCATCTGTAATAATTACTTCCAGAAAGTCTTGCGCGGCTGTTGGGTAAGCAAGATGGGCTAGGCGTTCTATGTCCGTCTCTAACTCTTGTAGTGTTTCATCGGAACGTTGTTGACGGGTCTTCAGTTGGACACGATAAACCTCTTGTAGGTGCTCATCCCCGTATCTAAGTTCCATGACCTGGACAAGAGCAGCATAATCCTGTTGGTTCGGAATGGACTGGAGAAGTTCGGAAGCTTTCCCTCTCAAGGCTAGAACAAGGGCTGTCGCCTTCTCCTCGTTGCTATCCCATTTGTTCACTTTGGCCGCTGCGTCGAATTGTCGCTTGTAGACAGACCAGGAAACGGAACCATCAAAGACTGGAGGCTTTATTTTCATAGACACTTCTGGTAAACATGACATAACTTTAGGCTCCGGTGAGATGGTCACTTTACCTTGTACTTGGGTCCTTATTTCTTCAATGGCCTTTTCCACAGCGTCAACCCGTTGCTTCATCTGCTCATCTATGGTGTTTATTCTTTGGTTTATAGTCTCCTCCATAGCGTGTATGCGCTGATTCATGGTCACCAACTCGGTTTTGATTCCAGAATCCATTTTGTCTATCTTTGCACCCAAGAGCTCTGTAACGAGATGTTCTTTGGTTGATTGATCTCGTTGTGCCGGGGAAGATTCTATCTTGAACACGTGGTTGGTGACAAGCGACTTGATCCAAGTATTGTAGACGAATTATTTAAATAAATGTAGATCTAGAATTCACAATAAAAACTTTCTTGTATAAAACAATATTCAGGAAACTTTATTTAAACAAAACGTGAGTACAACTTATGTACAATGTAGATCAAACAATAAGAAAAATTATTACAAGGCTTCTTCATTAAAAACTTAGAGATAATAGAATACACAACTGTTCAATTCAACGTTCAGACTTAGACTGTCGATCTCGCGCAAATCTCACTCTCTCCCTTTGGCGGGTGTCACGTGATTTTATGTCTTTCTTTTCAAAACAACCAATAGAATTTAAAACATGCCATACTACGTCATTGTAAAAACCTGGAGTCACCAACTCGTGTCTGGAGTCTCCTATTAAAAATCGAGCCATCAGGCGAGGGTTTATATTTCTATTTACAAACCAATCTTTTACATGAGAAATCTATAATGGCATATGTGACAAGCTCCACCACATCCGGTTCTATTTCAAACAAATATGTCTCTGGGTCGTCATCTTCGTCCAGCAAGTCTTGCCGGAGACGTGCAGCTAAGGCATCTCTGTTTCCGCCTAACGTCAGCCCACGCTCGCGGAGCTCCCGCTTCAGTTCCTTAACAAGAAGTTGTTCAAGGGTTTTCGTAGAAGCCATCAAAAGATCCCACCTCTGAAACCAGTGTTACGTTTCCCTATGAACCCTTGAACAAACAATATTGCCAATTCCAGAAACAGATAACTTGGGTTCTAATAAACGAGATGTATTATTGAAGTAATAAATGATGAAATAAAAATAGTCAAATACTTTACAAGTCTGAATAGAATCACATTAAAAGAAATCGATCTAGTCTTTTTTTTCCAACTGTCTTGGTCAGAGCACACAACAAAACCGGTTTTCTACACATCGGATCTTTACATCCGCCAGTCCTTTTCTCAGTACACAGGCCTGAGTCGTCTGTGTTGACCAGCCGTAAGGTTACCATGACCCCCTTACAGCTCAGTTATAACAATATATATATATATATATATATATATATATATATGATAATGAATATACACAAATAAAATTCTTTATTTGTTAAAATATTATAAAAATAATCACGCATAAAATTATGTATTGTTTTATAATATGTGTATTTGTTTTGAAAAACTCGCTTTCATAATTATTTTTATCTAAATGGCGGTACTAAACAAAAAATAAAATTATTATTTATAACATTTTGAGGGAACTAAATTAGTAAATTATTTTGCCGTGAGCTAACGCTACTTCACAAGATTTAGTGCATTATAAGTCCATTAAAAAAAAACTAAATGATAAAGTGCATATTAAGTTTTTATAAGTAAACCTTTAGGTTTACTTTACATTTTAGTAAATAGTAAATCAGAAAAAAAACACAGTTTACTAATGTGTATATTTATTTTAACATTTCATGTATTATTGATAAAAATATTTGACTTAGTGATACTGCAATTATAGAAAAACAATATCTTTCTTTGCCAACACATTGAAATTATAATCTCACTTCAATTTATGTATTGGTTAAAATTGTGTATGTTTTGAAAATTTCGCTTTCATAATTAATTTTTATCTTGATGGAGGCACTAAACCAAAAAGAAAATTAGAAATAATTCACTTGTGTGATTTTAAATAATTATTTGGCGTAATTTATATTTTATAAATTAATATTTGGAGCAACATTTTAGGTACAAACATAAAAGTCAGAAGATTAGTGGTCTTTAACCTTTTTTGGCCTATTGCCCCTTTTTCGTATTTTTTGTATTGAAAAATCCGCCACCAACACCCTCTAAGAAAAACACTTACAAAGAAGTGAGAGAATGCAATTAAGAACAAAATTTCCTCTTTTTATACATTTGTATGCTGTCAATAACACTTATACGAAATGGAGGACGACCGCATACCAAAGACGATCTTCTTTGGCGAGCTCAGAGGAGAACACGTTACAGAGGTTTCTCCCTCCCCGTAAGAGCTATAAAAATCCACTCAGGCGCCTTTTCACCCTCACTGGCATAGTGGAAAGAACCTGGCAGCATTCTTTGGCAGCAGATGGCCTCTGAGAGAGTCAGAAAAAACAGTGATTTGGCAGAATTTAAGTCATTGGTTAATATGCATGACCATGACTGATTGCATGAGGCGTATGAAGTAACCATCTTTTTTTAAGTTACGTCTAGATTATATAAGATAAGGTAGTTGGAGAGCTCTCACAAAAGCGGCGGGACAAACATTTGAGACTCAAAGAAAAGCATTATTGCAGACAGGCACCAAAGACGGAAAGAAATCTTAAATAGACCGCCAGCAGGCAACGGCTTTGTCTGCTCAAAATTCCTGATAAAATGCAAGTCGCAACTGGGTTTGTGTAATTATGTGAAACACTTTATTCAGCCTTAATCTTCGGAATCGAAGGCATTGTCAATTATTAGATGATGTGTACATTATGAAAAATTTTTGTGGTATTAAGATTAAATATTGTTATTATCAACGATCGTTGCCCACTTATTTACAGTTCAGTTATTAAGCGAATTGGTCTGTTTTTGTTTGCCTGTTGAGGTGGGGAACTCGGTTAATTATGCGAGTTTGTGCTCCCAGGAATATATTTATTTGTATTTTTTTTATATTTAGTAATTGTCTAGGTTAGATTTATTTTTATATGTAAGTTTTGTATATAGTCACCAAATTCTATGGGCGTAGCTAATAAAATAAGCTCAAGATGGTTTTGACGATAAAACTCCCCTTTTGGATAAAAATCTAAAGCATGAGCTATTTATGAGAAAACTGTCCTCGTTTGATGTTAGCGAAAAAGCCTTGGCTATTTTTTACCACAATAACATGGGTAATATTTTAAGTTTTAATATCACTGCCTGGTATGGTTATCTGAGTACCGGTATTAAAAATAAACTCCAGAGAATCCTAAATGCTGCAGGTTACGTTATTAGGAAAACAAAAAAGCTAAAAAGATTGTGAAAAAAAATCACCCTTTGTGTCAGGATTTTGTGATTTTACCATCGCAAACGAGATACAAGACACCGAAAGAAAAGACAAACAGACACAAAAACTCTTTTAGTCCCCTGGCAATCTGATATTAACTTTTTATATGTAAATTATCAGTGAGTCTGGTGTGAATGTACATTTATTTATTTTTTATAGTTATAATATTGTTATAAACCTGGTGGTGGCGCACAAGGGGGTAGTAGTGGTGTGTGTAGTTAGCCGACACAAATCGCCCCAGGCCAGACGAGCGGTCAAGTGTGACGAGTTACTACGAGTCTCAACATGAAGGTTCTGGAAAGATCGGCTGCGTGAACAGAGCTCAGAAGCGTCACGAGTATTTTAGTCATCTGACCACCCAGAAACGTCGAGCGGCGTTGTGTCTGGTTCTGGAAGGCCAGCAGGGAACCTATATAAGGAGCGCAGGTGTCAGAGACCGGGCGGTCACCACTTCCCGATCTACGGTTCATTACGACGGCTCAGTAAAAGTTCTAGACAAGGCAGAGAGACCAGTGCATGTCTTGATACGGCGGTGCGGCTATTAACGGAGAAATATTTGTACAGTCTTGCGTTAAGTGCTGCCAATTGTACAGTATTAGCTGTTATTTATTGACATTAAACATTTACGTTATTTTGATCACTGAGTCGTCAGTTCTATCAGTTGTGGTGTTATGTGGTACAGACAGCCTGGATAGTGAACTTCGTAATACTGATGTCAGAAGTGGGATCCTACTATGTCTACTACGAAAACGCTAGACCAACTCCTTGTGAAGGAACTAAGGAAAGAGCTCAGTAATCGAGATCTGAAAAAGAGCGGAAATAAAGAAACCCTACAAGCACGCCTTCGGGAGGAGTTGTTGAAGGAAGAAGCAGATCAAGACACATATCTTTTTGAAGTCAAACCGGATTTGCGAGAACAGTTGGAAGCTATGCATGAAGATATCACCAGTAGCAAGCAGGAACAGATGGCAGCTGTTCGTGAGGAGATCGGTTCTATGCAAGACAGATGAACTCGGGGCTAGGAAACCACCATGACAAGATAGACGCCATGGTCTCTGGAATCAAAGACGAGTTATTGACAATGAACCGACGCATACATGCTGTGGAGGAAAGGATCACCACAATAGATGAACAGATGAAGCAGAGGGTCGACGCAGTGGAAAAGGCCATCGGCCAAATGAAAATACAAGTCCAACGCAAGGACACAAACGTACCAGAAGCTGATATGACATCATTTGTACCTGAAGTCTTTGGGAAAATGAAGACCCCGTATTTGATGGTTCAGTGTCCTTGTCTGTGTACAAGAAGCAATTCGACGCAGCAGCCAAAGTTAATAAATGGAACAGCGAGGATGAGAAAGCAACCGCCCTTGTGTTATCCCTACGAGAAAAAGCCTCCGAATTGCTACAGTCTCTGTAGAATTCTCTCAACTTGTGAGAAGGATGACAGAGGCACTAGATGAACGACTAACAAACCAGATACCAGAAAATCAACCTAGGGTTCCTGTACGATGCTGGAATTGTGGTGAACTCGTCATAAACAAAGAAGCTGCACTACAAGATTTCCACAAAATGGAACACATTACAGATCAGAAAAGTATGCACGACCAAGTTCCCGGGGCTAACAGGGAAACTAGCACGCGCAGGCTTCAAAGGGCGGAACCCGGCGACACATAGAATGAGAGGCCCTGCAACCATCCTCCCGGTCGCCGGGACAGAATAGGAGTATGAAAATCATCGGGGAAATTGGATGCTAGAACGATCACTTTCTCCTAGATACTGGTGCCTTCCGATCAGTCATCCGGTCAGATAAAGTGGACAATAGCAAGAAACGCCAGTTAGAGCATACTCTTTGAAAACAGCAAGTGGGGAACTTATGCCCATAAAAGGCCTGATTGACATAACAGTTGAGATCGGGAATCAGTCATTCGAACACGAATTCGTAATCGCTGACGTCACAGATGACTGCATAATAGGGCTCGACTTTATGCTGAAATATGGCTTTTCCTTGAATATCAGCGGAGGCACTTTACAATGTGGGGACCTTGAAGTACCCTTGCTTGAGGACGAGACGAGAATGAAGAAGATGGCCGAGTGAGAAGGGTTAAGTTGGTAGAAAATACAACCTTGCCTGCTAAGTCGGAAATGATCATTTGAGTAAAAATCGAGGACGGCTTTTCCACGACAGGAACAGCGTTGGTAGAAAGTTTGGACACCAACCACAACGGGATAGCAGTAGGAAAGACACTAGTCACGATTGGGAAAGACCAAAAGGTACCCGTAAGAATTATGAACCTCGGCACAGTAGAGAAACATTTACGGGAAGGTAGCACCATCGCTGGTTGCCATGCTCTTGAGATGATAAGAATCTGTAGCAGCGACATCTCCGACGGAAGACTCGAGTCCAGTGAACCACAAGTTACTAATCTTCTGGCAGAAGTCAAAACGATTTTGTCGAAAGAATAGTACACCAAAGCAGAACAATTCCTCAGAGAGAGTTGTTTTCTGATGCCATCTGATGAAATGGACTTTGGGAGGACAAATCTGATCCAGCATCGAATAGACACAGGAAACACTAGGCCTATCCGACAGCAACCACGTCGCCTGCCGCTATAAGTAAACACTTAGAAGCTATGGACATGATGCAACAAGGGGTTGTTGAACCATCCAACATTCCGTGGTGTTCACCCATCGTCTTGGTAAGGAAGACATGGATCCACGAGATATTGTGTCGACTATAGATTATTAAATGACGCCACACACAAGGACAGCTATCCGCTTCCCAGGATTGACGACATATTGGACACACTTGTCACAGTTAATAGAAAGCTCTGTATAATAATGTCCGATAGAGCAATGACTGAACATGTTGAAGTTTAAGCTGTTAATACAGCTATGTTGACTAAGTTCATTTGTTTCTTTCTGGAGAAAGTTTGTCCATTGAGTGAATGGAGTATGATGACACAAGTTGTCAATGTCGCTGACTTCTGAGTAGCTCTGAGTGTCCATGTTGTTACATTCAGAGTTATTGCTGTTTTCAAAGTCAATGTCAATGTTCATGTTGCTTCTGCAGTTGACTTCATGGTTCATGTTGCTACTTTCTGATTTGCTTTGAAAGTTCATGTTGTTGTCTCTTGAATAACAGTCAATGTTCAGGACTGGGAACATGTCAGGAACACTGATAAAGAGTTCAGCTTGGTCTCTGGATATGACAATATCTGTCAATGTTTGTGTTATGTCATCCTGTGTGATGACCTTTTGGTTGTCAAGTTGAATTGATGTGGGTAATGAACCATCTATCTCTTGAATGGTTGTTGATTTTCCTTCTTTAGGAATAGTGGCTGGAACAGTTGCTGTGCTTGAACTATTTTCATGGTCTGCTGTGCTATCTTCTGTTTCATGATAAAGTTCAAGCATATGAACTGGAAGTACTTTGGGAGAATTGTTAATGTTGAATTCATAAAACAGGTCTGATATTTTTCTGGTAATATCAAACGGTCCTTGCCATGTGTAGATTTTGTTACTCAAGTTAGGTAACAGTAATTTGACTTTGTCTCCTGTGGCAAATTGTTTGAGTTCACTCAGGCTGCCAATGTTCATGATTGAATTTTCTTTAGTTGGCTTACATTGGGCTATACTTGTATCAGTAACAAAGTCATGTTGTACTGTTTTCTTTCTTTCTGCTGTATCTGAGTCATTGATATTTGTTACTGGTTCTAGTTGATGAGACTTGTTTTGATTGTGAGATAAATTGTCTATGCTTGAACTTGATTGAAGATAAGTTTCTTTGATAAGTTCTGATTCTGATTGATGAGACTTGTCTTGAGTGTAGCAAGAATTGTTATGGCATATCATAGTAGTTGTAGGTATAGAAGCTGATGTCATCTTGTTTAATTCTTGAGGCATGAATTCATCATTGGTGGTTGGGGATAAGCAAGTAATGGATATGGTTGGGCATGTAGTCTCAGATAGGGATGGGCATGTACTGGTAGGTGGGGATGAACTTGTAGTGGTTTGGTCTGGACATGTTGACTTGTTTGAGTCATAATTCATAGGTTCAATGTACTCAATTCTGTTTTTGTGATCTGGTTCAATATTTGTCTCAGTGATAATATTCTTTTGTTCAATGGATTCTTTTTTATTTTCTTGTAGATCTGTCTGATTTGTATCTTCTTTTATTTCTTCCTGTTTTATGTTACAGTTATCTTCCTTGAATTCATCATCTCTGTAGTATGAGTTGTCTTGACTTATTTTATCTTGGGTAGTAAGAGTTCTTATGTTGTGGTTGGAGACTCTGGACATACAATCTTTCTTTTCAAAGTTCAACAATGGACATTCGGGAATTGGAGATGGACGTACGACCGGTAGGGAAGGGCTTGATGTAACTGGGGGTGTCCATGTTGAATGTTCTTGATTGTTGCTGGCTACTGGACTAGTAACTGGTTCTGTTACATTTTGTATGACTGGAGTAATTGTGGTAGCCATGTGATTATTTTGGCTAACTTGTTCAGGTGCCAAATGTTCATGTTGTCTGGACATAGATCTTGTCATTACTGCAAAACAATTTTGACCTTGCTCTATGGCATTTGTCCATTCATCAAGTTTTTGAGAAGTGCATTCTTTGACTCCCTCTATGTTTCCAATGATTAGGTCTACTGGTAGATTGGGTGTTACTAACGCTTTTGTTTGACCACTGAAGAATGGTGTAGTAACATAAATGATGGCTTCAGGTAACTTGCTGACAGTTCCGTTGAAGGCAGTGGCTTGGACATGATTGCCTGTGAAGCGGTTTGCGTGTACAAAGCGTTCATGTACTAATGTGGACGTGCTTCCGGTGTCGCGAAGAACTTCCACCTTCATGTCTCCTACGAAGCCTGGATAAAATTTGAGACCATTGGACTTAGCAATGACTGTCATAGTTGAATGTTCATTGTGATAGCTTCTGTTATATGAGCTTCTGTTTGGCACATATTGTGGTCTGGAGTCTTGTGAATGACTTCTGTAGCGAGGATTGTTATTTGGTTTATTATTTCCAGGTGCCTTGTTGAAATTGTATTGCTCTCTTTGAGTTGGCGATGTGGGTCTATCATAATTTTGATTTTTTGAACTTGACTGTTTTTTCCAACATTCATGAATTTGATGGCCTTTTTTATGACAGTAGGAACATTCTGTGGTCTTGCTGCGGCATTGAGAAGTGAAATGTCCTGGTTTGTGACATTTGTTACATTTGATTTTGTCATCTGGCTTATATCTAGCATTTTTGTCTTGAGCGAAGCAGACAAAGTTTTCTTCATTAGATGGTTTGACTGACTTGTTTGGATAGGCTGCTTTATATTGTCTGATGATCTTGGTTAATGTCTGGATGTCAGTGGGATTTCTTTCTATGATGTAGGATTGAATATCTTCTGAGTGAGCATGGGTGATGTTGTCAATAATAATATGTTGGCGAAGAGCTTGGTAACTTTCTTCTACTTTGGCCATGGATACCCATCTATCAAACCACATTGACATATTGGCTACAAATATTTGAGGATCATCATTTTGCTGTGGCCTTTCATTATAGAATTTCTTTCTATAGTTGGCTGAAGTTGCTCCGTATTGGCGCAGTAGAGCTTCCTTGATATCATGGTAAGTGCTGCGTTCATTGGTGGACAGTTGGGAGCAAATGTTGAGAGCTTTGCCAGTCAAGAGAGTGAGGAGCGAGCTTGACCAAAGTGTTTCAGGTATACCGGATGTGGTTGCTATCTCTTCAAATCTGATGAGGTATGAGTCCATATCATCAATCTTCTCATTAAATGCCGATATTTTGTTCATCAATCTGTATTTATCGGTCATAATTGATTGGCCTTGATTCGGAATGTCTTCTTTGTTTTCTTTATTTTGTTTGTCATATTCCATTTTTTCTTTTTCATGTTGCCTTTGTTTTTCGGCGTCTTGTCTTTGTTTTTCAGCTTCTTGCCTTTGTTTTTCAGCTTCTTGCCTTTGTTTTTCGGCATCTTGCAATTTCTTTTCTTCTATTTGCCTTTGTTTTTCAGCTTCTTGCCTTTGTTTTTCGGCGTCTTGCAATTTCTTTTCTTCTATTTGCCTTTGTTTTTCAGCTTCTTGTTCTTGATATTCTTTCTCTTCCTGTCTCTCTGCCCATAAGTCTGGCTTGGGAATCTGCTTTTCTTTTGCTAGTTCCACCAATTCGAAGTATCGTTGTGTCCTATTACTGGAACTGGTAGCCATTTTATGTTTTTATGTATTCTTCTTGTATTGGAGCAAAATGTTCAATATCTGGATTTTGCCTTATCTCAGATATCCTTATAATATATTAGTAGAGTTCTTGAAGCCTTAGTCTGTTAGTAATGCTTGACAGTAAAATTGTACTTTACTGGAGTCGTAAGTCTTGATCTACAAATCTATTGAGCCGAGTACTTTTGTTCTGGTTTAACAGTTGGTTAAATCTGGTCTTCCGTTTACTTTGTGCCAGACAAATGATTATTTACTGGTCTTCCTTATAATGCCAGTTATTTATTTTACTGGTCTTTTAAATATTGCCAGTTATTTGCTGAACTGGTCTTTGTAATAATGCCAGTTATTTGCTTTACTGGTCTTTTGAATACTGCCAGTTAATTGCTTGACTGGTCTTTTAATAATGATGCCAGTAATTATGTATATTGGTCTTATTGCCTTTGCCAATTACATATAATAGATTTCGTGAGTTAGACGTAACTCTAACGAAAATCTTAGTAAAAATAATTATCAATAACCAACTGACCTGTTTAAACACAGAAATTCTGTCCTTCGTTAAATTAGAATAAAGTTCCTTAGAAGTGTTTGAAAATTGTTCCTAGATCTTGAATGATTCCGTTAGAAGTTGTCCATAAACTTTTATTAGTCAGAGTGCCATAATTTCATTTGTCGGAGGTGTCAGATGTCACACTCATTAGTTCTAGATGTCACAACTTGTATTCTTCTATGTTGAATAATGAGTGTGGTGCCGGGGAGTCTAACTTGAACTAGATACACTTATGAACACAGACGATCTAGGAATTAAATTGAATAACTTCCTCATAGAAATAAAACACTAGAAACTTTTATTCAAATACAACTTAAGTACAGCTTATGTACAAGATACATATTAAAAATGAAAATACAATACTAAGGCTCTTTCTTCAATACTATTATAGAACACACTAGAGATATGAACCTCTCGCTTCCAAAACAAAACTCCGACTGGTCTTTTTTTGCGCGTACTATGTCAGCTGATCTAACTCTTTTAAAAATAATGTTTATTTTCAAATCAACCAATAGACTTGCGACAATCATTGTGACGTCACTGAGTTAAACTTGCGGCTCTGTTAAGGGGCTAGACCTTTTGTGTAATTCTTGAGGCTCTGTTAGGGTTTTCTAACACTAATTTACATACAAGCTTTTAAATATAAATAAATCTATAATAGCATCTGTGACATAGTTCATAAATAATTACGTCATTCCTTGTCACGGATTGAGCGTAAATACATACTTGGTAATAAGACATGTTACAGAAATATTATGATAGTTCCCGGTCAAGGAATTTATCAATAATAGTAATATTCTAGGGCTCGTGGCGAGCGGTAATCAATCAGCGATAAATCAATAGTAGCTAAAGAGCTAAATACGTGTGGAAAGAATTACAAATAATTCTAGTCCAGATAAAATAGATGACTTTGACTATGTAGTCGTACAAGTCATGATAATAAATACATAAATAAATAAATAAATAAATAAATACATAAAGTGACTACTTACATTCTCCAAGATAAGAATTACACAAATATGTACACAAATATAATGCACTAAATAAATGCACAAATATATAAATACACTAGATAAGAGGCTATTAAAACACCTCGTAAAGCTTACCACCGAATCCAAGTAAAGAAATATATATGAATGAATAAATATAAAGCTTAACAAGAGTATTCACTCCAAACAGCTCTCAGAAAGAAATGAATCGATTTGAAAAATCTCGTCTAAATAAAGATGGATGAGAGGTTGGGCGAAAGGGGAGTGACGTCACGTCGAATGTGGCAGCTTGTCTGGATAGCTTAAGACCTTGTCGCGTGTTTCATGTATAGACACAGGGATGGACACTTATTGAATGACCACGAAACGATAGACTCGTGTCCCTTTGTATCACCTATATGGCCCGGCGACAGAGACTTTTGTCTGACGCGACAGAGATTAGATGCGCGAGAAAGTCATTGTTGTCGATTTGAAAAGGGTCTCTTTGAAGTGACCCGTCCCCCGAAAGGGGGGGGGCGGCAGGATGTCCGGGAAATAAAACTGTGGCACCAAACACACACGAATTACTGGTCAAGATAAAAAGTGTTACAGCGTAGTAACCGATCAGGTTTTAACTGGTCAGCTCTATCAGATAGAATTCCTATGTCTAAACCAAAGCTACTTACATACCTAATATTTACCTAATAATAATAATAATAATAATAATAATAAGGCTTGTCTTCGACTCCAAAGATTAGTGAGGAGTATAGTATTTCCGGTGGCCATGCAGCCCCAGCCGTGACCTACATCCAGGGCAAGCAAAACCATTGTCCGCAGGTGGTCGATTTAGATTTTCTTTTCGTCGTCTGCGTTTGTCCTCGGCAGATTTTCTTTTGGTCTCAAATGTGTACCCTGCGGCCTTCGTGAGTGACCTCCAGCTGTCTCGTTCCGACGCCACATGCAGCCAGGTGCTCTCTTCTATGTCAGCCAAGGAAAGTTGACGCCTAAGCTGGTCTTTGAAGCGTTTCCATGGGGAGCCTCTGTTACGTCGACCACCTTTTAGCTCACCAAAAAAGACTGCCTTTGGCATACGTTCGTCTTCCATACGGGATACGTGCCTTGCCCAGCGTAGCTGTCGGACCATAAGAAATCCCTCTATACTGTCCATACCGGCGTTCGCAAAGACATCGCTGTTTTGAGTGCGATTCTGCCATCGTATGTCCATGATGGAGCGCAAGCATCTTTGGTGAATGTGCTCAAGAAGTCTTAGCTGTTTTTGATATAGTGTCCATGTCTCAGAGCCATGATTGAGTGTTTAGAGAACCATCGCTCGGTAGATATTAATTTTTGTAGGTAGGCGGAGCGATTTGTTCTTCCAAACTCTCGCCTGAAGGCGTCCAAAAGGGCTACTGGCCCTGGCCAAACGGTTATCAAATAGTGAAAGTGAGGCGTCATTTGATACTATGCTACCCAGATATGTGAAGTGGTCTACCACGTTAAGGGGCTGTCTGTTTAATGTGATCCTTTTGGCTGAGTATGTTTCATTGGGTGACTTCTGGAACATGGCTTCTGTTTTCCCGAGGTTTATAGATAGACCGAAAGAGGCGGTAGCGTAGGCAAATTCGTTTACCGCGTTCTGGAGGTCATTTTCATTGTGAGCTAGCAGGGCGCAATCATCGGCATCGAGAAGCTATGTACCTAACCGTACGCTAAAATACAACAAAATAAACAAATAAAAAGCGAATCATAAAATTAAATGTTATAAGAACATGAACATTTGAACAAAAAAAAAAGACAAACTAAGGGTTATTGAGTGATTAATCGCTTGGCTTCCGAATCTGGGATCCTCTTTGTTTGAATCTCAGTGAAGATTGGGATTTTGAATTTAAGGATTTTTAGGGCACTTCTGAGTTTAAAGGGTTCCTGATTTTAGCTGAGGAAGGTAAAGACGATTGGTGTTGTGCTGGCAACATATATAGCTCCTCCTTCGTAGTCGAAGATGAGCAGATTTCTCGTTTCCTATGAACTCGAAGATGGCTGTAAAGTCCAATCCTCGTTTAAAATGCCGGCCGCATACTGGCATGGGTGGGGTATGTCCGTTGCAGATAGGCCTGCTTCTTTTCTGAACTTTTTGTTGGTTCGGCGCTCTTTAGCCCTGGTCACTATACTTGCTTCAAATCTTGATACTCCGAGACTAACAGCTTCACGCAATGAGGGGCGGTCGAGAGCTAGTGCTTGAAGTAGCTTGCCACATAACATATGATCGTAACATCATTTGCAGTATCGATCCCAGGGTCTTGAAGGGGAACTTAACAGGTTATAGACTTACATTAAAAAAGAAATTAATAAATAACAAATAATCTAAACAAGGAGAATGAAGACTAAGTTTTGTAAAACTTAAAAAAAGTAAAAAAAGTAAGTTCCCTTTTCAGACCTAGTGGTCTGTGACAAGTCAAAAATTCGCTGTCAGATTCGCTCACTTTTATCACAGCATTAATTATTATTTATTATTATTTATTTATTTTATTTTAATTATTTCCCCTTTCTATGCCCTATTTATTCACAAAACCCCACCTCTTTCCTCTCTTCGCCAGACTAAGACCGCCACATTGTCTGTCATCTAGGCCAACCCTTTTCTCTTATCTCCCCTTGACCGGGGAAGAGATCAAACAGGTAGTCGCCTTGAGGGCCGGATGCCCAGCCCTCCCAGTTGAGACCATATGGGCAGGAATGTAATCCATTACTCCTCGCACCTCAACACGTGTCTCTCTCCTTGATCAAAGAGATTATTCGAGGCCACACGTCTATTGATTCTCCAAGGTGTGTCCCTTATCTCATGTCCACACCCTCGTGACTTTCCCAATATGTGCGAAAGTCGTCACTAGGCATGTGAAAGACAATCCCTATCTTATCACATTTCCTGTCTCCGGTCTTACTTCCGACTTTTATAAGCTAATCTATTTCAAATTAGACAGAAGCTCATTTTCATTTTCACTCTCCCGCTGGCACTTGCCACATGAGCCTGGACTAGTTCATTTATTCTTACTCTTAGAGGAATATTTGGTGGTGAGTCTACGTTAAACAAAGTTCCATTTTATCTGGCTTGTGTATATTTCATTTTGGATATTATCATGTGTATTTTACTTCTTTCATTTATATTTAATTTGTGCATTGTGTATTTCTCACAAGTAGAAGACTTAACCATTGCATATGTATATATTTATATATTACATTTACCTATGTCGGCAATATTATTGCCACGTTGTTCAATTGATAATTGACGCAACATTGTACATGTATGTACATCTTAGTTTATTTTCTTTATCTCGGCTGGTCGCCTTGATAATTTTAGAAGAGATATAAGAAATATCTCTCATTTTAATCATTTTGCTTTTGCAAGAGTTATTCCCTCCCCTTGAACGGACAATCATTGTTCATGCCATGGCCCCGGCCGTGTGTAAACTATAGCGTCACGGTCATTGACCACCAGCGTCCAAGTCTACCCTCTCTTACCCCCCCCCTTTTGCTCTTTCTACTTGTATTTTATTGAGATTCTTATTTCACCTTTTATGTACATATATATTGCTTTTTCCCCTTCTTATGTACATTTTATATTACTATTGTCAGACCTATATCTTTCCAACCTCATTGTGCACTAAAGCAATTTTATCAATCTGACGAATGCACCTCAGTCGAGGGCATCGATAAGATGCATGAGAGACATGTCCTAACTTGTCTTTATTTATCCGCAGCCTTCCTCAGGTGTCTGCCTATGTGTATCGACACGTCTGCCTATTTAGAGCTGTCCAGCATTGTCTAATTGCATTTGGCCCACTCTGCCAAGTATCCTAGTTGGTACTAATTAGTATCGCCTGCTCACTAGGATCCACTACGAGAATCACGTACTATTAAGTGCTTTTCAGCGCTGAAAGTCACTACTCATCGTCCACTTGGCGCTATCGGCTCAAGCCTGCCTATTTGACAGTCCGCCTGTCATCCCATTAGATACGACGTCCCTATAGATCCGTTCTGTGGGAGACGTTATAGCTTCGCCAATTCACTGGACTTATACTGCGACTACGCTGCCCACGGATCAGCCCTGCCCGCAGTATACTTGTGCTCACGGTAGCCGGCCACTCGCCCTACGGTGCCCACTACAGAGTTTAGGACTCTTGGACTGAAACTCCACTAGGACTATATCATCGGCTAGAGCGACCCCAATCACCAGCCAGGATACAGACAACTGCGATCCAATCAAGACAGAAGTAGCTAAGTACCAAGGACAAAGTGACATATTCTCTCATTAAGTGCAAGAGTGATGATCAAACATAACATTGTTTAGAGTTAGATACAAACCCTCCCCCTTTTATTTTTCTATGTAAATATTTATGTAAATAAATATTCTTTATATTTTTATCATTTGTATCGCTCTTCAATTGCTTGTCTCGTTGCGTGTCTGCTCCCGATTTATCTGCTGATGGGTCAGTGCGTGATATCTTCAAAAATAATCATCCCCTAGACACCAAACAAACTAAATTCACGTCACACGCGGCGACCCGTCACATGGTCTATAGGGCAGATGGTGTAAAGGTCATCTGATTCTTTGGCCCACGGTTAACGAGGGTGTCATGTGGCCAGCACAACGACTAACAGCCTTTACTTTTCCCCAACTAAAGTCAGGTACCCAGCGTCACGCTGATGTTGCGAATGACTGGCTATGTGATGAGACCTCTTCTGGTCTTGAACTTATGAAATATATTGTCCTGGCCACTTTGGCCGTCGCGTAATATCACTAAGTGCTATGACTTCAACACATACATATATATGAATAAAGGAACTCCGTTGCTGCAGACGAATATTTATTTATACAATATAGGTAACAATAAGATACTGGCAGCTTATAAATATTGCCACATAAATCCAATGTGTTAAATAAAGTAATATAAATCCAATGAAATTAATCAAAGTATACAGATCTATTACAGTCAGAGAAAATTACATTGGGACTGCTCTCTGCTGGAGTTGTACACTAACTGATTAACATCGACCCTTACTCAAGAGTCCCCAAAATTTTCTCGTGCTGAAAATATGTGACCATATGTCACTTCATGTCACAGGGGTTCTAAAACTGGACTGTGACACCCAGTAGAACTGGGTGGACTTATGGGCGCCCAAAAATCCCGAAATAAAAATCCCAGTCTTCACCAGGATTTGAACCCGGGACCTACAGTACGGAAACAAAGCCTTTTACCGCTCAGTCACCGCGCCCTCTTTTGTAACACTTACCTTGTTAAAATTATAGCAAAAAGATGGTTTCAATTTTAACATCAGCTAACAATTTTAGAATTTCGTTTTGTTTGATAAGTCAAACACAAATAACAAGGAAAAAAATCTAAAAGTATGAGAATTTTAATAATTAGTGGAAATCGTTTACTATGTACTAGCCTTATAAAATAAAAAAAATATAAAAGAAACGCACTGAATTGCATTTATCCTAGCACTAGCCTACATACAAATATCTGATACAAGTAGATCTAGGAGCGCCGGCTCACAAGAATTACAAATAATTGACCATAATTAGCTTCTTAAAGTTGGCATTGATTATTAATAGCATCTTCTTATTACTTGATTTTTTTTCAGAAGAAGATACTTTTGCAGCCTTTGACGAGGAAATTGTTTTTGATAATCAGAGGGAACATTTACAGAAAGCTCAGGTAAGCATACGAAATTCCTCAATACTTCTTAATATCATAAATGGAAGTCAATCAGTCGGTTAGATTTGATAAAGAATTTTTTTTTTTGGGGGGGGGGGATATTAAGGGAAAAAATTGGCATAAGAAGTCTATGAGTGTCATAGCTTTACCGTTTGGATACTTTTCAATTTCATTTATCAACAGATGATTAACTGTTCCGTTGTTTGAAACTTTATAGCAAAAAATAATATAAAAAGAATGGGATTTAACTGTCTGTAAATAAACAAAGCTCAACAAGCTCACTATTGACAAATGAATAATCCTCCTTTGAACATCCATGTTTGTGTGTGTTATGACTAGCCGTCCGCTGAACAATGAACCCCAATAAATTCAGCACATTTAAGTATTTTATTTTAGCCGGATTAAGCGCTGTGAAAAGTGTGCCTAAACCCACCCCTTACTTTTATCACAGTCACTTTTCTAAGCCAAATTACATTTGCAAACTCGACCATCTGGACAATGTCAGTATCATTTCATTCAAGTGTCATGTCTATCAACTTTGTTAACTTTTATCAATAGCGCAAGACCATCAGTACTCCTTTCCTCTTCCAAATAGCCAGGCTATCCCCCTCCTTTGTCTAGACATTGAGAGCACGCCAGGTGTTCTTCGAACCTTACGTGCGAATAAGTATGTGTGTTTGGGGGGGATGTGGCTAATCTTGACAAGGATAACATGATCTATCCCATGCTTTCTTTCCAACCTTACAGCATATAGGTCTAAAATTATTTCAGTCAGGAACAGTCGCTTCATTCACTGAGGGGCGTTCATTAACAGATTCTATTCGTTGTGCTACTTATTCTTATTTTTTTAGTTGGATTTGTGCCTGATTATGGTTAGAAACGGTTCCTGGTAATTTCATCCCTACGTCACTTCATCTTCGGCCACTTTCCCGGACACTTCATCATCGGTCATTTCATCCCCTGTTCTAGGAATTTCATCCCCTGTTCTTTTCATCATCTGATCATTTTATCTAACAAAATAGCGCTTCCGAAATAATCATGAAATAAGCAATATTTAATATACTAGTCGACCGGCGGCATAGCATACGCGCTATTTTCCAGGGCAGGCCTTAGGCACTGCAACATATGCGACCGCAGTAGGTCCCGCACTTTCTTTGGACCCTTGCTAATTTATAGGTGTATAAATTATTAAATTAAACCATTTAATAACATATAACAGATTTCCCGAGGCCTCTTGATTTACCAGGAGCCCCTGGAAATCTCCTGAAATGTTATTAAATATACGCCTACGAAAAAGTCCTAGAAATCTCCGAAAATTATTAAAATCTTTTGTATTGTAAAAATAAAGTAAACAAAAAAAAATATTCTATGATATTTTTTGAATGAAAATAGTGCGGATTATATTTGGATATATGATTTTCCATTCACACCATGCTGCGCCATAAGATCTTCCCATTTACTTGGTATAAGTAAAGCGAATGCGTGAATTCATGAATAACAAATTCTATGAATGGAGCTAAACATAGCCAATTGATCTTAATTTACGCGATATTAAGAATAGAGTTGCACTCATGTAACAATGCTTTAGAAAAATAAATTTGAATGTTAATTTGATTAAAATATGAAATGAATGGACTATAATTAGTATGTACATGTGCTAAAGCATGAAACTATCTTTGCAAAGAGAAGTTCTATAATCTTAGAGTCGAATTCGAGTTTTAGATCTAGATCTAGATCTAGGAATAGAGAGATGAGTTACCTTTCGTAATCATGTCTGATGAACGAATATGCGTAATTAAAGTACTTCTAAAGTCTAACCTGAGAGTAGACTCTATCTGTGTATTGTTGTTGTTCTAGTTTCAATAGTCTTACGACACAATAATCTGGAAATACTTTTAATATTATGAAACAAAATTGAGAAGAAGAGAATTATATAAACACCACTTTCATTCACAAAATGGTGCGGATTGGGATGCACCAATTTCCATTCACACCGAGTGCTGCGCCATGGGATCTTCCCAATTACTTGTTGTTGCTTACCTGTTGTGTGTTTGAACTTTTGAACTCGTCTTTTGAGAAATATATATATACTAGTCGACCGGCGGCATACCATACGCCGCTATTTTCCAGGGCAGGCCTTAGGCACTACAACATATGCGACCACAGTGGGTCCCGCACTTTCATTGGACCCGTGCTAATTTTTTAGGTATATAAATGATTAAATCAAGTTACACGAAGCTAATTCCTTTTTCCAGTCTATATTTATTTATGTCTATGGTATTTTGTGAATGAAAATAGTGCGGATTTGGATACACCATTTCCATTCACACCATGCTGCGCCATGGGATCTTCCCATTTACTTTTTATAAGTGAATTCATGAATAAAAAATACTACAACATATGCGACCACAGTGGGTACCGAACTTTCTTTGGACCCGTGCTAATTTTTAGGTGTATAAATTATGAAATTGAACCATTTTATAAAACATAACAGATTTCCCGCGGCCTCTTGATTTACCAGGATCCCCCTGGAAATCTCCTGAAATGTTATTAAATGCTATGCCGCCGGTCGAAAAAGTCCTGGAAATTTCCGGACATTATTAAAATCGTTTTAAACTAAAAAAAAAAATATGCTATGCTATTTTGTGAATGAAAATAGTGCGGATTTTGGATATATTATTTCCCATTCACACCATGCTGCGCCATGGGATCTTCCCATTTACTTGTTATAAGTAAAGCGAATGCGTGAATTCATGAATGAAAAATACTATGAATGGAGCTAAAAAAAAAAGGCTAATTGACCTTAATTTACGCGATAATAAGAATATAGCTGCACTCATGTAACAATGCTTTAGAAAAACTAAATTTGAATGTTAATTTTATCAAATGGACTATAATTAGTATGTTCATGTGCTAAAGCATAAAACTATATTTGCGAAGAGAAGTTCTATAATCTTCTTAGAGTTGAATTCAAGTTTTAGATCTAGATCTAGATCTAGGAATAGAGAGATGAGTTACCTTTCGTAATCATGTCTAGTGAACGAATGTGCGTAATTAAAGTAATTTCTAAAGTGAAACCTGAGAGTATACTCTATCTGTGTATTGTTGTTCTAGTTTCAATAGTCTAACGACATAATAATGTGGAAATACTTTTAATATTATGACAATAATCTTAGAAGAAGAGATAATTATATAAACACCACTTTCATTCACAAAATAGTGCGGATTGGGATGCACCAATTTCCATTCACACCGCGTGCTGCGCCATGGGATCTTCCCATTTACTTGTTGCTTGTTGTTGTTGTTTGAACTTTTGTGTGTTTGACCTTTTACTTTGAGGATTATATATATAGATATAGATAATTCTCAAAGTTGACAAGTTCAAAAGTTCAAACACACAAGCAAGCAACAAGTAATTGGGAAGATCCCATGGCGCAGCATGGTGTGAATGGAAAATGGTGTATCCAAATCCGCACTATTTTGTGAATGAAAGTGGTGTATATAATTTTCTTCTTCTCAATTTGCCATTATATTAAAAGTATTTCCAGATTATTGTGTCGTAAGACTCTTGAAACTAGAACGACAATACACAGATATAGGCTACTCTCAGGTTAGACTATAGAAGTACTTTAATTAATATCACAAATTACGCACATTCGTTCATCAGACATGATTACAAAAGGTAACTCATTTCTCTATTCCTAGATCTAGATCTAGATCTAAAACTCGAATTCAACTCTAAGATTATAGCAAAAAATAATTTTATGATTTAGCAAATAAACATACTAATTATAGTCCATTCATTTCATACTTTAATCAAATTAACCTTCAAATTTGTTTTCCTAAAGCATTGTTACATGAGTGCAACTCTATTCTTAATATCGCGTAAATTTAGGTTAATTAGGTAATTTTAGCTCCATTCGTAGAATTTTTAATTCATGAATTCACGCATTCGCTATACTTATAACAAGTAAATGGGAAGATCTATATATTTCCGGATATATATATATATATATTTTACTTTACTTTAACTTGACAAAAGATTTTAATAATTTCGGAGATTTCCAGGACTTTTTCGTAGGCCTATATTTAATAACATTTCAGGAGATTTCCAGGGGCTATCAGCTCCTGGTAAATCAAAAGGCTGCGGGAAATCTGTTATATGTTATTAAATGGTTTAATTTAATAATTTATACATCTAAAAATTAGCACGGGTCCAAAAAAAGTGCGGGACCCACTGCGGTCGCATATGTTGCAGTGCCTAAGGCCTGCCCTGCAAAATAGCGGCGTATGTTATGCAGCCGGTCGACTAGTAGAATTTAATAAGGACAAGGATTCTATAATATGTCTAAATTCTACTACGGACTTATTTGAAAACTTTGTCTTGAATGTAAATCCAGATCTGCCAATTTATCTTCTAGATCTAGATTTAGATTCAAGTTGTAGTCTTGACTTAAATATTGATCTAGATCCATCTATACATTGAAATCTATTCTGGATCAGATTTACATCTAAACCTACACGAGATCCATTAAGTTCCTCTTTCAGACCTAGTGGTCTATAGGGCAGATGATGCAAATGTCATCTGATTCACCAAACAAACTAAATTCACGTCACACGCGGCTTTGGATACACCATTTTCCATTTACACCATGCTGCGCCATGGGATCTATGAATGGAGCTAAAGATAAATGATAATTGACCTTAATTTAAGAGATATTAAGAATAGAGTTGCACTCATGTAACAATGCTTTAGAAAAACAAATTTGAGTATTAATTTGATTAAAATATGAAATGAATGGACTATAATTCGTATGTTCATGTGCTAAAGCATAAAACTATCTTTGAGAAGCAAAGTTCTATAATCTTATAGTTGAATTCGAGTTTTGTCGACTTTGATAATTATATATATTGATAACATTGCAATAATGATCAAGATGTTTGGAAATGAAAATCTACACTTTAAGTCTAGAAATTGAAATTCTCCATCTTGTTCTAGCCTATATCAGTCTTAACTAGATCTAGAAATTCTATAGGCCTATATAGACTCTAAAATGAATATAAATCCAGATCTAGATATACTGTAATAAAAATCTAGATCTAGTTTAAAAAATCAAGATTAGATTTTAATTTAATCAAGATATCATTCTTTTTTTTAAAAGCGAGTCACATAACGAGGCCTAATAAACATTACTAAACCTAGTTCTTTTAGCATTTCATTTGAAGAAATAATTCCATATGACGTCACAGGAAAAAACACTACGTCACATGGCCTAGCTAGACTAAAAATCGCCTTCATCAATACGAGCCATTTATCGAGTGTTTATAGACATTGGTGCACCGAGTGCGTTCTTTTAGCATTTTCTTTAAATAATTCATTTCAAATGACGTCAAAGGAAAAAGAAAAGTACGTCACACGACCTAGTTAGTCTAAAAATCGCTTTCATCAATACGAGCCATTTATGGAGTGCCCGTTCAATATGCTTCTTCTATGGTGCGTCACTAAATGACTATAACTAACAATTGAGTACCTAACAAGTGTTTATAGACATTGGTGCACCGATTGCGTTCTTTTAGCATTACACTAAAAGACCATTTATATGAGGTCAAAGAAAAAAAAATTCCATTACCTTACAATAGGCTAGTACAAAAAAAAAAGTCTTTATTTACACGAAAAATTTGACAACGGTTCATAGACATTGGTGCACTGAGTTCCAAAAGAATTTATTTAAAGAGGATTAAAGCCGCATTGTTTTTGCGTTTTGTCTGTCAGTCGGTCTGTCAGTCATCTTAATATAAAAAACAACAACTAAAGCTAATTAAATTAGATTTTCCTTTATTTTACGTTTCGAAACGTCGCAATAAATTTAAGTATGAACACAATAGATTAAAGTTTATGTAATAGATTGTTCCGGATGTTTGTATAAATATGAAAAGAAAAATAGAATTCCAGACAAATGTAATACCGTTAATTAATATTTGGATGTTCTCGTATAAAAATTAGATGTTCTACAGCCATGTGGAGAGATTATGGTGATTATGATGTGGATTATACCTTACTTTGGTGTTTGTATGTGGTTTTCCTTAAAAATAGGAACATAATATTAACGATAATTAGATTTTGTAATGT
>JADKLZ010081101.1:7066612-7081067 GCA_021533235.1 Biomphalaria straminea
ATGCGGCCCTCCTAGTCCCCAAATTTCATTAATGCGGCCCTCGGTTGAAAAAGGTTGCCCACCCCTGCCTTAGCCTGATCAACATTTCCAATAATAATATCTGCTATCGGGTCCTTAAACATGGCCGCCACAAAAACTCCTTTTAAAAATGGAGTGTCAATGTCTATTCAAGCAAGGGGATACTGAAAGGTTTGTTCGTCTATTAATTTTAAAGTAAAAAACCCATCTATCTTCTGACTTTCTTCTATTAAACTTTCTCGTACCCCGATTATGCTCCCCCCTGTATCCCTTAGCACAGAGACCCTTCGATCTCCTAAAAATCCATCAACTATTTTCAATCCTCGAATTGATCTATCTTTATAATCTGAAAAATTTAATGTATTAGTATGACTGCAAACAATCCCACTTGTTGCCCCATTTCTGCTCTTAGTCGTTGCTGTGTTGGACCTCTATTCTCATTTAGCTTTACCCGAGACCATCGAGTGATGTGTCCACCCCTTTTACATCTATAGCATATCACTTATGTCCCTTCTCTGGTTACATGATTGTGGTGGTGACTGTTAGATTTACTAAAGGCTTCATATGGGATATCATTATTAATTACCTTGTTACTTCCCTTTAAAATATTGGTAAAACCTTTCGTGGCATCTCTAAACTGGTCAACACAGTCTAAGACCTCTTGGGCTGAAGTAGGCTTTCTAAGCAAAATGTCTTTCAGTGCCTCGGAAGATAGCACACTGTAAAGTCTGTCTCTCATTATAAGGTCAATTATACCCTCTACTGTCATTGGGGTTTGGGATGTTTTAAGCCAGTTGTCAAATGTCCTTTTCAAATGGACATTAAAATTTTTCATGTCGTCAGTCTTTGGGGAAAGTTCATGCTACAGTGTTCGGCAGGCTTCTTCTGTGAGTTGGGCTTGTTTTAGGAGCTCCCCCTTCACAAAATCATATTCTGTGTTGTGTATTAGTTTTGTATGTATCATAAATACTTTTAGTTTTTCATTTAATTTATGGGTGAGAACAAGTGGCCATCTTGTCTAGGGTATGTCGTTAGCAGTAGCAGTCGTTTCAAACAGTTCTAAGTAGTATAGCAAGTCCTCGTTGTCTGTCATGCATTTTAGGTTTTTGTCTAACTGTTTACTCTGTTGGGGATTGTCGTTAACTGTCTTGTCTTTCCTATCCATTTCATATTGTCTTTCTAGTCGTTTGTCCTCCATCTCTCTTATATGTCTTCTCTCCTCCGCTTCCCTTGTCAGTCTATCTATGTCAATTTTCTGTTGGGCATCTATAAATTCATTTAACATTTTGCCCTTAAACCCCAACATCTGAGCCTGGGCTATTATCTCATCGAATGTATGAGGTATGAACTCATACATTTTCCTAGAGCTGTGTACTTTATATTATAAATATTATTTCACAAAATGATAGTTGCAAAATAGTTACATACAAAAAAAAAATTAGCAAAATTAAAATAATTATAATACCTCTACTCCTACTAATATTGTTCAGCTGGTACTCCAATAGATTAAAGGCAATTGTCCAACGTGATCCAATTATGTGATTCCTTTTGGTCTATTTCAAACAGATAATCCAATAGTTAATCCCCATACGAGAAACAGACAAAAGAATGTAATGGCTTTATACATATTCGTGGTACTTGGGATGTACCACAAAAGTTAAATTCATATAAGTATGACATCCATCAGCAGCTTCCTCAGTATACTCCAAAGAACGAGTGTATTAGTAATCCAATTATGAGGAACGAAAATGGTTTAGACGTACGAAGGCGTGATACTATTAATTGATAATAGTGAACACATTAGGCATGTTAAATCATTATTATTAGATAGTAACAGCCTAAAATACAGACGACGAGTTTCCGCACAGTAGGGACTTGAACTCTTTCATAAGTATGTCTACACACTCGGGTGTATGTGCTGTCTAAGGTCGCAGCAGATACTTCCGGTTAAAGTACTGTCATCTTTTCACCCACACTAGGACTCGCAGATATGCGCTGTCTGGATGCAGCGTATACTTCAGGTTACAGTACTGTCATGCAAGTTCATTGGAGATTGATGTATCCAGTAGTTGTTTTGGACGGCCCCCAAAATGTCAAGGCTCTTTTCTTCTCCTCTATACTTATGGGTACTTCAGTGTTGATTACTAAATGTACTCTAGGCAATACCGTAACGACACTTAGACGATAAAATAAGGATTCGGAATGCCAATTCACGAACACATAACAAGTTTATTATATATAAAGTAGAATAATACAGGCTCAGTCCTGCCACAAGAAATATGCAACATGCATTAAAATATCGTAGCTCAGTATCTCGTAGAATGCATAATAACTACACTGAAATATAACTTAGTCCACGCTTCAACTATAAAATAACCAAAGTCCAACTGTCCTGGACTAAGAACAAAGCCACTCTGGTTTATTATGTGTTACCGTCCATTCAAAAAACATCTCACAAAAAAATAAACAACCCAAAAGTCTTCAGTGAACAGGAGACCCAGGCTGACCAGAAATCAGTTCTGACAAAACCTAATACCGGCTTATCCCCTTACGGGGCCGCTAAAAATTCATATATATATATATATATTTATTTATTTTGTACAAATTTACGCTGTTCTTTTTTATTAGTGCATTAATTTGATTAAAATTTCATGTGAGCAGGGGACAGTATACAAATTAGATTTTTCCTTGAGTTAAACCAACCAAACAGAAATAAAAACTCACAGCAATAAGAGAAAGCAAAATCATAGAGTTTATGTTGATATGTGAGACATGAACCAGAAGTATGTATTGTGGAGTATTACAATGTGGGCCAGACGTTCCGTTAGCGGATGCCTTAAAAGAAAACTAGATTACAAAGGGAGTAAGTGTTTTAACACAAACTCAGATGCGGCCCCGTTAAGTCCGCCTATGATTGCGCTGTTTGGTAAGCAAAGCAAGCAGATTGGTAGCTTTTGATATTTTTAACACTAATATTAGAAGTTATGAACAACTAGTGACAAACAATCACAATTCTAGCTCCATCCAAACAAATGCTCATTTAAAGCACGATCGCCTGTGATCTCAATGTACAAGGCTTAGCTTGTCAAATAGGGACCATTGAGACTACAGTCCACATGACTACCTTTCGTTTGGTTCTTTCAAAGGATAGTGACTGTCAAGCGCAGGCATTCATTTCTGTTTCTAACTGAATGAGACAAGAACAAATGATTAGCTCGGTTCGAGAAAAATCGAATTATAGAAAAGAACTATCAGAAATCTACTCCTAATAATCACAGTTCAGTGCAAAAATCTACTTTTTCTTCCTTTTACATAAATAAATTCAGTTATGACTTGAACCTTTTTTTGCATGTTTCTTTTACAGATAAATCGTAGCTTGTTTTTCAAAATGGTGTCAGACCCCAAATGCTACAATCCAAGAGTTCTGAGATCTCTAGGACGAGATAAACTACCAAGCCAACTGTCCTTTCCTGAAAGAGCTATAAAGTGTAATCAAGAAACCAGAGTTAATCTACTTGAAAAGTGTGATGAATACAAATCCAGACATCCAATGAATCATTTAGACAAAATCGATTATTCTAGTAAAAATGAACACAATAAAACCACCAGAGTTAACATGGTTGATCAGAGCTCATCAGAAGGAAATAATGCAACAAAGGACTAGATGTTAAAATGTTCAAAGAGAATTTATAGAAACTAGTTAGCGGGTGTGTTAGTTATGATAGCTTTAACAAAATTGCTGAGTGCAAATAAAAACGAATGATAGTTTTCATTTCTAAAGAGCTAAAACTAATAGAGCGCAAAAAATCTTTTTTAAGTAAAAAAAATTATAATAATTTTAAATTAGACAAACAATTTTTTTTTCAAAACCATCTACTACATTATTATTATTAATCCAAAATGTTAAAACTTTTGAAACATTCGTAAGAGCAATAAACTTTGAACACTGCCCTGCATTCTGTTACGATAGTGTCGAATTCAATTCTCTTCATTTTTAGTTAAGCTCAGTTAAAAATACAGTTAGTAATTGTATATGAATGCTAGCTGTTGTAAAAAAAAAAATTAAAAAATACATCATATATAAAGAAGCATCTGTGTTTAATTAGACAGTAATACTTTTTTAAATTTTTTTGTACAGTATAATTTTTTTATTATTTATTCGCTTACATTTCATCTAATCATTTATTCTGGTAATTGTCCCATTGAGCTGAAAATAAGCACATAAACTCTTGCTCCAATATAACACGTGCATAGATAAATAAATATAGACTGGCCAATAAGAGAGTTTTATGAAATGAGAATTTGTGAATTGCAACTGTGTGTACTTTATTTTAATTCTATACATTTTGTTTAATCTCGAGCTGAAGATCATGCAATTTAAAATTTTTCATAATTCGGAAATCCGAATTCAATAGATATACATGTTTTCAAGTTACATAAAGTTACTTCCTTTTTTCAGTATATATTTATGTAAGTCTATGAACACGTGTTACTATAATTTCAATAGGGTTTTGTTGCTGAACATAAAAATTATATATGTGTCAGACGCGAATAGCCCAATTTTTCTGTAAAGGAAATTACAAAAGTAATTTCTCTATAGAAGAAGTTACGAAAGCTATATAAAATTCAACCACAGACCTATATATACTACAATAAATTTAGGTTTTTGATTTCTACTTACGATTTATTTAGGTAGGTGCTGTTTTACTATTACATACAGGTTGGGCATATAAAATCACCAGGCGCAGCTGCATTTTCAGCCTTCTTTCTGCTTCTGTTGTGTATGGCATCTGCAATCCGAGACCCTTCTCTTATGCTCTCTTTCCATGAGGATCTATCCAGTGCTACTTTTTCCCAGCTGCTAGTGTCGATTTTAAATAGCTTCATGTCGCGTTTGCACACATCTGTATACCTTAAAAGTGGGCGACCAGCGGCTCTCCTGCCTTCAATAAGATTGCCATACAGCATATCTTGTGGTAGTCTACCGACTGGTATTCTACAAACGTAGCCAAGCCAGCCAAGGCGTCTGCTGCTGATAATAGAGCGGATATCCTGGCACCCTGCTCTTTGTAGCACTTACTCAATTGTTATCTTATCTTGCCACCTTTTTTTTAAAGATCGGAGGTGGAAGACATTCAGCTTTTTTTCCTGCCATGAGTAGGTTGACCATGTTTCACTTCCGTATAGCAAAGTGCTCATCACGCAGGTCCGGTAGACTAAGGCTTTAGTATTGTTAGTTAGCAATATGTTGTCCCACACTCTTTTCTGCAACCTTGACATGAAGAAGTTGTCAGCTGATAAGATGAGATTATATATTAATAGATTCAATGAAGAAATATTTTCTTTTCAAAATACAGAAACTTTTAATTTAAAACTTGGAACAGCAATGTACAATAATTACAAGAATAAATTTTAATCAAATGAAGTTGTCAATATATTTCTACTGGAATACTAAATGATATACACAATAAAATAGCAAGCTTAAGACTCTATAATCTACGTCTTGCTAGAATGAACACCTACTTAAGACTGGCCGGGATTCTAGCTTTTGCTGTCTTTGTTTACGTGGCTGAGCCAACCTCTAAATTTGCATAATAAATTAGCCTATCAAAATTATATCTTCAACCAATCAGAAATTCTCTATTAGACAAATGGTGCAGAGTTGGAAAAACCTGGCTAAAATACCCTAGCTAACTAGGTCTGCCGGTTGACCTTGACTGGAGCTAGATTAAAATAATAATTACATTAAATGAAATAAAAAAACAGACAAACCAAAATGTTTGAGGAATGAACGTGACAAGGGGGTGCAAGTGCACCACAATGTACTTCCTTGCGGACGCCAATGCATTATTGATTCAAGAGTTAAATAAATTAATGTTCAGAAAAAGTTTGCGCATCGTCTTCTAAGTCTAAATCTAAAGGCCTATCATTGGATCATTGTTAGTTCCCGAACAAGTAATGCTTCTACTGAAGTACAGTTGTAAAGAGATGCTATTATTGTAACTAGAATAGGCAAATCTGTAGTTCATGTCCGACCATGTATGTTTTATTATAGGCTTGCAATTCTTTGCACTAAAAAGAGTGCCAGATATTCTATAGTATACTTAGTCGTGACGATTTGTTTATATTTGCACATAGATTTAGTTATTATGAATGCCACAAGGTTGACTTTGACAGATATTAAAATCATGTAAAGTTTAAAATCACTACATTTTTTTTTCAACAATTATTTTGTCTATGAAATTGTGTATCGCAAAATGCCGGGTACTTGAAATAAGCTAGTCCTAAAAAAACAACACAGGTCTTGGGTAAAATACTCATCAAATAAAGTACTTATCACATCTCTTATTTCTATTTATGACTCGCTTAAAACTACCTTATGTCTAGGTGTCCCTGGTTCAGCTGTATTTACGAAATAAACAAGTAACACTTGATAAAACACATAGAAACTTTAATAACCATTATGGTATCTCACAACTGGCCTCTCTGTGAAACTAACACACTTCCGGTCATTCGCGCATATATAAAAATAGATTATACATTCAAACACACATTCATCCGTGACAGTACTGTAAATGTGTAGTTTACCGGGCTAGTTTCAGCTCTTTTTCTTTTTATATCCTCTATCTGGTTTGATCCAACCACCCGTATTTTTGTCAAGAATTTTTTTCTTTATCAGGCACACTTAAAATTATAGTATAATAATGTCAGTTTAATTTAAAAAGAGAACTGAAAAATGCAAAGATATAAAAGAAAAAAACAACTTTCGGCCCAATTGTTTTTAAAAAAGTTACGAAACGGATTAGTGTAACAAACCCTATTGAATTACTTAAAAAATATTTATAGTTATTGCACAATGTCCCATTTATGTAACTAAGACTAACTAAGATTCCATTGAAAATTCATATATAAAAAAACAGAAAATGAATATGCAAGGAAAAATCGCATTCTATATGTGTTATAATGTTTATGAAATCTATATTAATTAGAATTGTCTGTATCATAAAGATAATTATGAAGGAGTGTTTAGTTTATTTTATATATATAATTTGAACATAAAATAGTATTTTATGAAAACATTGTCTTGGTTTTTAAAATTCACATTTTTGCAATCTGTACTATTTATGATTAAAAATGAAGCATCTACTGTAACAAGTGTTTAGTACAGTGGAATTTTTATTATTTGTCTCTTCCAGGCATGGGCGTAGCAAGGGATGTGTTCAAAAGGAAATCCCCCAGTAGGAGGGATTTTGTGACAGATTTTTTTTTTTGCTTTAACTTTGTTTATTGGTGAGATTATGTAGGATTTTAATGTAAAAACAGCGTCCCAGTTAGTTTAAAATGCCCCCCAGGAAGTTAAGAGGTTAAAACCCCATCTTCTTAAACAAAACAAAAGCAAACGACTGTCACCATTCCATGAGCGTAGCCAAGGGTATTGAGTTAACCCCCCCTCTTAAGTTTTTTTGACGTTAAAACACCTTCTTCGTAAAACAGATTATATTAGCGTACACTCTAGAGGGTTTTGAGGTTAAAAATCCCCTCTTCAATATGAAGCTAAAGCAACCTTACTTACTTAGATCCTACGGCACATTAAGATATGGCGCCAAGTTATCTAAGGACGTCCCTGTTTAAGCTATCCACGTATTGGTTTCCATATCATGGCAACTTTTGGTATGCGTATTTCATTCTATGGGAGGACATATCCATTAGACCTCTTGCGACGCTCTGTCAACTTTCAGTTCGGCATACCATTTTCTTGTTTGAGACCAGATCTCTATAACAGACTATAAAATACGTCTGAGCCATTTTTGTTGAGCCACATTTAGTATTTTCTCAATTCGGGCAAATGACTTCCAAGTCTCGCATGTATACTTTGGGCTGACGATTGTGCTAAGTAGGTGTACTTCTGTCTCAAATCCAAGTCATTAGATTCTGTTTAAGCTAAAACATTTAGATTCATTGCTTTCCTTATTGTGTAGTCGATGGCTACCAGGAAAAGGAAGGGATACCAGATGCACCTCTGTCTTAAGCCTGTCGCGATACTAAATTACTCGGTTGTTCCTTCTTCTATTTTAATTCAGAAACTAGATTGAATGTATAAGTGTCGTAGACAAAGAGTTTCTCTCGTAAATGCTTTATATTTACCCCCTTCCAGAGGGTTTGAGCTTAAAACTCCCTACAGAGAGTTTGAAGTTTAAAGATCCACTCTTCTATTGTCACGTTTATACATTTATGTAGTGTTTATGTTAATTAGGTTGATTCCTAGTTCCAGAATAAAAGCTTGTATTTATTTAATGTTGATTTCAGTTTTGAGTTAATACTTTGATGAAGTATCTCTGGAATCATGATATTGTTTGAGAATTCAGACATTGTCTAAAAGAGAGAACTGAATAAATTATAACATCAGAAACGCATTATGTAATCAAACAATTTCATCGTAACACAACACATCCTTGTCATCTGGCACTCAAACATATATCGTTACATTAATCACTTACAAACTATATCTTTCTTTAATCATTTTACACAAACTCTCATGTACCCACTTATGGGTTCACTATTCAATAGAAGTGGAAAAGGCAGGCTTTGCTACTTTCAGGACTTAGGTAACGGTAAGTAGCCAATATCATATTCTTAGTACCTAAATAATTACCATTGTCAGAGGTCTAAAACAGTGTTTTTTAGACCTTTTTTTGACCACTCGTCCCTTTTCATATATCTTCTTTCTAAAAAAATCCTCAAGTGCCACCTAACAGGACAAACGTCAATAATGAAAAGTGAGAAAAAACATTTCAATAAAATATCTGTCACTCATTGAGCATTGTTAAGTGAGTAGCGTAGACATCAATATCTCCAGGAAGTAATTCATTCGTCAATAAAGACGTTCTGAGAGATTGTAAAACTCTTTTCATTATAACAAAAGAGATTTAATGTCTCGAAAAAGGTATTCTTATTAACTTTGAATCAATATAGGTTAATTTCTTTCCTTGCAGTAGCAGGCTTATTTCATTCATTTGCGTAAGATGCCTGCCACGTAAAACATTAATTAAAATTTTCTTTAAGCCATTTCCAACAAATGAATCTTTCTGTTTGTCGAAAGAAATTCCTAAATTGTGTTATAGACCTCCAAAGCTTATATCAACTGTGTATGTCTGGTAAAAGTAAAAGTATTTTTCCCACACCCAATCTCGGATCAAGCTGAAATTTTTGCACAATTATTTTTTTTACCTGACAAAAAAGAATCAATAAAAAAAAACAAGGTTACAAAGACAGTTTGTGTTAAAACAAACTCGAAATCGGTCCCCGAAGTGGTCAACGCAAGGCAGGTAAAAAGTCAGGTCTCAATACTTTCAGAAAGAACATCATAATGAAATTCTATCAAAAGGCAAATGACAGAAAAGAAGAAAGAAAGAAGGTTGACGGAGGTGTGTGTTGCCCCATCGGTCCAACAGACCAAAGGATAGGTGAAAGTGAATGTGAAGTTAGATGTGAGCCTGGCCTTACTAATGTCATAATAAATATCATCAGAGCAGGTGGGAAGAGGCTTCAGACATTGCCCGTGACAGATTTTTGTGGAAACAGCTTTTCGCCCAATGCGCCGATCGACGAGGGATGATCTAAGTCAGTAAGAATAGCACATGAGGTTTTGGAAATAAAACTTTTTAATAGCAGGATAATGCACTGTAGATAGCTCAGAATATGCATTTTGTTGGCTTTTAATACCGGAAATAGTGCCTGGTGACGGAGCTCCCTTGCTGGCAATGGCTAGGAATCTACAATTTTCCCACTAACTCCAGGAAGAACCTATTCTAGGGTACAATAAACGTCTTCCGAAAGAATGAAGGGATTAATTATGTACATACACACATCAATTTTTTTGGTGGAAGGGGGGAGGAAAAAATCCCCCAACCCCCCCTGAAAAAAAATCCTTACTACGCCCATGTGTATATATATATATATATATATATAAATCTATGTCTAACTCAATCTTATCTTATCTTATATAATACAGACGTTATCTAAAAAAGAAGATGATTACGTCCTACGCGTCATGCATTAAAATCAACTTAAGATCTACTTTATACTTTAACATATGAAATTACAAAATTAAGTCTATTCATTTCAAATTGTAATCAAATATATGTAGGATCACAAGCAAATTTTGTATTTGAAAAAAAAAAGGATTTATGTCGATTAGCTATTTTGATAACTCCATTCATACTATTTTTACATTCACGCATTTCGCATTCGCTTTCATTATTATTTCGTTTAATTGTTTCCAAAACACTCTCAGTGACTATATCGACAGTGATACGCAAATTAAGACCCGCGGGCCACGGGAAATGCTGCATTCCTCACTAATTTTAGGACTCGAAGACAAGCCTTATCTATATATATATATAATTCTCAAAGTCGACAAGTTCAAAAGTTCAATCGACAAGTAAGCAACAAGTAAATGGGAAGATCCCATGGCGAAGCAAGATGTGAATGGAAAATGGTGTATCCAAATCCGCACTATTTTGACTTAGGTTTGACTTAGAAGTACTTGAAACTAGAACGACAATATACAGATATAGTCTACCCTCTGGTTAGACTTTAGAAGTACTTTAATTAATATCACAAATTACGCACATTCGTTCATTAGATATGATTACAAAAGATAACTCATCTCTCTATTCCTAAATCTAGATCTAGATCTAAAACTCGAATTCAACTCTAAGATTATAGAACTTCTCTTTGCAAATATAGTTTTATGCTTTAGCATATGAACATAGTAATTATAGTCCATTCATTTCATATTTTAATCAAATTAACATTGAAATTTGTTTTTCTAAAGCATTGTTACATGAGTACAACTCTATTCTTAATATCGCGTAAATTAAGGTCGATTGGCCATTTTAGCTCCATTCATAGAATTTTTTATTCATGAATTCACGCATTCACTTTACTTATAACAAGTAAATGGGCAGATCCCATGGCGCAGCATGGTGTGAATGGAAAATGATGTATCCAAATCCGCACTATTTTCATTCCTTAAAATAGCATAGCATATTTTTTTTTTAATTTACTTTTACTTTACAAAAGATTTTAATAATTTCCGGAGATTTCCAGGACTTTTTCATAAGCATATATTTAATAACATTTCAGGAGCTTCCCAGGGGCTCCTGGTAAATCAAGAGGCCGCGGGAAATCTGTTATATGTTATAAATGCTTTAATTTAAAAATTTATACAACTAAAAATTTGCACGGGTCCAAAGAAAGTGCGGGACCCACTGCGGTCGCATATGTTCCATTGCCTAAGGCCTGCCCTGCAAAATAGCAGCGTATGCTATGCTGCTAATCGACTAGTTATGATATAATTCACGTCTGTTGATTTTAATCATCTTATGTACATTATCTTCGACTAATCAATTCACAGACCCATGTATATAGATTTTTATGTACGTAAACTCTTTTTTCAAGCTCTAAGGGGGGCGCCCCAAATAAATCTCTTCTGTCTTAGGAAAGCAATGATCTTTGGTTTCAAGGTTTAGAAATAATGCAAAATCATTTATCGGATATTCACGCAAATATATGAAACTAAGCCATTTTCTGTTTGCTGCCATTGAGATAATGTTTAAAAAAATTCTACATCGAAAAAATTAATGTTGGATTTAACCATCTGATGTACATTTAAATAGATTGATTACCAAGATCTGGCTAGATTATGTATCTAATACATAATAATAATAATAATAATAATAATAATAACACGATTACAAAGAGAGTTTGTGTGATACACAAACTCAGAGGCGGCCCCCGTCGGAGTCGGATCCCTGTCAGATCCGCCTATTCGCAAGATGTTTCGGATGTTCCTTCAAAGTTGAAAATAATTAACTTCTCGCTGGACGACGGAGGATGGTGAGCAGGGTATAAACCTGCCTTATCTTGATGTTTCCCCACTAGACTGTAGTTCGGTTTTATCGTTGGTCCCTGGCTCAATTACTACATGCTCCCATCCCCTCCTGTGGAAGGTTTGAAATAGGAAGTAAACTATCTTTAACTCTGAAGAAACAATCGAAACATGTAAAACAAACAGACACATAACCCGGGAGCGTTGAGATAATCAGTTCAGCATGCTAACTGGTTAGAAACTAATAGCCTGATATATACAATATGTCACACGAGCGATTTTAAATAATCTTTCAGCATTGATCTGTAGAGATGTAGATGTACACAAACTAAACTTCTGATTTAGCACTCTTAATATATATCTTATTAATTATTATTATTAATAATTTGGATGTAATTTAGATAAAATTTAGGTAAAATTAAAATAAAAAGCCCAGATAATCATTAGAATGAATGCAATATGAAATTTAAAAATAGAAGATTTCTTTTAGTTTATTATAACATTTCAATGTAGATCTATACATAAACATCCGGAACAATCTATTATAGATATTTTAAACTATCGCAATATTTCTGAATGAACAGTAAAGGTTAAATATTATTTTCAAAAGCCTTTAGTTTTTTTTATCTAACCGTGACGGACAGACCAACAAACAGTTAAAACGCACAAAAATATGCTTCTTTCATTCTAATGTTGACAATAATTTTTTTTTTTTAATGTGATTTTTAAAAAAGATTAAGAAATTAGTTTAGAATCATGTCATGGCCGGGCTTTACGCTAGCAAACGGAAGTCGATGCTAAAAGTTCATTTAAAAAAATTATATCAAAGATAAACGACAGATCTAATTTAGTGCCCCAGCGGTCAAAATATACATCTTCCGTGCTTTGATCTCTCAACGTTAGCCTTGTAAAGCCGATGTTCAAGGCAATTGCCACACCTCTTTTATGAGTAAGTTACTTAGAAAGTAAATACTCTTGAGTTGGAACAAAATAAAACGTGAAATCCGGTGCAATGTATTAGATTATTAATTTTCTTAAATTAGGTTTCATTTATATTGCATACTAATTAGGTTTTTTCTCTTTAAATACTGCTTGCATAAAAAAATTTAAAAAAATAGATTTTGAGCTTTTAGAAAAAAAAAGTAGCCGTTGCATCAGAACTTTGAATGATCTATATTATCGTGATGTCAGATTTTCATTTTCTCTTCTACTTTCTGAGCACTAAACGGGACGGACAGACAGACAGACAGACGGACAGACAGGCCACACAAAACTAATAGCGTCTTTTCCCCTTTCGGGGGCCGCTAATAATCAGAAATTCTCTATTAGACAAATGGTGCAGAGTTGGAAAAATCTGGCTAAAATACCTAAGCTAACTAGTTCTGCCGGTTGACTTGACCGGAGCAAGATTAAAATAATAATTACATGAAATGAAATTTTAAAAAGACAAACCAAAATGTCTGATGAACGGAACGTGACAGGGCAAGTGCACCACAATGTACTTCCTTGCAGGTGAGCATGCATTATTGATTCAAGAGTTAAATAAATAAATTTTCAGAAAAACTTTGCGCATCGTCTTCTATGTCTAAATCTGAAGGCCTATCATTGGATCATTGTTAGTTCCCGAACAAGTAATGCTTCTACTGAAGTACAGTTGTAAAGATATGCTATTATTTTAATAGGTAACAGGCAAATCTGTAGTTCATGTCCGACCCAAGTACGATTTATTATAAGCTTGCAATTCTTTGCACTATAAAGGATGTCAGATATGTTAGTTGTGACGATTTGTTTATATTTGCACATAGATTTAGTTATTATGAATGCCACAATGTCGATTTTGACAGACATTCATTTAACAGAAGGCAGAAGATCCGCTGATCGTCCACTGCTAAGGTTTACTGATGTATGCAAACGCGACATAAAGCTACTCAAAGTCGGCACTAACAGCTGGGAAAAAGATGCACTTAATAGATCCACAAGAAGAGCAAGCATTAAAGGAAAGTCCTGGATTGCAGTTGCAGATGTCATGCACAACAGTAGTAGAAATAATGGTGAAAGTACAAAGGGTTGGTCTCTTTAGTCACACAAGAAATTGCAAAGAAAAAAATAATTTAAAGTTTAAATCACTAAAATCACTACATGTTTTTCAAAAATTATTTTGTGTAGGAAATTGTGTATCTGAAAAAGACGGGTACTTGAAATAAGCTAATCCTAAAAAAAAAACACACAGATCTTGGGTAAAATACTCATCAAGTATAGTACTGTAAATGTGTAGTTTCCCGCGCTATTTTTAACTCTTTTTCTTTTTATAGCCTCTATCTGGTTTGATCCCAACCACCCGTATTTTTGTGCAGAATTTTTTTCGCTATCAGGTGTCATGCTTTTGCAGACAAGATTTAATGACATGAAATAAGAATAACTAGTTGACCTGCGGCATAGCATATGCCGCTATTTACCAGGGCCGGCGACCGCAGTGGGGCCCGCATTTCATAGGACCCGCAATTTTATAGGACCCGCTCTAATTTAAAGTGTAAAAATTATTAA
>JADKLZ010081101.1:7081077-7125824 GCA_021533235.1 Biomphalaria straminea
GCCATTTTATTACTTACAACAGATTCCCCGCGAGATCCTGTCGATTTAACATATATGAAAAGATAAGATATAATTTTTAAAAAGTCGAAGAAAAAACTCCACTTGTCTCTCTAACCTTGCTAATGCTTTTTTTTTCCCACCACAATTGTTCACAAATATTTGTATTAAAGGTCTTTTGCAAGTCAATGGATTTTTTTTTATCTAAAGAATTATAGAGTATTTGCGCTCTAGAAAACTTTCTCTTTGACTATTAAATACATAAATAATTTGAGTTTTAAATATGGTTCTAATTTTTCGCATTATAAAATAAGTAAAGCCAATGCGTTAAAAAAATGATTAATGGAGCTAAAAATAGATTACTTGTTGTTGCACGTTTGACCTATTTACTTTGAGAAATATAATATAGATAATACTGGCGAATCACGCCACACAATATATAAATTCAAAGCACAAATATTAATCCGAAAGAATCACTGAAGTTCAACACTTGCTATTAACTATTGAAACATATATTACAGACAGAGGAAATTGTATCACCTCTCTACTCTGCTGGAGTTCTACACCAACTCATTAACATCGACCCTTACTCAAGAGTCACAAAGTTTTCCCTCGTGCTGAGAGCACGAAATAATGAATAAGTGACCATATGTCACTTCATGTCACAGGGGTTTTAAAACTGGTCTATGACATCAGGCACACTTAAAATTATAGCATAATACTGTCAGTTTAATTTAAAAAGAGAACTGAAAAATGCAAAGTTACATAGGGAAAAAAGCCACTTCCGGCCCAATAGTTTTTATAAAAGAAACGAAACGGACTAATGCAACAAACCCTATTACTAGACCTAGATCTAGAAATTAAATTACATGTTACATAGGTCAGGGTTGAAATAAACAACAACTTTACTACTTTAGCTACTTAAAAAAAAAAGATTACATAGAGAGTTTGTATGATACACAAACTCAGAGGCGGCCCCGTCGGAGTCGGATCCCTGTCAGATCCGCTATTCGCAAGATGTTTCGGATGTTCCTTCAACTTGAAAATAATTAACTTCTCGCTGGACGACGGAGGATGGCGAGCAGGGTATAAACCTGCCTAAAATTTAGGTAAAATTAAAATAAAAAGCCCAGAAAATAAATAGAATGAATGCAATATTAAATTTAAAAATAGAATATTAGTTTTAGTTTATTATAACATTTCAATGTAGATCTAGACATAAACATCCGGAACAATCTATTATAGATATTTTAAACTATCGCAGTATTTCTGAACGAACAGTAAAGGTTAAATATTATTTTCAAAAGCCTTTAGTTTTTTTTTATCTAACCGTGACGAACAGACCAACAAACAGTTAAAACGCACAAAAATATGCTTCTTTTATTCTAATGTTGGCAATAAAAATCTTTTTCTTTTAAATGTGATTTTTAAAAAAGATTAAGAAATTAGTTTAGAATCATGTCATGGCCGGGCTTTACGCTAGTACACGAAAGTCGATGCTAAAAGTTCATTTAAAAAAATTATATCAAAGATAAACGACAGATCTAATTTAGTGCCCCATCGGTCAAAATATACATCTTCCGTGCTTTGATCTCTCAACGTTAGCCTTGAAAGCCGATGTGCAAGGCAACTGCTACACCTATTTTATGAGTTAATTATTTAGAAAGTAAATACTTATAAGTAGTGAAAAAATTTGGAACATGAAATCCGATGCAATGTATTAGATTATTAATTGTCTTAAATTAGGTTTCATTTATATTGCATACTAATTAGGTTTTTTCTCTTTAGCCGTTGCATCAGAACTTTGAATGATCTATATTTTCGTGATGTCAGATTTTCATTTTCTCTTCTACTTTCTGAGCACTAAACGGGACGGACGGACAGACAGACAGACGGACAGACAGGCCACACAAAACTAATAGCGTCTTTTCCCCTTTCGGGGGCCGCTTAAAAACAAGCCTTGATCCAATTTTCTAAAAATAATTTTCACATTTTTTGTTGTGTTAAAAAATCTCCATTTCCAGTCTAGATATAGTATATATAAGTCTATGGTGCCAATATTTTCGTTGTTCAATTACTAGATCTATAACTAATCCATATATTATAGGCTACTAGACTGGAAAGCGGAAATAAATTCGAATCCGCGATTGATCGATTCACAGATAGACAGATATATCATGGAACTATACTAAAGGAACGCTAACTTCAAAACAAGGTCTTTGCGCATCCTGTCTGCGCATACTGCAAAGTTTTTAAAAAACGATACAAAGACAATGAAGAATTTTACGCCTCGAACGCGTGCAATTTACCCGTGTTGATTAGAAAATGGTTTTAAGCTCTTTAAAAACGAATTCTTAAAAACATCATCCTTTTTCAGACAACCTGTTATGGTTGATATATTTTTTTAGAGCAAGAGATCATCACAAAATTATTTTATTTTTGATCATCTTACTAAAAATTATATATTCACAGGGATTCCAAAGTTGGGTTTTTTAATACTAGATCTGGTGCAGTTATATGTCCTACTTGCAGATGAGCTTGCATGCGGAACCTCCCGTAAAACAAAAAAAAAAAGATAAATTATAACTCACATGCTACGGCGTTCCACATTGGCACTTTTATTTTGTTCCGAATGCCGACAAAATAAATCATCATTTTTTTTTATTAATGTAAAAAGAAAATATTGAATACAAAATTCCTTTATTGTTGACATTTCATACTATTTTGTCCTACGTTTGGTTAAGCTAAGCGCTAAGCTTCGTTTATTTAATGAAAAAGGTCATTTATAATCATGCCAAAACATTTTTCCGATATGTCTCTTATACATTCAGTCCTAAGAAAATAATAGAATTTAATAAGGACAAGTATTCTATAATATGTCTAAATTATACTACGAACTTATTTAAAAATGTGTCTTGAATGTAGACCCAGATCTACTGCCAATTTATCTTCTAGATCTAGATCTAAATTCAAGTTGTAGTCTTGACTTAAATATTGATCTAGATCCATCTATACAATTAAATCTATTCTGGATCAAATTGCGTCCCGAGACATGACGTTAAACTGCGCTCCTCTTTCCTTAGCACTTTTGGAGCTCAAAAGTGCCCTACTTCTTTTCTATCATTTTGTCTGCCTCCTCTTACTCTCAGTCAGCCTTCATTAACCATCACTCTGTCTCCTTATCTTCTAAAACTCACAATGTCCTTGACCAGTCCGTTTGCCGTGGACTGCGACGGGTAAGGGGGGATAAAGAGATCCTGAGGATGGACCACCGCAACACAATACTTTGGCTCTGAGTTCCCCTAGACCTGAGGCCCAGACGGCCCGCTCTGGGTCAACCGGCTAGTCATGCCGAGCTACCAGCATAGGTCCTCGACCTAACGGTAGCTAGAGGGTCAATCAGCCAGCTACTGTATCGGACACATGTCTGATGTATCCGCTGACTGAGTATAGCACCTGTGTAGCCATGGTGGGCTCATTCTGGACATCCGAGTGGCCCGTCCCCTTGTTGAACTCGATGGCGGGTGGGGAGCACAGGTGCCGAACTCTATACATTTTCTTAAGGATACCAAAAAAAAAATCACTTGCCATATACCCATGTCTTAACAAGAAACGTCGCATTGAGACGAGAAAGGAGGAGACCACAATAAGCTGTCCTACCTGGCCATCATTTCTGGTGGTCAGGTGCACAGAGGAGGGGAAAAGCCTGACGAAATTGAGCCCATTTTCATTTACAAGGGACTCAAGTCAGTAGTGGGAGAGCCCAAGAGTGTATCTAAGCTACACAGATCAAATGAACTACTCGTAGAAGTGGATAGCAAGGTACACTCTGATGGGCTTTTAAAATGCAGAAGACTCTGTGATCTCCAAGTGGAAGTCATGCCACACAAGAGTCTGAACACCAGCATAGGTGTAATCAGCTCTAGGGACCTACTTGAAGGAGAAGGAAATAGTATTGAAGGAGTCACCCATGCCGGCGCATTACAAGGCGCACAGGGATGGTGAGGAGGTCAAGACCGCCACTATTATCCTCACATTCGGAACTAGGACACCGCAAGAGTACGTGAAGGCAGGATACCTACGAGTTCCAGTGAGGCCCTACATTCCTAACCCTATGAGGTGCTTCAAGTGCCAGGGTTATGGACACGGCGCGGAAGTCTGCAAGAGGAACACTGTGTGTGCTAGATGTGCCGGAGAGGGTCATGAAGACATGGGCTGCACAGCCCAGTTCAAATGACCGAACTGTCAAGCTGGATACTCAGCCTACTCCAAGGACTGCCCTGTGTGGAAACAGGAGGTTGCCGTGCAGGAGTACAAGGCAAGAAATCGATGCACCTTCAGCCAGGCGAAATCAGCTGTGTTGGCCCTACCCAAGGGCCAATTCGGCTAGACAAAGACGTGCGCCCAGGCTGCGGCTAAGATAGGAAGATCCATAGCCACACAGACGGACACATTGACCCCACCCCCTCCTCCTCCTCCAACTCAGAAAAAAACACCAACTCCGCCCAAGAATTTTCCTCCAAAGAAACCAGAAAGCACTGTGGTCATGCTAAAAACAGATTCTCTGTGCTCGCTGATGAGAGCATGGAGACAGAACAGCATGTCCAAACCAACACTCCGGGAGAACCCGGAGTCACCGTGTCTGATACAGGTTCTCCTCAGAGAACCCAGTCAGACACCCCAACCTCTACTGAATCATAGGTTGACAAACTCCCTAAGGAGAGAACTCAAAACGGAGAGTATGCTCGAGGTGAGGGAGGAGGAAGTAGCCTCCTCTCCAACCAAGCAGAAGTCAAAAAAAGTCACAGGAATACAGGGAAACCCCTACGGGGGCCTCCCGAGGCCTAATAGCTCCAAGTAGGTCATTTAGAATAAGCCATGAAATTCCAGAAATTGTACAGTGGAACTGTAGAGGCCTCAAGGCCAATTACGAAGAAATGCAGCTACTGATGGACTCTGAGACTCCTGTAGCTATCTGCTTACATGAAAAATTTCTGAAAGACACCATCAGTTTCCGAAGCTACAGTGCTTACAGCAGGAATGTTGAGTATGCAGAGAGAGCATCAGGTGGAGTCTGTATCCTTGTAAAGGACAACATCCCACATGAGATGGTAGAACTACAGACCACACTACAGGCCGTAGCAGCTAGGATAACCTTACACAAGGTTATCACTTGCTACTGTATCTACCACCAGGCGCTCCATTGGACCAAGCAAGCATGGAGGACCTGTTGAGGCAGCTCCCTCGGCCATATTTAATCCTTGGGGATTTCAATGCCCATAACACAATGTGGGGATCCAACAATACTGACACAAGAGGTCGTATGCTGGAGGATATCTTCCTCCAACATGATTTATGCATACTCAATGATGCATCACCGACCTACTTGCACCCAGGAACTGGATCCCTCACTTGCATTGACCTCACAGTATGTGTCCCCGGACTTTTGGACGATTTCAAAAGGTCAGTTAGTAATGACCTACGGGGAAGTGATCATTTCCCAATCATCATTACTAACAATCTCCCCTCATTGGGATGACCTCAGAGGTGGAAACTCAACAAGGCCGATTGGGAGCAATTCCAAAAAGGATGCTCCGAGGATATCACAGAAAGTATCCTCAATGAACAGAACCCGGCTGATATCTTTGCTATCAAGCTACTCGACATTGCCCGGAAAGTAGTCCCCCTAACCTCCGCAAATCCAAAACGGCCTAGCAAACCATGGTTTGATACAGCTTGCAAAAGTGCTATTGGCTATATGAAAAAACGACTGGCTGCATTTATAAAGAACCCTTCCCAGGAAAACCTTAAGCTATTCAGGATTGCTAGAGCAATGGCTAGACAAACATTACGTTCAGCCAAAAGGGATTCATGGAGAAGCTTTGTCGGCAGTCTGGATGCTTGAGCGGTTTGGAAGGCAGTAAGGCGAATCAAAGGGATAGAATCAAATGCAATAGGGCATTTGAAAAACCAAGGACGAACTGTCACGTCCCCCAGAGAAATAGCTGACTGCATTGCATACTCAATAGCAGAAAAATCATCCACTGCACACTACACGCCAGAGTTCCAAAAAGTCAAAACCAGGGAGGTAAGACATCCCATTGACTTCAGGTCAGAGAGTAATGAAGACTACAACAAACCGTTCTCGCTTGAGGAACTGAGAGAGTCGCTGGACAAGTCACATGACACAGCGCCTGGAGAAGATGTAATCCACTACCAGTTCCTCAAGCACCTTCCCGAATCCTCATTGGCAGTCCTGCTAAGGGTCTATATTTGTGTATGGCAAACAGGCGCTTTCCCAAGCAGCTGGAGGAAAGCCACAGTTATACCGATACCTAAACCGGGAAGAGACGGCTCTGACCCAGCTAACTATCGACCAATAGCACTAACAAGCTGCATCTGCAAAACCATGGAAAGAATGATAAACAGTAGGCTGGTCTGGTATCTTGAGAGGAACAAAATGATCTCCAAATACCAGTATGGATTCCGGCAGGGGCGGGCAACAACCGACCACCTGGTAAGGCTGGAAGCCTATATCAGAAATGCTCTACTCAGACGAGAACATCTAGTAGCTGTATTCTTCGATATAGAAAAGGCCTATGACACGACCTGGAAACATGTCATTCTGCGGGACCTGGAGCTTATGTGGCTTAAGGGACACATTCCCCGTTTTGTAGGGGAATTCCTGAAAGACCGACAATTTCAGGTCCGAGTGGGCACCTCCAATTCTGACACATTTGAACTTTGTCATTTTTATTTATGAAAAAAAATATGAACACCTTAGAAAGGAAATTACAGTTAAGTTTAAACAAAATTCAAAATTGGGCAAATGATAATGGTTTTAAATTTTCCGACTTCAAAACAGTTAGTATGCATTTTTGTAATTTAAGGGGTCTCCACCCAGATCCTGAATTATCTATATACAAAAAGAAAATCCCCGTTGTAAAAACTACAAAATTTTTAGGCCTCACCCTTGACTCCAAATTTAATTTTCTCCCGCACATTAAGGAAGTTAAGAAGAAATGTCAAAAGTCGTTAAACATACTTAGAGTACTCAGCCATACGGACCGGGGGGGGGGGGCTGACAGAGACACCTTGCTGCTGCTGTATCGAAGTTTAATCCGATCCAAATTGGATTATGGATCCATGGGGCAGCAAAGAAGTCTTATCTGAAAATACTCGAACCAATCCAAAATGCTGCCCTGCGTCTCTGTTTCGGCGCGTTCCGCACGTCACCAATTCCAAGTCTACATGTGGAGGCTGGAAAGCTCCCCATGGACATAGGATGAAAAAGCTTGCAATGCAGTACATAATAAAGCTAAAATCCAATCCCACGAACCCTGCTTTTGACCTCGTTGTGACAAGTAGGTCAAAGATGGTGGCCGTTTAGGTGTCTAGGGGGTTTAGATAATTTGAGGACCTTGACTTGCACATAAACTAACAGACACAGCGTTATAAATGCAGGCAACAAATACTTTTTATGTAAAACATATGTACAGTTTAATGATAAGAATGAAAATAAGTAAAAGGTAAAATTCTGTACAGTGTTAGGGCGGGGCCTAATTATTTACATACATGGGACTATCATCATAAGATATAAGAACCAAGTGGTCTGAGTGTCATCAGGCTGGTTGCTTAGCTTTAAGTCCTATGCTGCTCTGACGAGACCGGCGTGGCTGATGCTGAGTTGTCTGTGGGTGGGCTGGCTTGATCGGTCCTAGCGCACGGGACAGTCCAACTATAGGTAGCTGCAGGGGCGGATCTTCTGGCATGCGGTTGTTGGTCGGACTCTTGTGAGTAGTTGGTAAGGCTGGTATCTTCAGGTCTGGTGTCAGCAGACTGGTATCAGCGTTACGAAGTTTGGGCTTCTATTAGAAGTAGCCTGCAATAAAAGCTGCAACGAGATGCGTAGATCGACTTAGCCATAATGATGACACTGGGATGTAGATGCCTTTTCGTGAAGGACATCTTCAGAATGATTAAATAGAAACCATAATCTAGTTTCACAATAGTAGGGGGAGTTAATCAAATAAATATTACATCTCATCAGGGGAGACAATAATATAATTAATAAAATAGTGATGTCTCACAAAGGGAAACAACCAATAGTAAAGTAATATTTGATGTGAAGAAACTATAACTTAGTTTCACAAATATTAAAGGGGAATTAATACATAGTATTTTATTCCGTCAGGGGAGACTACGAGCAGCGTTAAATTGTAAGACGCACCTTGTCACGGTGAGATCATTACGAGTAGCTAAGACAACGAGATGAAAGGGAAAGGGGAGGGGGAGATGGCTGATGGTCAGTGACCAGGTGTCTATTGTTTACATCTGGCCGTGTGGCCTGAACAAAAGAGTACGTTTGAATGGAGACAGCGCCGGGTCAAGGGACACGATCTCTTGAAGTTAAAATTCAATACAAGGGGAAATAATTCAAGTCTATCCTGGGCGCAGGGTCAGTGCGCCATTTAAAATCAAGGCGATCAACCGAGATAAGATAATGATAAGATAAGACAAATAAGATAACGTTTACATGGTTTTACCTAAGTAAGGTAATCGGGCCAACTGGCCGATAAAATATAATATAGTACATAAATAATTACGGCATTCCTTGTCACGGAATGAGAGTAAAATATACTTGGTAATATGACATGTTACATAAATATTATGATAGTTCCTGGTCAAGGAATTTATCAATGATAATATAGTGGGCTCGTGGCGAGCGGTAAATTAATAGTAGCTAAAGAGCTAAATACATGTGGCAAGAATTATTGAGAATTCTAGTCCAGATAAAGTGCATGACTTTGACTATCTAGTCGTACAAGTCATTATAATAAATATAATACATAAAGTGACTACTTACATAATCCAAGATAAGAATTACACAAATATGTACACAAAATATAATGCACTAAATAAATGCACAAATGTATAAATACACATAGTAAGAGGTTACTAAAACACTTTTATAAAAGCACGTACCACCAATCCAATGTAATGAAAAGATATGAAATTGATATAGTAAATGAATAAGCAAGCTCAGGCAGAAATATGTCTTCGCTCTCTGCTCTCCAGAATGAGAATGACAAGAAAATAGGAAATTATATTTCTACTTCCCACGTGGGTGAGGAGGTGGGGCTAAAGGGGAAAGACATACTTTCAAATGTGACAGACTGCCTGATTTGCCTAGACAAAGAATTTCCGCTTGACCTCGTGTATCGATAAGATAAGCAAATACGGGCCGCCTCGTGTCTAGACTGCCCGTCCCTAGGCAAATATGGTCAACTCGCGATTTTCCAAGATGGTCCGATGACCACGATATTATCTAGGTGTCGATTTGAAGAGGGTCCATTTGAATTGACCCGTCCCCGAAAGGGGGGGGGTGCGGCAGGATGTTAGGTCAAGATATTTAGAAGCGTTTTTATTTCTGTCGATAAGGAATGTGCTAGACGTGTGTCAGATTAAGAAATTACATCGTGACACGGATGCCTAGAGAAAAAGGTGGTGGTGGTAATAGCTTTAGATAGCCATAAGGGCTAAGCGGAGATAAAAAAATAAGATAGCAAAAATAAATTAATTAAATGCCTAGACCGAGTGATACCTTAAGTGGGCGAAATTTATTTTTGTCACACTCGTATTCTATCCCACAGATGCTGAACTATACATTCGAAGGCCTAACGTCATACAGCCGTTAGGCCTTCGAATGAGAGAATCCATCCAAAATTTAACCCCACCCATTGACCAAATTTCTAAAATAGAAACCCCTCAAAATCCTCCTTGGCTAACTAATAAACCCAAATTAAATTTATTAATTTTAAAAAAGAAAACACAGACCCAACCCTTTTACAAGTCCATTTTAAAGAACTACAGGAGAGCTACGGAGAATGTGGCACCATTTACACTGACGGATCCAAAATGGATGGAAAGGTCGCGTGTGCCTGCTACTTTCGGAGCAAACCAATCTCCCGTAGACTGCCTGATGGATGCTCCATCTTTACGGCCAAATTGCATGCACTGTCGCTTGCACTTATGTCCGTTAAAGCATCAGAAAGGAGGAAATTTATAATCTGCTCTGACTCCAAATCTGCATTGCAAGCTTTGGGGCGGATGAAGACTGACATTCCATTGGTACATAAATGCCTAAAGCTGTTGGACCAAATAACAGCCAGCCAATGGGATGTCACCTTCATCTGGGTCCCTCCCATGTAGGCATAGAGGGAAACGAAGCCGCAGACAGAGAAGCAAAGAGAGCCCTAAACCAAACAGTGTCAGGAACCCAAATTCCCTACTCGGACCTGAGACAAAGTATTGCCACTGCCAACTATCAAGTGTGGCAGGACCGATGGGAGGCTGAGACTCACAACAAACTCAGGCAGATCGTGGCGGATGCCCGGTGGCGGCCCACATCTAAGGGCCTGACAAGGCGTGGTAGCACGGCCATGTCTAGACTCAGGTTTGGCCATACCTACATCACACACTATTTTGTACTGAAGAGAGACGGGCCTCCACTTTGTGAGTATTGTGATTCTCGCCTCACAGTGGAACATATCCTCATTGACTGCCCCAGATACCAGGATGTCAGGGAAAAGTTTTTTATAGCCATTGACTTACAAATACTGTTCGATACTGTCGACCCTGGGAAGGTACTGGGCTTTATCCGGGAGGTGGGATTGTCTGCGAGGATCTGATTTGATCTGACATACTATTTACACTAGATTTCTATTAAATATTTAAATTTTTACCTGTACTATTTTAACTGTAAATAGACCTTGTTTTTAATGAGTTAATTGTATGGACCTTTTTATAAAGGGAGAGTAGTCCTTAAGTGACAGCGGGCACGACATGGCCTATTCTGTGCCGATGTGCCTAAAACTAAAACTAAACTAAACTAAACTGGATCAAATTTACATCTAAATCTACAGGAGATCCAGTAAATAGTAAATTTAGGTTGAATCTAGAAATTAGATTATTATTTAGATCTACATTATATTTAGAAAAAAATCTATAGCGGATCTAGAGTCCTAAAGTGTCTCTTTCTTTTCTCTTTCTCCCTATCTCTCCGATAAACATAGGCCTATATCCAATCTATATAAAGATGTAGATATTTATTCTATATCGAGAGAAGAAGATGTTAAGACAGTTAATAAGATCTAAAATCTATTTAATTAGAATATTTAAGCATACTAAACGGATAAAGCTTAGATTTTACATCTCAATGATTTTAAATAATTATACGTCTGAATTGGTAGGCTATTCTAGATCTATTTCTGTAATTTGTAATGTAGATCTAGATTATAGATCTAGCTTATAATGACTATCTTATCTTATATGTTACAGACGTTACTTCAAAAAAAAAGAGATGATTATGTCCTACGCGTCATGCATTTAGTCATGCATATTAAACCTAAACTCAGCCAAGTCACTGGTTTTCGGGCTAGTTCAGACAACTCATTCCATGTTCTAATAGCGCCAGGGAAGAAGGAGCTTTTGTACAAATTTGTCCTAGCATATGGAACGAGAATTGTGTCTCTATCTTTGTGTCTTTCTGAGTATTTTATTAAATCTTGTTTTTTTTTTATTTGAAGATTATGGTTGAGTGTTTTATGTATAATTTCTACTTTACTTTTAATTCTTCTATCCTGAGGATTTTCTATATTGGAATTTGGAGATTGTTGTTTGCATTTTTTTTCTGTTTTATAGGAGGGGGTGGTAACTGCGAAACCCCTTGGTAGGGGTTTTTAAAACTTATAACCCATTTGGCTGCGCTGAGGAAATTGATGGTTTAGTGTTAAAATCTCACGTAAAATAAAGAAAATCAAAGCAAAAAATCAATCACGTAATTCCGACTCCCCCTTGGAGGGATTTCATTGGGGGGCCCCCACCCAGGGCTACGCTCATGGATGTATATGTAAAAGGATTTTTTAAAAAACTATTAGGCCTAATTACGACAATCAAACTGAAAACTCATTATTTATATTTGGGCCTAAGCATTTATGGGACATAATTATGATGCTTATATTACAAAAAAAAACATGTTACTATTTTTTTTCCATTTGTTTGTAATTCATTATATATACATATACCCATATATTTAATAAGCGGAATAGCAATAATTTTAAAGTAGTATTTGTAGTTTAAATTCTTGTGCGCAACGTGGTTAATAAGCGGAAACACGTGTGCCTTAAAGTCTCTCTGTAAGGCCCTTTCAAATATCTTATTTTCGAGTATTACTACTTATTACTACTCGAGTAGTTATTTTTGTAACTGCGCAATATCCTGCTATTTTTCTAACCAAATAAAGGAGAATTGCTTGTAAATTAAATACCTATCTTCTTATTAACAAAGTAATTAATTAATGTATCAACATAGGCCTATAAATTTAGTATATGTATATGAATATGTGTATGTTTACTTTTCTAGTTTAAAAAATGGTAGGAAAGTCCTTTAATAGGTGATTGAAAATTACAAAGGCATAAAATCTAGAGCTAGGTTCGTCTCATTAAGTGTAGCCTACTATCAAATATATATAATTGAATAATAGCCATTAATAAACTACCTTATATAATACAACAATTATGACACCTTTTCTTAGATTAGTAAATAGCACATCGTTTGCATCTTTTTGATTGGCCAAGGCTAGATCTTTTCATGCTAATCTTCAAATGATAACTTTTTTTGTTATTCTTGTTATAGAAGTGATTGTACAAAATATAGTCTATCCATTTGATTATTTAACCAAAGTTACCTTCAAACGGGTGTTTTAAAATGTTTGGAACTACACATCGCTGTAGCTATAAGTCTTTATTTTAGACTTAGTTTAGAAAAAAAACATCATTAGAGGCCCACTTATGTATATTTTTTTTATTGCAACTATTAAATATTTTTCAAGTAGCTCTATGTGTAGGCTATAATCTGTCATGTAATTATATTTTAAAGTACATAAGCACACACTCCACCTTGGCCACGTATTTTCTAGATCTAGTACGGTAAAAAACGTATGTATAACAAATAAAAAAAAAAAAAAGATTCTGTACCAATCTCACTGAAACTTACCATGAATATAAGAAAACAGAGACAAAAATCAAAACACCCAAAAAAAAAAAGGCCGGGTAAAATAGCTAGTTGGAATTAATAATGTATAAAATCTGGAAATCTGGGTATATTTAAAACTTAAATATAGATTTAGGCATTTTCGTTATCGAATATTGATCTACAGTGTTTACAATCAATCTAGACTGTCGTAATATATAAACCTTGTAATAATCAAACTGATAATAGATCTAGATTAGAAAAACTTAGAGACAAGCACTATGTTTTCTCTAGAAATAGATTCTATTTTCTAGATATAGCGCTAGATCTAATATTATTTTAGATTACGCATTTTATTTGTCTGTAAACACTGTAGATCTATTTAGGTTAAGGAAAATGCCTAGATCTATTTTCTAGTTTTAAATATACTCAGCTTAAAATTACTTTATTAACATGGTTTTAAGTAGCATCATATATTAGATCTATTCTAGGCTCATAAATATCGTCTACAAAAAGCACACTAGATCTTATAGGCTATAGGTACATTAATTAGGTAGACTTACACGTTGATTTTTTAATATAGTCTAGAATTAAAATGTCCGTTTCTAATATCGTAAAGATATAGATAGTTAAGCTTGACTTTTATAAGGATTGCTAAAAATATAATAGCATCTAAATATAGGCCTACCGTGTGCGAATAAGTCTACTTTCAATAGACCTAATAGGTTACTTTTTTATTTATACCTAACATAAACTTTACAAAACGAACTGCAACTTCAAAACAGAAGCATCGACTTAGAGTGAATATGACGCCAAGGGTGTTCAAAAATAAAATAATTTGTAATAAGTTCTTACTCTAATAAATTATATCTATCTTAACAGCTTGTCTGAAAATGGTCAAAATTTTTATCGACCTGTTTATAAAAAGCTAAAAAACATTTTCTAATCAACACGGGTAAATCGCGCGCATTCGAGACGTAAAATCCTTCTTTGTCTCCATCATTTTATTTTTTAAAAATTGCAGGATGCGTATTGACATGCGCAAATAACCTGTTTTCTATACGGCTTTGTAAAAAAACCTCGAAGTCAGCGTTCCTTTAGTATAGTTCCATGGATAGTCTATCCATAGACTATCTATAGATAAAAAAATCTATAGATTTTTTATGTACGTAAACTTTGTTTTTAAGCTCTAAGGGGAGTCACCCCAATCAATCTTTTCTGTCTTAGAAAAGTAACAATCTTTAGTTTTCAAAGTTTAGAAATAATGGAAAATCATTTCTTGGATATCCACGCAAATATATGAAACAAAGCCATTTCCTGTTTGTTTCCATTGAAATAGTATTTCAAAGATACAAGATATAAATAATTTATGTTAATTTAAATCATCTTATGTACATTTAAATAGATCGATTACCTAGATCAGGGGTGGGCAAATTACGGACCGCGGGCCACATGCGGAGTCTGAAATAGTGTTCCCAGTCACACCTATGTGACTTGGTACCCACTGCATTATTACAGGGGTGCCATAGCGCTGCTTTATGTTGTGTGAGGCCATGATGACAGTGTCGATATTGGGGGGCCACGGTCCAGGGCTTCGCAAAGATTGTAGTACAGATTTTGAGTCAGTGACCACAATAATCTGTGTTACCCTCAAATGCCCCTCACCGAGTTGAAAGGCTTCACGGAATGCCATGGTCTCCGCATTAAAACTTCAAACATTACCCCATGGTCCAAAGATTTTAAATAAGTAAGAGCCAAGAAAGTCGATGTAGGCTCCATAGCCTGCTCTTCCAAATTCTATTAATATGTGTATGTAAGCTGGTAAGGAGGCGCTTAAAGCCTTATTCAGCTTAGTTATTTGCCAGTAGCCAGATGGTGACGCTACTGGGTGGGTTCAGTCTGTGACACCCCCAGTCTGCGACTGAGGGACTAGATTCGTCTGAGATAACTACCTAATGACACCTAAATGTAACTAAAGCTAAACGAAAGCACCAACGAAACTTTACTTTAGTTAAATAAAATAAAACAAAACGAAACTATATTTACATAAAAATAAACCAAAAGTAAAATATATAACTAAAACCTAAGTTTAAAACATAAACAGCTAATCAACATAAAACTCAACTAAACCAATAACTATCTAACACCAACTTACTATATTAACTAGACTAACCAAACCACAATCAAACTATCCTAATAACACAAACAAATCAAAACAACTATCTAAAGCACAACAACTAAACATAAACTAGACTTAGACCTACTAGATCTACAATGTAAAAATACCCTACAACTACAACAAAACTACAACAAAACTAATAACACTAAATTACTAGAACTAATTAGAACACTTAGGGCCTTACTATACACTAAGAATTAGTAAAAACAGACTTAGCACTAGATCTCAATCAGCAGTTAAGACAGCAGTACTAAACTATAGCAGCGATAATACAGCAAAGTGACAGCGGTAGTTACAGCGGGTAATAATTGCCTGTAACAAATTAAAAAAAAAAAAATAAATACAAAATGAAATAGAATCATAGATTCAAGATCTATTAGTCTAGATATTCGTTGCAGGCCTGGGAGCCGCCAATTTAACTCTTTCCCACCTAATCGACGATACCATCGTTGATTTCACTAGAATGTGGTAAATAATTACGAGAGAAAGAGTTAAATATCTACATGCTGCCAACTATGATGACAAATAATCCTCTAAGTAGAAAATAAAATAAAACTACTTTAAAATATAAAATATATTTGTACATAGAAAAATAAAATAGTTATAGACTTACAGGCCGTCCCAGGTACAGAATGAAATACTGAAATAATAAAATAATTATACTCTAGATCACTAAGACCTCTCGTCACCCAGACAAAGATGGATCTAACGTACAGACCACTGGACACTGTACTAAAAGCAAGGAACATCAGCTTTTATAGATCGAGCCCTAACCTTTATAAAAAGTAAATTTATAAAATAGCTCTGGCCTATAAAAAAATACATTTAAAAAATAGCTCTGGGGGGCTCAAGCTCACATGTAACTTTTCCATGCTGAGAGTCACTCTGTTAAAGGAGAGCCTGAAAGGTTGTTCGAGAATGCCAGTCCAACGCGTGAACAGGAAATAGACCGTCTTGGAGGTGTAAATTTATAATCTCCATTTTAGTGTGTATGAGCAGAGCGTATGGAGATCTCCTTGCAACACTTTTTGTATAGAGGTTGCGCTCCTTCCGTATTTCCAAAGGACAATATCATCAGCATAAAGCAGCTATTGGCATTTTAACTGAGCCGGAAGGTCATTTATGAAGGCCGTGAAAAGGGCGCATGACAGGACGGAGCCCTGGGGGAGGCCGTGCTCAAGGGTCATTTCCCCTGAGACCTCTCCTTACATCCTTGTTCTTGTTGTACGCTCTTGTAGGAAGTCTCTGAACCAGTAATGTATCCGTCCCCGCACCCTCGCGGCTCTTATCTTATGAAGCAAACCAGGCCGTCATATGCCTGTTTAAAGTCAATGAAGTCTGTGTTTGTGCTTTTGGTCCTTTGGAATCCATCTGCTACGCTCTGCATAAAGATGTTGACTTGCTCTATTGCGGACATTCCAGCCCTGAAACCAGCCTGTTCTGGGGCTATAAGACGGGCACTCTCAAGGTATCAAATCAGACGCTCATTTACCATTTTCAGCCATCTTTTTCACACAAGATGTAAGTGAGATGTGCCTGTAGCCCTCAGCAGTGGAAGCAGTATAGGAATAATGGTGGCACGTTTTAAGGCCCTGGGAATTAAATCCTTTCCCGGGTCACATGGTTCATAAAAGGGATGCGGTCATCTCAAACCATACGTGGACATCGCAACGGAATGTTTTTATTATATTTTTCCCGCGTAACCAAATCCTCCACTTTTCCGGATCATCGGTTGTTCTTAACACAATATCAAGAAAGAGGCCGGTCTATTCTTCGCGTTGTCCATCCAGCTTTTCTTTTGACAACGTTTTTTCGGTCTTGAAAGATGATTTTTTAAAGTTATTCATACAAAATACTATTCCGAACCAACTCAGTTTTCGTCTTTTCACAGTGTTCAGAATACTCCTTTTTTTTCCAGCTAAAGTAATGATTAGTAAAGTAAAAATTTATTTGTCTGATTCTGTTTATAGTAAATACTAATCGACCGTCGACGTAGCATACGCCGGTATTTTGCAGGGGCGGCCTCAGGCCACTGCAACCTATGCGACCACAGTGGGTCCCGCACTTACTCCAGACAGGTCGGTGAAGAGCCAAACTCTCATCCGGGCCTTTCTCTGGTCACATGGCTCATTAAAGGGACGAAGTCTCGAACCATTTTGACATCTGAAAAGGTCTTTTAAGCGTTTCGGTGTTACGTCGACCAGTTTTTTAGCTCACCAAAAAAAAAAGACTACCTCTGGCTTGCGTTCGTCTGAGATTCGACTCCCGTACAGGATACTGTTCTGTCCAGCGTAACTGTCGGACTTAAGAAATTCCCTCTATACCAGGCATGTCAAACTCATTAAGGTGTATGGGTCGCACAAAAACAAACTATGACCTGAAGGGCGCTGCCAAAAATCAATTTGAAAATATAGCCTACTAATGGTATGTAAATTAGAAAGAATACAATAGAACACGCAGGAAATAGTGGAATACCTGCCCCTTAGTTAGCTTAATTTGTAGTGCTACTATATTAATAAAAAATTACTATGGTTACTGTGAAGAAACGATTCCCTTCAATTATAAACTGCCTTTATTGAGAAGCAAACAACATAACATATTTACAAGATGACTATTATATACAGATAAGCAACTCTACTAGATCAACTCCATTCTCATGTTTACAACACATTCGACTTCCGCAATTCCCCTAACTCTCCAGTACCCAACACTTGACCGTGTGATACGGTTGACCACACATAGTAACCGTGTCACAACAATATTTCACAACAATTATTGCTGAACATAAAAATTATTCATGTGTCAGACGAGAATAGCCCAATTTTTCTGTAAAAGAAATTACAAAAGTCATTTCTCTATAGAAGAAGTTACGAAGGCTATATAATATTCAACCACAGACTTATGTATACTACAAAAAATGTAGGTTTTAGACATAGACATATATATATATATATATATATATATATATATAGACTTTCACCAAAGGTGCTTGCGCTCCATCATGGACATACGATGGCAAGACCGCACCACAAACAGCGATGTCCTTGCGAACGCCGGTATTGACAGTATAGAGGGACTTCTTATGATCCGACAGCTACGATGGGCAGGGCACGTATCCCGTATGGGAGACGAACGTATGCCAAAGGCAGTCTTTTTTGGTGAGCTAAAAGGTGGTCGACGTAACAGAGGCGCCCCACGGAAACGCTTCAAAGACCAGCTTAGGCGTCAACTTTCCTTGGCTGACATAGAAGAGAGCACCTGGCTGCATGCGGCGTCGGAACGAGACAGCTGGAGGTCACTCACAAAGGCCGCGGGATACACATTTGAGACCAAAAGAAAATCTGCCGCTGAGGACAAACGCAGACGACGAAAAGAAAATCTAAACCGACAACCTGCGGACAATGGTTTTGCTTGCCCTGGATGTGGCAAAATATGTAGGTCACAGCTGGGACTGCACAGCCACGGGAAACACTGTATTCCTCACTAATCTTCGGACTCGAAGACAAGCCTATTATTATTATTATTATAGACTGGCCGATGAAGAACAAATTATTATTGGAAACATTTGAGCAAACATAGATTTGTAGGAGTTATACAGCAGTTATGAGCAGTATAAAAGTAAAAGTATTTGTAATTGTTTTTTTAGTCATAACCTATGTAATTAATAGAACCCTTTCTGTATTATTATATTTGTAATCTTTCCTACTAAATCTGTCAGGCGGGCATAATGACTATCTTCCAAACGTATAAACTAGACTAGCTTCTACATTTAGATCTAGACTGAAGACATTGAACACATTCTTTTGATGTCAAGATTTGTTCAACAACTTTTTAGGCGATCTAAACTATAGAATCTAATAAAAAAAATACTACTACTATTTACTAGATCTAGATATAATCTTTATATTTTTATGTAACAATAGATCTATAACTAAACTAGTGTAGATCTAAGACAGAATCTAGATCTAGTGTAGATCTAAAACAGATATTTGATACATATAAAATTTAACTGAGTCTGCATTAGTTAGTGCTTGGAGATCGGATAGGATAGACGATAGACTGACTGACTTACTGTGTAAAAATATTCAATTCATTGATGCAAAATGATTTTTCAAACTTTAGGATTTATCCCTTGGCCGCATTAGTCAATCGTTTTACGATCGTTAGAGCACGCTCTGCTCATTTTCTTTTACTTTTTTGACTAAAAACTAATTCTAAATATTTGAATCGATAAGACGACCGCCATACATAAAGAAGCCACAATAAATAGATCCACGTCACAAGCCTATATATATTTTTCTAAGTCTTTCATTATGAAATTGTTGATATGGTGCGCATAGGTGCATGCGTACAAAAGCAAAATATTGGGAATAATGAAGTTTTGTACTTTTCAAAACTAAAGATCATAGTTATATATAGACTGAAATTTACGTCCTATAATTTATAGCTCAATTGCCGCCATCTTTTTTTTTTCTTTTTTTTTTCACATAGATGTAGTACCATAGACATAAATAAATATAGACTGGCCAATAAGAGAGTTTTATGAAGGGAAAATTTGTGATTTGCAAATTTGTGCGCTTTAATATACAGCATGAGCAGTATAAAAGTTAAGTATTTATATCTATTTCCGCCATGAAGTGCTTTTTGAAACTTTCTTTTTTATATACACAATGAAACAGGGGAATCTAGAGCATTGGATACATTTATTTTTTAAATACAAAGTTTTATGGAAGAGGCAATCATGAGGCAATCATGGGCGCCCACAGGGAGGTGCCTCTGAATTCTGAGTAACCACGTTTTAGATATTAAAAAATATTAATGAAATACTTCTTCCAGATTTTTTTTTACGTAGATGTAGATCTAGATAAAGCCGAGAAGATCGGAAACAGCTGGGAAACCATAAAAAAAACTAGGAAGAGACCTGGAGAGTGACGTGTTTTTTGTTGAGGCCCTTGAGGTTCCACGAGGAACCCAAAGGAATGATGATGATGAGGGGGTGTCAAAGAAGATCTTTTAAGATGTCTTGAGTAAAAGGTATCATATGCTACAATGCAAGTGATCTTTGAAGGTGTATCTTTTGTTTTGTCTTGAACAAAGATCTTATTACCGTGATGCCGAGGATCTAGAAGTTGTCAGCTTATAAGATGATCTAAGTGTATATCAATGAGGAAATATATCCTTTTCAAAATACAGAAACTTTTAATTTAAAACTTGGAACAGCAATATACAATAATTACAAGTAAAAACAAGATTACAAAGAGAGTTTGTGTGATACACAAACTCAGAGGCGGCCCCCGTCGGAGTCGGATCCCTGTCAGATCCGCTTTGATCTCTCAACGGACGGACAGACAGACAGACAGACGGACAGACAGGCCACACAAAACTAATATACATCTTCCGTGCTTTGATCTCTCAACGTTAGCCTTGTAAAGCCGATGTTCAAGGCAATTGCCACACTTGTTTTATGAGTTGATTACTTTACGAGTAAATACTGGTATGTTACTCGTATGTTGGAACAAAAAAATGTGAAAACATGTGCAGTATATTAGATTATTAATTGTCTTAAAGTAGGTTTCATTTATATTGCATACTAATTAGGTTTTTTCTCTTTAAATACTGTTTGCATAAAATATTTTTAAAAATTAGATTTTGAGCTTTTAGAAAAAAAAAATTTGCCGTTGCATCAGAACTTTGAATGCTCTATATTATCGTGATGTCAGATTTTCATTTTCTCTTCTACTTTCTGAGCACTAAACGGGACGGACGGACGGACGGACGGACGGACAGACAGACAGACAGACAGACAGACAGACGGACAGACAGGCCACACAAAACTAATAGCGTCTTTTCCCCTTTCGGGGGCCGCTAATAAAAAAGCAAGCTTGATTCTAAATAATTTACGTCTTGCTAGAATGAACAACTACTCGAGACTGGCCGGGATTCTACATTTTGGCGTCTAAGTTCACGTGATTGAGCCGACCTCTAAATTTGCATAATAAACTAACCAATCAAAATTGTATCTGCAACCAATCAGAAATTCTCTATTAGACAAAATGGTGCAGAGTGGGAAAAACCTGGCTAAAATACCCCCAGCTAACTAGGTCTGCCGGTCGACCTTGACTGGAGCTAGATTAAAATAATAATAGCATGAAATGAAATAAAAAAAATAGAACAACTAAAATGTCTGAGGAATGGAACGTGACAGAGGAGTTAAAGTGCAACACAGTGTACTTCCTTGCCATAATTTTATTGATTTAAGTTAAATAAATTAATGTTCAGAAGAAGTCTTCGCATCGTCTAAATCTAAAGGCCTATCATTGGATCATTGTTAGTTCCCGAACAAGTAATGCTTCTACTGAAGTACAGTTGTAAAGAAATGCTATTATTTTAACTAGAATAGGCAAATCTGTAGTTCATGTCCGACCAAGTATGATTAATTATAGGCTTGCAATTCTTTGCACTTAAAAAGGTTTCAGATATTCTATAGTATGTTAGTAGTGATGATTATCTAGTAGCTTGTCATATCTTATTTTGTATGTTAGTAGTGATGATTATCTAGTAGCTTGTCATATCTTATTTTTTCCGGTGTACACATCATACGTCTTTTTGACATTATCGTAATGTTGTTTGACATTGTACTCTTTGGGCACACGAATGCAGGAATTGCATATTAAGCAGTTTTTTTTTTTTTTTTTTTAGTTTTAGTTTTAGGCACATCGGCACAGTATAGGCCATGTCGTGCCCGTAGTCCCTTAAGGACTACTCTCCCTCTATAAAAAGTCAGAGTTCATATAATTAACTCATTAAAGTTAAGGTTTATTTACAGTTAAAATAGCATAGGTAAAAATTTGGATATTTTATACAAATCTAGTGTAAATAATATGTGTATACAGACTCACGAATCAGATCCTCGAAGACAACCCCACCTCCCGGATAAAGCCCAGTACCTTACCAGGGTCGACAGTGTCAAACAGTATTTTTAAGTCAGTGGATATAAGGAACTTCTCCCTGACATCCTGGTATCTGGGGCAGTCAATGAGGATATGCTCCACTGTGAGGCGAGAATCACAACGCTCACAAAGTGGCGGCCCCTCTCTCTTCAGCAAGAAAGAATGTGTGATGTAGGTGTGGCCAATCCTCAGTCTAGACATGGTCGTGCTGCCACGCCTTGTCAGACCCTTAGATATGGGCCGCCACCGGACATCCGCCACGATCTGCCTGAGTTTGTTGTGATTCTCAGCCTCCCATCGGTCCTGCCACTCTTGATAGATGGCAGTGGCAATACTTTGTCTCAGGTCCGAGTAGGGAATTTGGGTTCCTGACACTGTTTGGTTTAGGGCTTTCTTTGCTTCTCTGTCTGCGGCTTCGTTTCCCTCTATGCCTACATGGGAGGGGACCCAGATGAAGGTGACATCCCTATGGCTGGCTGCTATTTGGTCCAACAGCTTTAGACACTTGTATACCAATGGAATGTCAGTCTTCATCCGCCCCAAAGCTTGCAATGCAGATTTGGAGTCGGAGCAGATTATAAATTTCCTCCTTTCTGATGCTTTAACGGCCATAAGTGCAAGCGACAGTGCATGTAATTCGGCCGTAAAGATGGAGCATCCATCAGGGAGTCTACGGGAGATTGTTTTGCTCCGAAAGGAGCAGGCACACGCGACCTTTCCATCCATTTTGGATCCGTCAGTGTAGATGGTACCACAATCTCCGTAGCTCTCCTGCAGTTCCCTAAAGTGGACTTGCAATAGGGTTGGGTCTGTGTTTTGTTTTGGAAAATTAAGGAGGGACAAATTTAATTTGGGTCTACTAGTTAGCCAAGGAGGGGTTTGTGGGGTTTGTATTTTAGAAATTTGGTCAATGGATGGGGTTAAATTTTGGATGGATTCTCTCATTCGAAGGCCTAACGGCTGTATGACGTTAGGCCTTCGAATGTATAGTTCAACATTTATGGGATTGAATACGGGGTCAAAAGCAGGGTTCGTGGGGTTAGATTTTAGTTTTACTATGTACTGCATTGCAAGCTTTTTCATCCTTATGTCCATGGGGAGCTCTCCAGCCTCCACATGTAGACTCGGAATTGGTGACGTGCGGAACGCGCCGAGACAGAGACGCAGGGCAGCATTTTGGATTGGTTCTAGTATCTTTAGGTAAGACTTCCTTGCTGCTCCATATATCATAGATCCATAATCCAACTTGGATCGGATTAGACTTCGATACAGCAACAGCAAGGTGTCTCTGTCAGCCCCCCAGTCCGTATGGCTGAGTACTCTAAGTATATTTAATGACTTTTGACATTTTTTCCTAAGTTCTTTAATGTGGGGGAGAAAATTAAATTTGGAATCAAGGGTGAGGCCTAAAAATTTGGTAGTTTTTACAACGGGGATTTTCTTTTTGTTTATAAATAATTCAGGATCTGGGTGGAGCCCCCTTAATTTACAAAAATGCATGCTAACTGTTTTGGAGTCCGAAAATTTAAAACCATTATCATTTGCCCAATTTTGAATTTTGTTTAAATTTAACTGTAATTTTCTTTCTAAGGTGTTCATATTTTTCCCATAAGTAAAAATGACAAAGTCATCAACATACAGAGAGCACTCTATGCCAGGGGACAGAGCATTTATGATGCTGTTAATTTTGATGTTGAACAGGGTGACTGACAGAATGCTGCCCTGGGGTACGCCCATTTCCTGTTCAAATGTGTCAGAAGTGGAAGTGCCCACTCGGACCTGAAATTTTCGGTCTTTCAGGAATTCCCCTACAAAACGGGGGAGGTGTCCCTTAAGTCCTATAAGCTCCAGGTCACGTAGAATGCCATGTTTCCAGGTCGTGTCATAGGCCTTTTCTATATCGAAGAATACAGCTACTAGATGTTCTCGCCTGAGTAGAGCATTTCTTATGAAAGCTTCAAGCCTTACCAGGTGGTCGGTTGTTGTCCGCCCCTGTCGGAATCCGCACTGGTATTTGGAGATCAAGTTGTTCCTCTCAAGATACCAGACCAGCCTACTGTTAATCATTCTTTCCATGGTTTTGCAGATGCAGCTTGTTAGTGCTATTGGTCGATAGTTAGCTGGGTCAGAGCCGTCTCTTCCCGGTTTAGGTATCGGTATAACTGTGGCTTTCCTCCAGCTGTTTGGGAAAGCGCCTGTTTGCCACACACAGTTATAGACCCCTAGCAGGACTGCCAATGAGGGTTCGGGAAGGTGCTTGAGGAACTGGTAATGGATTTCATCTTCTCCAGGTGCTGTGTCATGTGACTTGTCCAGCGAATCCCTCAGTTCCTCGAGCGAGAACGGTTTGTTGTAGGCTTCATTATTCTCTGACCTGAAGTCAATGGGATGTCTTTCCTCCCTGGTTTTGACTTTTTGGAACTCTGGCGTGTAGTGTGCAGTGGATGATTTTTCTGCTATTGAGGATGCAAGGCAGTCAGCTATTTCTCTGGGGGACGTGACAGTTCGTCCTTGGTTTTTCAAATGCCCTATTGCATTTGATTCTTTCCCTTTGATTCGCCTTACTGCCTTCCAGACCGCTCTAGCAGAAGTTTTGGCATCCAGACTGCCGACAAAGCTTCTCCAGGAATTCCTTTTGGCTGACCGTACAGTTTGTCTAGCCTTTGCTCTAGCTATCTTAAATAGCTTTAGGTTTTCCTGGGAAGGATTCTTTATGAATGCAGCCAGTCGTTTTTTCCTATCGCCAATAGCACTTTTACAAGCTGTATCAAACCATGGTTTGCTGGGCCGTTTTGGATTTGCGGAGGTTAGGGGGACAACTTTCCTGGCAATGTCGAGTAGCTTGGAAGCGAAGATATCAGCTGGGTTCTGCTCATCGAGGATACTTTCTGTGATATCCTCTGAGCATCTTTTTTGGAATTGCTCCCAATCGGCCTTGTTCAATTTCCACCGCTGAGGTCGTCCCACTGAGGGGAGATTGTTAGTAATGATAATTGGGAAGTGGTCACTTCCCCGTAGGTCATTACTAACTGACCATTTGAAGTCGTCCAGAAGTCCGGGGACGCAAACGGTGAGGTCAATGCATGTGAGGGATCCAGTTCCTGGGTGCAAGTAGGTCGGTGATGCATCATTGAGTATGCATAAATCATGTTGGAGGAAAATATCCTCCAGCATACGACCTCTTGTGTCAGTACTGTTGGATCCCCACATTGTGTTATGGGCATTGAAATCCCCATGGATAATATATGGCCGAGGGAGCTGCCTCAACAGGTCCTCCATGTCTGCTGGGTTCAATGGAGCGCCTGGTGGTAGATACAGGCTGCAGCAAGTGATAACCTTGTGTAATGTTATCCTGGCTGCTACGGCCTGTAGTGTGGTCTGTAGTTCTACCCTCTCATGGGGGACGTTGTCCTTCACAAGGATACAGACTCCACCTGATGCTCTTTCTGCATCCTCAACATTCCTGCTGTGAGCAATGTAGCTTCGGAAACTGATGCTATCTTTCAGAAATGTTTCCTGTAAGCAGACAGCTACAGGAGCCTCAGAGTCCATCAGTAGCTGCATTTCTTCGTAATTGGCCTTGAGGCCTCTACAGTTCCACTGTACAATTCTGGAATCCATGGCTTATTCTAGATGACCTACTTGGAGCTATTAGGCTTTGGGAGGCCCCCGGAGGGGGTTCCCTTTATTCCTGAGACTTTTTTGGATTTCTGCTTGGTTGGAGAGGAGGACACCCCTCTCCTGGGGGGAGTCCTTCTCTCTGGAGAGGAGAGATCCCTCTGGTTAGAGCGGAGGCTACATCCTCCTCCCTCACCTCGGGTTTCCTCTCCATTTTGAGTTCTCCCCTTAGGGAGTTTGTCAACCTCTGATTCAGTAGAGGTTGGGGTGTCTGACTGGGTTCTCTGAGGAGAACCTGTATCAGTCATGGTGACTCCGGGTTCTCCCGGAGTGTTGGTTTGGACATGCTGTTCGGTCTCCATGCTCTCATCAGTGAGCACAGAGAATAGTTTTAGTTTTTAGTTTTAGTTTTAGGCACATCGGCACAGTATAGGCCATGTCGTGCCCGTAGTCCCTTAAGGACTACTCTCCCTCTATAAAAAGTCAGAGTTCATATAATTAACTCATTAAAATTAAGGTTTATTTACATTTAAAATAGCATAGGTAAAAATTTGGATATTTTATACAAATCTAGTGTAAATAATATGTGTATACAGACTCACGAATCAGATCCTCGAAGACAACCCCACCTCCCGGATAAAGCCCAGTACCTTCCCAGGGTCGACAGTATCGAACAGTATTTGTAAGTACTGAATAAACTGAATATAAAGTAGTTAATGAAATAAAATAGAATGACAATATTAACCACTGATAATTTTTGTGTAAGTCTAACATATTGCTTATTTATGATGTGATTAGTAAAAATTAATAATAAAAAAAAATTTAAAAATCGCAATAAACTTAAAAGATAACTTGAAATATAGGCCTAATTTGAAGGTAATAAAAAAACAAACAAACACACGAAATTATCACATCTAATTCAATGTAACATAAATTTTCGAAACATTATTTGTTTCCAAACATCTTATCATTGGAGAGAGTATAGTAAGTTCAACGAATTTGATTGTTACGTTTTCGTTTGTTTTTTACCTGAAAATTAGAGGTGACTTTTAATTGCTTAATAATTTAACATTATTTTGTTAATTCTTGTGATGGGCAAGCGGGCCGCGTGCAAAGTGGTCGCGGGCCGCATGAGTTTGACATGCCTGCTCTGTACAAAGGCCGCGGATACAAATTTGAGATTAAAAGAGAATCTGCTGCCGAGGACAGCCGCAGACACTAAAATAAAATCTTAATCGACCACCGGCGGACATGAATGTGACAAAATATGTAGGTCACAACTGGGGCTGCGTAGCCACGAGAAATACTGCAATCCTTATTAATCTTTGGACTCGAAGACAAGCCTTATTATTATTATTATTTTGCTGGTGAATTAGCATATCTTCATGCTTCGTTGTCTATTGTTCCGTACCAAAACAAAGGAAATGGTCATAACACAGCCTTACTTGCTCACACTGAACATGATTTCTAGCTAGCGGTCAACTAGTTTGCGTACGCTGCAGACTCTTTTGATTAACTATAAACATAACCCGCTTGGGGTTAGGGCGTTATGACGTAAGGCACAGGAGAGATACAACGACATAAACGATGGTGTGTTTCTCCATACAAGATCCTCTGGAAAGCTATTCAGTGTTTCAAGGCTGCGGGCTAAAACCAAGGTCAGGAGATTACTCATCAGGGAACTCCTGTATGCTGATGAGCTATTGTGGCTGATTCTGATACCCAGCTACAGTTCCTAGTTGACAAACTATCTGCTGCTTGCCAGAAGTTCGGCTTAAACATCAGTCAGAGCAAGACTAAGATACTTGTACAAAACACTAATGCTGCACCTCAAATAAGCATTAATGGCCAACCACTAGAGATTGTAGACAACTTTTGTTACCTTGGCTCCATCATATCCAACAACACTCTACTGGATAATGACATTAACAACAGGATAGCCAAAGCAATGGCCACCATGTCACGGTTGCAGAAAAGAGTCTGGGACAACATATTGCTGTCTAACAACACTAAAGCTCTAGTCTACCGGACCTGTGTATTGAGCACCTTGCTATACGGAAGTGAAACGTGGTCAACCTACTCATGGCAGGAAAAAAAGCTGAATGTCTTCCACCTCCGATGCCTAAGGCGGATCTTTAAAATAAGGTGGCAGGATAAGATAACCAACGAGGAAGTGCTACGAAGAGCAGGTTGCCAGGATATCCACTCTGTTATCAGCAGCAGACGCCTTGGCTGGCTTGGCCACGTTCGTAGAATGCCAGTAGGTCGACTCCCACAGGATATTCTGTATGGCGATCTAATAGAAGGCGGAAGAGCCGCTGGTCGCCCACTCTTACGTTATACAGATGTATGCAAACGGTACATGACGCTCTTTAAGATCGACACAAGCAACTGGGAAGAGGTGGCACAAGATAGATCCACTTGGAGAGAGACATAAAGAGGGGGTCTTTGATTGCAGATGCCATACACAACAGAAGCAGAAAGAAGGGTGAAAGTGCAACGGCGCCTGGTGACTACATATGCCCAACCTGCGATCGCAGCTGTGTATCAAGGATCGGCCTTTTTAGTCACACAAGAGCTTGCAAGGGGAAAAGATCGTCTCTAGAGACGTAAAATGCCACAGACAGGAGAGATCTGAATAGAGAAATATGTTGAAGCAGGCCATATCCCTCAATGGGCTGTAGCACATCTGCAATAGATGGATGGCAATAGCCGTTATGAACTTCTTACAGTCTGACTGGGCAGGACAAGTATCCCGTATTGCGGAACAAAATATGCCAAAGACAAGGTGGTTGGGGTAACATTTCCTTACAAAAATAACGCAATGTTTTAAGCCTTTTAAGAACAAATGCGCCATTTTACAATGTTACAAAGTGCCCGTTTTACACTCTAACGTAGAGATTAACACCACTTGATGTTTTGTACTAAAGCCATAATGAATATACTAATTGCTATCTTAGGCCTAAATGTTTGAAACAAACCATTTGAAAAGTTACACTGCAAAGAATTTCTTCCAAGCCAATAATAACCCAATAATTTTACGCAATGGATGGATTGTAAAACGACACGACGTGTGGTTTGTCTTGAGTCAGTCTAGACTGAAGGAGGCCTTAAGAGACTTTATATTTAATCCCTTTGTACAATTACATTTAGAACTAACAGAACACAAAAAAAAAAACTCTTTAAATTAGATGTCTTTACTATCGTTAATTTTCGTAATTACAAAAATATTCCCCGACTTCGGGTATGCAATATTTTAACCGAGCGAGATAAAGTAATGATTAATATGTACGTTTTCAGATCATTATATTTTTACTTATGTAAGTATTTCAGTGCGTAAACCATGGTATTTTTTTACTGATCAAAACATTGGAAAATAATATATGATTTATCTTAATTAATTTTGATAGATCTAAAAATGGCATGCATTTTGATTACGGTATATGCATTTATTTATTGTAAACACATTTTTTTAAATTCATGATTTTTGTGATGATGCTTGGTTCAGGATGTATTGGAGTCAACTTCAATTACTCAGCAGGCGTTTGAGTTTTAGTGTTCGGGTGTATTCAATAACTATCAACACTTGCACGAAACAAAACACATCGATTTAACTAGTGAACAGAAGTGATGAATGCTGATGAACCTTTTCAATAATACTTTAATAACGAAATAGGCCACAGTCAATGTCTCAGTAATAATAATAAAAACCACGTCTATACCCTAAGAGATTCTAGCGCTAACTGATTTCTTAGTCTCTAACCCAACATATCCCAAACGTCACTAGTCCCGTTCACTATGCGTCTACTATGGTGCGTCGCTAAATTATTACAACTAACAATTGAGTACCTAACAATTTTTACCTTTTATTTTTGAAAATGTGCAAAAATGACAAGTGGCAACTTTCAGTAAAACGAAATTAAATCCAAACATTCTTTTACAATTTTGAAACAACAAAAAGAAAAAACATAAAAAAAAAAACAAACAGAGCGTTTTCACTAGGGTATGTGCATGTAGTCAGTTTTGTGTTTGGTAGTTTTATAGTCTTGTTTTCTATAAATGACAAAACGTTTATAAAGATTAATTATTTTAAAAATTCGCAACTTTCTTATTATTTGGTCTTGGGTGCACAAACGGAGTACACGGTCTTATAAACATGCTTACTGTATTAAAAAAACAAAAAACTTTTGACCGTTTGGAATTCGATTTGGATTGAATGTCGACTATATATATATATATATATATATATATATATATACATAAACTTCATTTTGACAAATAAAAAAGCTTTATGCATACAAATATATAAAATATTTATTTTAAAATTTTTTCAATTTTTATTATATTATTATTATTATTTTTATTACATGAACAGAACTATTGTAACTAGAAGTACAAATGTATTTTAAATAATCTGCAAAAAATTATTTCAAGATTCAAGATCTTATAACAAATAATCAATACAAAATATTCTGAATGTTGAAATATTGAAATCACTGGTTTCAATACCCATTAATTTTGTTTGTTAACACTTGATCTCCTTATTTCTATTTTTTTTCACAGCATTTTTCTTGTATGGCAATTATAACATTTACCATACATGGCATTTATGTATCGGATTCATGCTTGAACCAACAGGACACTGGAAAGCTGTAGCGAAATCATGAGAGTTTTGAACAGATCCAATCACTCTGAAAAACAAAACAAAAATCATTTTAAATATAAAAAAAAATCATTTACAAACTGATAAAAAGTGTTTTGTTGTTGTGTCAATGATCTGACATAAGTTTTAAAATGCCTGTCAATGAACATAAAAACTACAATGAGTTTTGATATTTATGCAGAGACAAGAGCAAGGCCAAAGACACTAGCTCCAGCTGCAATAACCTGCACAGTGTGCAGCCGGACATTCAGGGCTCACATAGGTTTCACCAGCCACATGAGGAGGCACAAAATCTCAATGCAAAGACCTCAGCCCGCTGGATTACAAAATGGTCATCATCAAACTACGATGGACAAACTATATCCAGAGATGTACTTATGTTAGATATACCTACTGTTTATTTGATGCCCTCCGAAAACTAAAATTTAAAAAAATTCGTTCTCTTCGCTTCCCATCCAACCACCGTTAGTCTGCTAGGAGGGTTTAGGGAACCGCAGCAAGCTCTAAACTTTTTCCTGTTTCGGAGCGGCAGGATTGCATTCGTCAAGTCGGGCGGCCAATACTGATGTGTGAGGAACATTTAAAACTACTACTATAGTCTCCTTCTCGTACTCCATTGTGAGAGACTTAAAAAGACATTATGTTTTTTGTTATAGTATACGATGTCAACGGAGGTAGACTTCCACAATTTTATTTTATTCAAGGGCAGCTGCACCCTATCCAGGCGAAAGCAGCTGGACTACCTATCTACTACTATCTACTATCTAGCTACCTAGAGGCTTAACTTCAAATCTAGTCTAGTTTTAGTTTTAGTTTAGTTTTAGTTTTTAGGCACATCGGCACAGTGTAGGCCATGCAGTCCCTTAAGGACTACTCTCCCTCTATAAAAAGGTCAAAGTCCATACAATTAACTCATTAAAATCTATAGATCTAGACTCTGACTAACACTCTAGTAAAAAAAAAGACTACTTACTAGATCTAGATTTGTATATAGCAATATCTAGATCTAGATCTAGTGTAGATCTAAAACAGATAATTGATAGATATAAAATTTAACTAAGTAGGCATTTGTTAGTGTTTAGAGATCCATAGAGATTACATAAAGAAGCCATGTCAACAATAAATAGATCCACATCACAAGCCTATATATATTTTCCTATGTCTTTCATTATGACATTGTTGATATGGTGCGCATAGGTGCATGCGTAGCCTATAAAGGCAAAATATTAGGAATAATGAAGTTTTGTACTATTCAAAACTAAAGATCATTGTTATAGATATGCTGAAATGTGCGTCCTAGAATTTATAGCTCATTTGCCACCATTGTTTTCTAACGTAGATGTGGACGTAAAACATATTTGACTCTTCCCAAATGAAAATAAGATCTTGTTTCCAGTCTATATTTATTTATGTCTATGGTTGTAACCTTTATTTCGCCCACTTCCATTCTTGGGTGAATTTGAAATTTAGCATAATTATTCATTGGAGCATTAAATACATGAATCAATAAGAAAAAAAATTAATGAATTAATTATTAGCAATTGATTTCCCTTATTTGATATCAAACAAAATAATTAATTGACTGATTGATTATTTTTTTTTAAATAAATTATTGTTATCTTAGGTACAATAAATAATTGTTTCAACTTTATCCGAGCATAGATGTTGGAGAAATAGCGTGTACAATTATCTAAAGGAACTAACCCAAAATATATAGCGATATTTGAGAACACTAAAGTATTAAATGCTGCATGCAATAAGACAATCTCTTAGGTATCTAGTTTTGGTTTGACCAGACCTCATTTCATAATATCAATACCTGTATTTTTTTCATTGACTTTTATTAGCTCACTTCTTTGCTGATTAAACAAGTTTGTATTCTTTGGAATAAAAATGTTGATTAGACAATCCAGTGTTTTGTTGTTGTGTCAAATCAAAAGCTTGCTGGCGGATTCGCTCTAAATTGTCACAGCATTAATTATTATTTATTATTATTTATTTATTTTATTTTAATTATTTCTTGCTTTTTACCACTTTCTATGCCCTAGTTCTTCACAAGCCCCGCCTTTTCCTCTTCTCGCTAGACTGAGCCCGCCACCTTGTCTGGAGCTAGGTCAACACTTTTCGCTTGACCGGGGAAAAGATCAAACAAGTGACCGCCTTAAGTGCCGGATGTCCAACCTTCTCAGTTGATACCATATGGGCAGGAATGTAATTCATTACCCCTCCCACCCCGACACGTGTCTCTCTCTTTGATCAGAAGGATTACTCGTGTCCACACATCTCAGGCCTCTTTCAAATGTGTGACTGTAGTCTTTTAGGCTTGTCCACGTGAGAGATATTTCTTCATCATTATCACATTTCCTGTTTCCGGTCTTACCTCCGACCTTTATAAGATTGTTTCAAAATAGTCATTCACTCGTTCCTCTCTCTCGCTGGTATACGAGCCTGTACTATTTCATTTTTTCTTACTCTTAGAGGAAAACCTTGTGGTAAGTTAGGCCGATCGTCAATTACAGTTACATTTTATTAGCTTGTGTATATTTCATTCTGGATATTATCATGTGTATTTTATTTAGTTCATTTATATTTAAGTTGTGCATTGCGTATTTCTCACTATCGTAAGTAGGAAACTCAACTATTGCATATGTATATATATATTTATATATTACATTTACCTATGTAGCAATATTATTGACACGTTGCTCAATTGATCATTGACGCAACATTGTATATATTTGTACCTCTTATTTCATTTTCTTTATCTCGGCTGTCCGCCTTGATAATTTTACTAGCGCACTAATACTGCGCTTAGAAGAGATATACAGATAATCTCCCTTTTTTATTTTGGCGAGATCTCCCCCCCCCCTTTTCTTGCTCCTCTCAAACTCGCTCCAATCAATAGCGTTATGGTCACGGTCCAATTCTCTCCCCTCTCCCCCCATACTCTTTCTACTTGTATTTAATTGAGATTATTATTTCCCCTTTTATGGACATTTCATATTGCTATTTCCCATCTTATGTACATTTCATATTGCTACTATCATCCCCTTATTTTTCCAATCCCATTTGTCATCATTTTCCCCAATGTGCACTTAGCAATCTGACGAATGCACCTCAGTCGAGGGCATCGATAAGATGCATGAGAGACATGTCCTAACTTGTCTTTGTTTATCCGCAGCCTCCCTCGGATGTCTGCCTATTTGGTGCTATCCAGCACTGCCTACCAGCATTTGGCCTACTCTGCCAATTTGCCTATTTGGTACTAATCAGTATCGCCTGCTCACATGGATCTACTACGAGTATCACGTATCGATAAGTGCTCTTCAGCGCTATAGGTCACTACTCGTCAACCCACTTGGCACTATCGGCTCAAGCCTGCCTATTTGACAGCCCATTTGTCAGCCTATTAGATACAACGTCCCTATAGACCCCGTTCTGTGCGAGACGTGATAGCTTCGCCAACTCACTGGACTTATCCTGCCTACGACGCTGCCCACGGCAGCTCAGCTCTGCCCGCAGTACAATTGTGCCCACGGTAGCCGCCACCTGCCCTACTGTGCCCACTACAGATATTAGAACTTTGGACTGAAACTCCACAAGGACTATATCATCGGCGTACCTCTACCCACTAGAACGCCACCCCCCCCGCCAGGATATAAACAGCTGCGACCCAATCAGGACCACTACCAGCTATGTACCAAGGACAAAGTGACGTATTTTCTCATTACGTGCAAGAGTGATGATCAAATATAATATTGATTAGAGTTAGATGCAGACCCTCCCCATTTTATTCTGGTATGTACATATTTATGTAAATAAATATTCTTTAATTTTTATTATTTGTATCTCTCTTTAATTGCTTGTCTCGTTGCGGGTCTGCTCCCGATTTATCTGCTGATGGGTCAGTGTGTAAAATTTTTAAAAATAAAGATAGTGAAAGTCAGATGCTCATAGAAACTCATAATGTCATCCTCTCCTTCTGGGTGGATTCTTAGTCACTTTTTCTCCCCCTTCCCATTCACAGATCAAGTTGAAATTCAGAACAATTATTTTCGATGGCAACGCATGAATCAGTTAAAATATTAGACTAGCCAATTAGTTAATCAATTAACTGTAATTAATTAATTTTGTTTCATAAAAAGTGGGAAAACCTTGAAATATTGAGAGATAGAGTATCAATTAAACGGTGCTCTTACTTTACTGAATATAAGCTTTGTTTTGGAAAAAAAAGTATTTTTTAAAAATATTTTCCTGATTGTGTGTAACTGCAGAATAATAGTAAATGCTGTAACCTGAGTTTAATAGTGAATAATGATTGTTCCTCGGAAATTACTGAGTACTGTAACTGGAGTGTAATTGTTACTCTGATAATACTGATTGCAGTAACTGGAGTGTATGGGGTTCTGTAGGAGGACTGGTACCTCTGTCAACTGTCGGGCTTCCTGAGAAGCTCGTTGACCTTGGTCTCCACTCAGAGACTAGCATTCACCTGTGGCTCCAAGCAGTTGTCTGCAACCGCGACACCCTGGTTTAGTTTAGTTTAGTTTTAGGCACATCGGCACAGTATAGGCCATGTCGTGCCCGCAGTCCCTCAAGGACTACTCTCCCTCTATAAAAAGGTCCATACAATTAACTCATTAAAAACAAGGTCTATTTACAGTTAAAATAGTACAGGTAAAAATTTAAATATTTAATAGAAATCTAGCGTAAATAGTATCAAATCAAATCAGATCCTCGCAGACAATCCCACCTCCCGGATAAAGCCCAGTACCTTCCCAGGGTCGACAGTATCGAACAGTATTTGTAAGTCAGTGGCTATAAAAAAACTTTTCCCTGACATCCTGGTATCTGGGGGCAGTCAATGAGGAAATGTTCCACTGTGAGGCGAGAATCACAATACTCACAAAGTGGAGGCCCGTCTCTCTTCAGCACAAAAGAGTGCGTGATGTAGGTGTGGCCAATCCTGAGTCTAGACATGGTCGTGCTACCACGCCTTGTCAGACCCTTAGATGTGGGCCGCCACCTGACATCCGCCACGATCTGCCTGAGTTTGTTGTGAGTCTCAGCCTGCCATCGGTCCTGCCACTCTTGATAAGTGGCAGTGGCAATACTTTGTCTCAGGTCCGAGTAGGGAATTTGGTTTCCTGACACTGTTTGGTTTAGGGCTCTCTTTGCTTCTGTATCTGCGGCTTCGTTTCCCTCTAAGCCTACATGGGAGGGGACCCAGATGAAGGTGACATCCCATTGGCTGGCTGTTATTTGTTCCAAAAGCTTTAGGCATTTATGTACCAATGGAATGTCAGTCTTCATCCGCCCCAAAGCTTGCAATGCAGATTTGGAGTCAGAGCAGATTATAAATTTTCTCCTTTCTGATGCTTTAACAGCCATAAGTGCAAGCGACAGTGCATGCAATTCGGCCGTAAAGATGGAGCATCCATCAGGGAGTCTACGGGAGATTGGTTTTCTCCGAAAGTAGCAGGCACACGCGACCTTTCCTTCCATTTTGGATCCGTCAGTGTAGATGGTACCACAATCTCCGTAGCTCTCCTGCAGTTCTTTAAAGTGGACTTGTAATAGGGTTGGGTCTGTGTTTTCTTTTTTAAAATTAAGGAGGGATAAATTTAATTTGCGTTTATTAGTTAGCCAAGGAGGATTTTGAGGGGTTTCTATTTTAGAAATTTGGTCAATGGGTGGGGTTAAATTTTGGATGGATTCTCTCATTCGAAGGCATAACGGCTGTATGACGGATGCATTTGATTCTTTCTCTTTGATTCGCCTTACTGCCTTCCAAACCACTCTAGCATCCAGACTGCCGACAAAGCTTCTCCAGAAATCCCTTTTGGCTGAACGTATCGTTTGTCTAGCGATTGCTCTAGCAATCCTGAATAGCTTAAGGTTTTCCTGGGAAGGGTTCTTTATAAATGCAGCCAGTCGTTTTTTCCTATCGCCAATAGCACTTTTGCAAGTTGTATCAAACCATGGTTTGCTAGGCCGTTTTGGATTTATGGAGGTTAGGGGGACTACTTTCCGGGCAATGTCGAGTAGCTTGATAGCAAAGATATCAGCCGGGTTCTGTTCATTGAGGATACTTTCTGTGATAGCCTCGGAGCATCTTTTTTGGAATCGCTTCCAATCGGCCTTGTTAAGTTTCCACCGCTGAGGTCGTCCCAATGAGGGGAGATTGTTAGTAATGATGATTGGGAAATGATCACTTCCCCATAGGTCATTACTAACTGACCATTTGAAATCGTTCAAAAGTCCGGGGACACATACTGTGAGGTCAATGCAAGTGAGGGATCCAGTTCCTGGGTGCAAGTAGGTCGGTGATGCATCATTGAGTATGCATGAATCATGTTGGATATCATCCATCAGTAGCTGCATTTCTTCGTAATTGGCCTTGAGGCCTCTACAGTTCCACTGTACAATTCTGGAATCCATGGCTTATTCTAAATGACCTACTTGGAGCTATTAGGCCTCGGGAGGCCCCCGGCTGTGACTTTTTTTTACTTCTGCTTGGTTGGAGAGGAGGACACCCCTCTCCTGGGGAGTCTTTCTCTCTGGAGAGGAGAGATCCCTCTGGTTAGAGCGGAGGCTACTTCCTCCTCCCTCACCTAGGGCATACTCTCCCTTTTGAGTTCTCCCCTTAGGGATTTTGTCAACCTCTGATTCAGTAGAGGGTGGGGTGTCTGGCTGGGTTCTCTGAGGAGAACTTGTATCAGACACGGTGACTCCGGGTTCTCTGGTTTCTCCCGGAGTGTTGGTTTGGACATGCTGCTCAGTCTCCATGCTCTCATCAGCGAGCACAGAGAATCTGTTCTTTAGCATGACCACAGGGCTTTCTGTTTTTTTTGGAGTGGCCAGCTTGACAGTGCAGCCATTGTCCTCATGACCCTCTCCGGCACATCTAGAACACACAGTGTTCCTCTTGCAGACTGTCGAGCCGTGTCCATAACCCTGGCACTTGAAGCACCTCATAGGGTTAGGAATGTAGGGCCTCACTGGAACTCGTAGGTATCCTGCCTTCACGTACTCTGGCGGTGTCCTAGTTCCGAAAGTGAGGATAATAGTGGCGGTCTTGACCTCCTCACCATCCCTGCGCCTTGTAATGCGCCGGGCATGGGTGACTCCTTCAATACCCTCCACTATTTCCTTCTCGGAACATTCCAGTAGGTCCCTAGAGCTGATTACACCTCTACTGGTGTTCAGACTCTTGTGTGGCATGACTTCCACTTGGAGATCACAGATTCTTCTGCATTTTAAAAGCCCATCAGAGTGTACCTTGCTATCTACTTCTACGAGTAGTTCCATCGTTTTGTGTAGCTTAGATACACTCTTGGGCTCTCCCACTACCGGCTTGAGTCCGGGCCTTCTGGGCTTCAGGTCTAGGGGAACTCGGAGCCAAAGTATTGTGTTGCGGTGGTCCATCCTCAGATAGTCACCCACTCAAACACCTGGATCTCTTTATCCCCCCTTACCCGTCACAGTCCACGGCAAACGGACTGGTCCAGGACATTGTGAGGTTTTAGAAGATAAGGAGACAGAGTGATGGTTAATGAAGGCAGACTGAGAGTAAGAGGAGGCAGACAAAATGATAGAAAAGAAGTAGGGCACTTTTGAGCTCCAAAAGTGCTAAGGAAAGAGGAGCGCAGTTTAACGTCATGTCTCGGGACGGCGCGACACCCTGGCAAACCGTCTGGATTGACGGGCCAAAACAGGTGAGAGCAAGTAAGCCAGAGCAAGTATCTGGTGAAACTATGGTCTCTGTCCACCACTAGCATGTGAAGTCTAATAACGGCTGCATGGCGCTCAAGTCGAATTGGACTACCAGGGCCATCAGGCGTCACCTAGCAAACGCCGAAAAACTTAAAACAAATAGAAATTCAAAAAAAAAAAAACAAATCAAAACACATGAACTCACACTCGGCGCCGGGAATGTCCGCACTCTCGTTGATAGTGCTGAAACAAAACGTCATGAATGTCGTGCTGCTCTCGTGGCAAGAGAACTAACCAGACACAATGAAGCTTTTGCTGCCCAGAGTGAAACTTGCAGACGAAGGATATTGAACAGAAGTTGTCGCAGGATACACTTTTTTGCTGGATCGGCAAAAAAAGAGCGAGAAAAGGCGTGAAGCTGGTGTTGGCTTTGCGGTGAAATCCAAAGTAGTCAACAAGTTGGCAGGATTACCAAAAAGGCATAAATGACTGCCAAATAACCTTACGCCTACCCCTGACCTCAAGGCGACATGCAACTCTAATAACTGCTTATGACCAAACGAAGTCCAACCAAGACAACATCAAGAAAAACGTCTACTCGGAAATGAACTCTGCAATAATCAAAACGCCCAAAATAAACAAACTCATAATACTGGGCGACTTCTATGCCAGGGTAGTCTCTGACTGGAAAACCTGGAGTATTGTTCTGGACAGAAAAGGAATTGATCACTGCAATAGTAATGGTACATTGTTATTAGAAATCTACGCAGCCCACAAACTGGCTGTAACAAAAACTCTTTTCAAGCTACAAGACAGAAACAAGACATCATGGATGCATCCCAGGTCCAACCAATGACTTCATCATTTTCAGACAGTCTGACAGACAGGACCTCAGCGTCACTAAAGCATTATGCGGAACGGACTGCTGGACTGATCATCGCCTAATCTTATATAAGATGAAAATAATTTTAAAATGCATCAAACCACCTGGGCAGCACCAAGAAAGCAAGCATGCAAAGCGCATATATGTTGGTAAGCTCACAAACCCAGATATCAAGCGAGAGCTCATCAACAAACTAGACAGTGAAATAAAAGCCATGCACATGAACAAGAATGTGGAAAAAAGATGGAACAAATTGATGGACTCCGTGTTCTCTATGGCTAGCATTTTCTTCGGTAAGCCAAAACGCAAGCATCAATATTAACTTGACGAAAACAACGTGCAAGTCGAACAGCTTTTTTTCACAAAAGAAACACTGATTCAGAGCATTTCTGTGTAATCCAGCTTGCCACCAAAGCAAAGAACAATACATACACTGATACCAAAAGAGAGGTCTAGCGGAATCTGAGACTCATGAAGTAATAGTCCTAGTTTAACAAAAAGTTCAAAAATGCCTCCACCATTCATCTCCACAAGAGAACATGAAATAGGCAGTTATGCGATAACCATCGTGGCATATCTCTCCCATCCATTACTGGCAAAATTCTGGCTAGGATGCTATTAAACAGACTACAACCTAGAAACTGGCCTACTTCCCGAGAGTCAATGCGGCTTCATGCGGGGTAGAGTCATAGTTGACATGATCTTTGCAGTCCAAGAGAAATGTGGAAAGCAAAATTACAATCTTTATACTGCATTCATGGATTTGACTAAAGATTTTGATAAAGTCATTCGTGAAGGCCTTTGGCAAATCATGTCCAAATTTGACTGCCAGGATAAATTCATAACAATAAAAAAACACTTAAGAAATGAGAATCGATTTTCGTAGGAAAAGGAAGGAAAATTATATTGTTTCTGTAGCTGGAGAGACTATTGAAATAGTGCAAACTTTTAAATACCTTGGTATCCTAGACTAAATAGACTAAATTTTACTGCAAATACTGATTATATGAGCAATAAATAGCAGCAAAGATTACGATTACTGAGAAAACTGTCCTCTTTTAGTGTTAATGAAAAGGCCTTGGCTATATTTTATCACGCTCACATCGGCAATATTTTACGTTTTAAAATGACTGCCTTGTATGGTAATCTGAGCATTAGAAATAAAAATAAACTCCATAGAATTCTAAATGCAGCTGGTAAAGCCAATGGCAAAAAACAAGCCCCATTTGGGCAGACATCCATAAAAAATGTAAAAATATTCTGGAAATAAAAAATCACTCTTTGGGTTAGGATTTTGTGATTTTACCATCACAAAAGAGATACAGGACACCGATAGCAAAGACTAACAGACACAAACACTCTTTTGTTCCCTTAACAGTCAAATCGTTAAATAGAAACTATTTGATATTAACTTTTTCACATGTAAATTTTGAGTAAGTCAGGTATGAATGTACATGTTGTTTTCTTATAGTTACAATCAAGCAAGCAAGAGTCCAAGACAACGGAGACTACTCCAGCATTTTCCGGTCTCAAATGGCGTGAAGCAGGGCTGTGTGCTGACTCCAACGCTTTTCAGCAAAATGTTCACCGCTATGCTGAAAGATGAATTTCGCACAGAAAGCATTGGGGTTGGTTTACGATATCGCACTGATTGAAGTTTACTCAATGCTCAAAGACTTAAAACAAGGACCAAAGTAAGAAATCATTAAGAGCTCCTTCATTGACATTGACAATTCACGGCTAATAAACACTCATTATTCATCGCTTCTCATGGCATGATATAATGCAAGAAGAGTGACCAGCGTCGTGAAAGAGATCGAACCAACAAAAAGCTGACAGAAGAAGCATGCCTATCTGTAACTGACCAAAGTAACACATGCCACATATGCGGCCGGCTATTTAAAACGAGGATTGGACTTGCTAATCATCTTCGAGTCCATAGGATAACGTGATAGAAGTTAATATAGATCTAATAGTGAATGATAATCTTTACACAGACAATACTGAGTAATCGTGTTGTAACGGCGGAAGCGGCTGTGTTACAGACGAATAACAAGAACTGTTGAGCATGCATATAATGGAGTCGAATCCAAGACTTTAACGTTGTCGTCAAGATCTGATTTTCTGTAGACTGTCGGGTATGTGTGCTTGTTTCCTCGTCTCATTATCATACTACACACTGTAAGTTACTCCTTTTTGATGAATTCGACGAAACTTACTTAATAAAAAAAATCAAATAACATTAAAATGTATACTAATAGTTATTACCTAAATTCTCCAGGACTGTGACTTCCTATCCTCACTCGATTCAATGCGTCCCCTTCAGTCATTAAAGTGCACCATAACTAAAAGAATGACAATAGAAAAAAAATCGTATTTTTTTTAGAATTAAATTTATTTATACTTTTTCGGGGATGGCAGAATGGAGATGGTTTGTATAAACAGGGGACTACAAAGGAGGCAAAGCAAATATATATATATATATATTGTAATAGCTTAAGTAAGGCAACTCAACGAGACATAGATGTAAATACAGGACAATACAGGAACACAAAACAGCATCCTTATTTAGGACTGTCTCTCCATCTTGGCTCTCAACGTGGGCGGAAATCGTTATTCTCTTAATGTCAACTTCCTGTTCTAGTCCGTTCACTAGAAGTGCGCATCTGTGCACTAGCCTGAATGGCGGTGTGCAACGCAGAGTCATAACATTGCCCCCGTCTTAGCACTTTTCGTCACGAAAATAAACACTGCAGCTGAGGTTTGACAGTTCAGGTGGAGGTCGATCAGTGAGAGTCTTTTACTGCGAAAGGCAGGGTGTTCCCCACAAAGCCATCCGCATTGTTCTCCTCCAGTGCCGCTTTCTCTTTCTCCAGTTGAGACGATGATGTGGCCGTTTGACACACAGATAGATAGTGTCGACTACTGTTTTCGTCAGCACAGCCGTTGATCGGACACGCTGTTTCAGCAGACCCTCCTGACAGACGCCTCTCATGGAAGTTGCAGGTTCACATGCAGCCACGTTGCAAACAAAGTCCGATATGCCGCATTCATCCTCAGGTAACAGTCTCACGTCCAGGAGATAGGTCTCTTCAGGTTCAAGTGGAAGATGTCTTCCTCTTGACAGCTCAGATTTAGAGTGGGTTGATTGACATTCATCTATACCAATGTCAATGATGATGGCAGACGTACACATGCCTTGTTGATGGTTTATTTGGCATCCACATTCACTGTGTGATGCGCCGCACGTACAGTTCATGTCAAATCTCTGGATACAGTTGTCAAGCTTCGAATTTCTCTCATGAGCACCGGCAGATAGGCTTTAAGGTCCATAGCAACAGGCTTGGACGCAGACTCAACGTTGTCTTGGTCTGTCCGGCTCATTGCGGTACTCGCTGTAGCTAAATCAGGAACAAACGTTTCAGGCACAAAACAGACTTCAGCTCATTCATTCATCTTTCTTTCGATTCGGTATATCCCAGTGAGATCGTCGCAGCAATCGTTGTCACGTTCCTCGTCTTGAAAGTCACTCCCGTCAGACTTGCCCACAACACAGTCACAGACAGCGGCTCCAATCCCCAGCGCCTACATCACCACTGTTTGTGCAGCCACAGTCCTGACCAGGCAGCTGCCCTTTCACAAACGAGATTATGCCTTCTTTCGGTTGCGACACCATATGATCACTTTGGTCTATTTGTTCTTCCACTTCCAATACACTTTCATCTACGTTCAACATTATATCGCTGCTCATGTTTCTCATCATAATCCTTATCGTGCTCAATTGTTCCTTAAATTCATCCCCACACTCCTGGATCTTGCAAATGACATCCACAATCCCAGGTTCAACTTCGAATTGGTAGGTCTCAGGATCTTCATCTTCCTCAATCAATGCTTGCCGCAGACGAGCCGTAAGCCTTTCCTTGCTACCGAAGGGTTTTAAATCTCGGTCCCGAAGCACTTGTCTTATCTGTTTAATTGAGAGCTGATGTAATAGCTTCGAATATGTCATTGTAATCAAAGCCTACCTTCTCTCGTTGAGTTGCCTATAATCCTCACTTCTGACACCAATGTAATAACTTAAAGGAAGGCAACTCAACGAGGACAACGATGTTTATTTACAGGACATCACAGGTACACATAACAACATCTTCATTTAGCACTGTCTCCATCTTGGCTCTCCACTTGGGCGGAAATTGTTATTCTCTTAATGTCAACTTCCTGTTCTAGTCCGTTCACTAGAAGTGCGCATCTGTGCACTAGCCTGAATGGCGGTGCGCAATGCAGAGTCATAACAATATATATGTATAAAGAAAAAGTGTTTTATTTTCAACAGAGGATACTAGTACGGACAAGTCGGTAACGAGTGTTAGGATGAAGATGGATTTGTTGGAGAATGAAGAGAAAATGGCTTCTGCTTGTGTGGGGTGAATTACAATGCAGGCTGGATGATGACAAACCTGTTTTAGTTAAAATACATTATAGTACGAATGTGCGATGCATAAGCAAAACTAGTGTACATACACTTGTATGCTAAAAGCTTATTTTATTAAAAAAAAAATTACAAAGTGACTCAGAGGCAGCCCCCGAACGGTTTACCCTTGGGTCATCTCTTTTGCAAGCAATGCAGGTAATAAGACGGGTTTCAATGTTTTCTACATGAATATCAGAAGCAATTAATTAGAAGATTTTAACAGCCAAAAAACTCACTCCTTTCTCCATAAAAAAACAGATGGGGATCAAAGTGTTGACGATGTTAACATTAGAATGACATTGTCATGAACTGATTGATCTTAAGATATGGATTAGCGTGAGTCTGGCTTATCAGGATGTGGCTAAATGATCATCTTCTCATACTACTGTAGGTTGAAATACAGATAAGTAAAGTGAGGGGGTGAAAGGCCAATATCTCATTTGTATCAATTGAAAGAGTTCCCAGGTATTAAATCTGAATGGGCAAGGTGTATTCAAAATAAATTTTATTTTTAAAGTACAAATGAATGAAACCGGTATACTGTTTGCATCTCGTATGACTTTCTTCTACCTCCAATGCTTACAGTACATGTAAGCACTGAAGAAAGAAGAATTGCTAACTTGCGCTTTGCTGACGACATAGATGGTCAGGCAGGGACAGAAAAAAGCTAACTTGTTGATGCGCATAAGCCAGACTTCTGCAGCATATGGTATGCAAATCAAGGCAAAATAACACAACACTCTTGGTCATGTCCACATTCTTATATGCTTTCGAATCTTGGATGCTAACTGCAGGAATAAAGAGGAGGATCCTTGGAACGGAATTGATATGCTCAATGTCCCCTTTTTACAATTCCCCACTCTGCTGCAACCCCCCCACACACACACATACAACAATAGAAGAAAAGACAATAACAATCCATATTTTCGATGGTCTTAGGCGACCCCTGGCCAATCGTCAATCGACCCCCAATGGGGTCGCGACCCACAGGTTAAGAACTCCTGCTATAGAAGGATCTTAGGTATCACATACATAGACAACACTGTGACAAGTAGGTCAATGATGGTGGCCGTTTAGGTGTCTAGGGGAATTAGATATCTTGAGGACCTTAACTTGCACATAAGGACTACAGGCACAGTGTCATGAAGGCAGGCAACAAATACTTTTTATGTAAAACATATGTACAGTTTAATAATAATAATAAAGTAGGTAAAAGGTAAAAGCTGTACAGTGTTAGG
>JADKLZ010081101.1:7125834-7138251 GCA_021533235.1 Biomphalaria straminea
CTAGACCGAGTGATACCTTAAGTGGGCGAAATTTATTTTTGTCACAAACACCACAAACGAAGATATTAGAAACAGGATCACAATGACTACGATGACCTACTAATCACAGTTATGACCATATCACAAGAACTCTTGGGCTGTCAAATACCTTTCTTTAGGGAACAGTACCAGAAAAAAAAAGAAAAAGAGGCAGACAGAGAAAGCGAAATGAACATAATCGTATGTCATTAAAGGAAATTATATTTGAATTATGAACAAACAAAAATAGAGAAACACGGTCGGGTTGAAAGTGAAGGTAAACTGGTAAACTCCTGTTACGTGCGCATCTTAGTGTAAATGTGAAATGGTGCGAATGCGTGCTGAAAGGAGAGAGATCGAAATGGAGGCATAGAAACTAATGGTGTTTATATTGTTATGAAGATTAAATTAATTATAAACTATGATGCTAACGTTTGAAGTTGATGTATTGTATTGTATTAACAAACGTAACAACTCCATTGTTCATATAAATAGTTTATCAAATTATTTGGAAAACCAAATGACAAAACCGTTTGCAAAATTAATTTAGGATATGTATACAACCGCCTTCCCCCGTTTCTTTCTTGTAACAGTAAAAAGTTTGAAAAAAATGTATTTTTATCGAAAACGGTTTGCATATTTAAAAATAAAAAACAACTACTTTGGTTTCGGTTGTAGCACCAGAACTTGACAATCTTCAAAATATATGAAGTGGGGTTTTTAATATTTATTCTAGTCTTTTGAGATATGAATGTGACAGAAAGACCGACAGACAAATCTTTTACAATTAACTGCGGATAGTACCCCACCAGGCTTCTGAAACAAAATTATGGAAAGTCAACTGTCAATAAATTTTAAAGTTATCTTAAAGAACAGAATCGATATGAAAATCGACCTTTTTTGTCTAAAAGTGACATCATTGACTGTGCAGTTGTTTTTAAATGCTATTTTTACTTTGATACATTAATTTGACAGTAAGCAAACGTGTATGATGATGCAATATCGACAGCTAAATTACAGACAATTATATTCATGTAGTACAAATATAGAAGAAAACGTTTCTATTGGTTACCTGTGCAAAGTTAATGAAAAACAGTTGATTGTTAGAAAAATGTAATCCAGGCAAATTCTGTTCTTCTTTTCCTTGTGTTTTGACCCAATTTCTGTATGCCTGTTCAAATATAAATTACCTTTATAACAAATAGTTAATTGTTGCTATAATCAATTAAATTTCTTTACACTAATAGAGATTTACATCTTCTGTCCTATAGATCGCAAGATCTGAAAGGGGAACTTTACTTTCCTGTTTTTAACACTAAAGGAGTCTCTTATATGCACAAATGGCCTAGACCTAATAAATCTGTGCGATTAGAAAATATTTTACCAATTGTTTTTGCTTAGCCTTTACATTTCTCAATGCCATATGATCATAGCTATGTTTGAGCCAGTTGTGAAAGGGGTAGGAAAGAAGAGGTGAATGGTGTGAATGTTTACATGATCTTTTACTAAATACATTAAAAAAATGTTTACACAGGGATTTCGTCCCGAGACATGACGTTAAACTGCGCTCCTCTTTCCTTAGCCCTTTTGGAGCTTAAAAGTGCCCTACTTCTTTTCTATCATTGTGTCTGCCTCCTCTTTTTCTCAGTCTGTCTTCATTGACCATCAATCTGTCTCCTTACTTTAAAACCTCCCTATGTCTTAGACCAGTCCGTTTGCCGTGGACTGCGACGAGTAAGGGGAGATAAAGAGATTCTGGTGTTTGAGTGGGTGACTATCTGAGGATGGACCACCACAACACAAATAATTTGGCTCGAAGTTCCCCTAGACTTAAGGCCCAGATGGCCCGCTTTGGGTCAAGTGGCTGGTCATGCTGAGCTACCAGTGGCTGAAGGGTCAATCAGGGAGCTGCTGTATCGGACATCCGAATGTCTCGTCCCCTTCTTGGACTCTATGGTGGGTGGTGAGCACAGGTGCCAAACCCATGGATAAAAAAAACTAGAATAAAAAACTCACTTGCCTCAGACCTATGTCTGGGCAAGAGACGTCGTAATGATGCAAATAGGAGGAGGCCACAAAAAGCTATACAACCTGGTCATCATTTCTGGTGGTCAGGTGCACAGAGGAGGGGAAAAGCCTGACAAATTTGAGCCCATTTTTCATCTACAAGGGACTCAAGCCTATAAATGGGAGAGCCAAAGAAAGTATCTAGTCTAGACAAATCAATGGAACTTCTTGTAGAAGTAGATAGTAAGATACACCCTGATGGGCTTTATGGTGCAGAAGAATCTGTGATCTCTACGTGGAAGTCATGCCACACAAGAGTCTGAACACCAGCAGACGTGTAATCAGCTCTAGGGACCTGCTGGAATGCTCTGAGAATAAAAAAAGGGAGGGAATTGAAGGAGTCACCCATGCCCGGCGCATTACAAGACCGCCACTATTATCCTCACATTCGGAACTAGAACACCGCCAGAGTACGTGAAGGCAGGATACCTACGAGTTCCAGTGAGGCCCTACATACCTAACCCCATGAGGTGCTTCAAGTGCCAGGGTTATGGACACGGCGCGACAGTCTGCAGATGAACACTGTGTGTGCCAGATGTGCTGGAGAGCGTCATGAGGACAAGGGTTGCACATCCCAGTTCAAATGCCCAAACTGCCACACTGGCCATTCAGCCTACACCAGGACTGACCTAAGTGGAAACAGGAGGTTGCCGCGCAGGAATACAAGGCTGGAAATGGATGCACATTCAGCCAGGAAGATCCATAGCCACACAGACTAACACAATTATCCCACCACCTCCTTCTCCTCCTCCAACTCAGAAGTAAACAACACCACACAAAACACCTCCGAAGAGGTTGTCATGCTTAAAAACAGGTTCTCTGTGCTCGCTGATGAGAGCATGGAGACTGAACAGCATGTCAAAACCGACACTCCTGGAGAACCCGGAGCCAATATGTCTGACACAGGTTCTCCTCAGTCAGACACCCAAATCTCTACTGAATTAGAGGTTGACCAGCTCCCTAAGGGAAGAAATCAAAGCGGAGAGGATACCCGAGGTTAGGGAGGAAGAAATAGCCTCCGCTCTAGCCAGAGGGATCTCCCAAAAGAGGGGTGTCCTCCTCTCCAACCAAACCGAAATCGAAAAATACTTAGGTCACTGGAATAAAGGGAAACCCCTCCGGCCCCCATCAAGGCCTAATAGCTCCATTAGGTCACTTACAAAAAGCAATGGATTCCAGAATTGTACAGTGGAACTGTAGAGGCCTCAAGGGCCAATTATGAGGAAATGCAGCTACTGATGGACTGATGGACTCGAGATTCCTGTAGCTGTCTGCTTACAGGAAACATTTCTGAAAGAAAGCATCAGTTTCCGAAGCTACAGTGCTTAAAGCAGGGATGTTGTGGATGCAGAGAGAGAGCAACAGATGGAGTCTGTATCCTTGGGAGGACAACGTCCCCCATGAAAGAGTAGAATTACATACAACACTACAGGCCGTAGCAGCTAGGATAACCCTACACAAGATTATCTTTACGGCGGAATTACATGAAATATCGCTTGCATATCGCAAAGCATCAGAACGGAGAAATTTATAATCTGCTCCGACTCCAAATCTGCATTGCAAGCTTTGGGGCGGATGAAGACTGACATTCCTTGGTACATAAGTGCCTACAGCTGTTGGACCAAATAACAGCTTCACCTTCATCTGGGTCCCCTCCCATGTGGGCATTTAGGGAATCGAAGTCGCAGATAGAGAAGCAAAGAGAGCCCAAAATCAAGCGGTGTCAGGAACTCAAAATCCCTGATCGGATCGGAACTGAGACATAGTATCGCCTCTGCCACCTATCGAGAGTGGAGGAACCGATGGGAGGCTGAGACTCACAACAAACTCAGGCAGATTGTCAGGTGGCGGTAGCACGTGCATGTCCAGGATTGGTCACACCTACATCACACACTGTTGTGTGCTGAAGAGAGAGTACCGTGACTCTCGCCTTACCGTGGATCATATCCTTATTGACTGCTCCAGATACCAGTTTACCTGGCCAGTTGAGGCATAAGTTGGCCTCTATAAATTGGGCGGATGATATTGTATTTTTCTTTCTTTTGTTTGTCCTGGTCAGTTGAATTAGGGCAGACCTTGTTAGACTCAGCTGGGATCGTTTGTAATAGCTAAATGTTTTTATTTTATTTTATTTAATTAGTTGTAATTGGTATTATTGTTCGTAGATCTAGTTTTATTAGGTTGGATTTAGATGGAGTGGTGCATCTCCATCTAATTGATGTAACTGGTAGCCATTGTCCAGTGTGGAACCGGAAAGTCCATCAATTTCAATTTGAATGGCGTCCCTCCTCCCATGCGTGTGGTCCCATTTTTAATGTAGATATAATTATTTTCCTTATTTCTTTATGTTATTATATTATGTGTAAATATTTTAGTATTTGTTATGAAAGTATTTCCATTGCCATACTTTATTTGTAGGGATAGCCGTTCTAAGAGGTGGCAAAGGGTTATTATTTTTAAATGTTGTATTTTTAATGTCAAGATGGCGGCCCTCGTCATAAATCTAGGTCCTATATTTATTGATGTGTATTATTCTATGGCTTTAAGTAGCCAGAGGCAGGTAATGTGTATTTACCTCATGCCTATGATGTTGGCCTAAATTCCTAGATCTAGGCCTAGGCTATTATGCTTTTATTTTTTATTTTTATATTTACTTATGTTTGTATTTGTTTACATTATAGGCTATCATTCCTCGCCATTAAGTCTCGCGACAATATTGCTCGCCCATAAGTCTACCATTATGTCTGTTTTGTCGTTAGTTATAGTTTAGGTTTAGGGCATTATTTTGGTATAGTCATAGTGAGTTAGTGGATTTATTCAGTTTGTTTGATTAGGTTTGTAATAAAGTAGGATTGATTTTTAGTTAGTTAGTCTATATTTTTATTATTATTTAGTGGTAGTAAAGTTTATTTTGGGTGCCCATATTCTAACGTTGATTTATTGATTTGATTTTGTAAATAAAGTATTTCTATAATTTGTTTGATGAATTTAGTTCGGTCATTTTAATTTTAGTTGTTGTTTTATCTTAGTTTTAGACTTAGCTAGTTTAGTTAGTTATTCTAGTCTAGTTGTGTCAGTCTGGTTGCCCAGGTGAAGTCCACCATTTGGTATTGTACCGAAGTGCACAGAATGAACTCACACAGTAACGCGACCATCTGCTTACTGAAATTATAATGTTTAGCTGTATAAAAATGGCCCTAAGCGCCTCCTAACCAGCTAACATATGTACAAACTCATATATATAGTAGATCATGAATGAATGTTGAGAAACCATCTTCTATATATATAATTCTCAAAGTCGACAAGTTCAAAAGTTCAAACAACAACAAGCAACAAGTAAATAGAGAAGATCCCATGGCGCAGCATGGTGTGAATGGAAAATGGTGTATCCAAATCCGCCATATTTTCATTCACAAATAGCATAGCATAGAGAAGCATTTTGTGAATAAAAGTGGTGTATGTAATTCTCTTCTTCTCAATTTGTCACAATATTACGTAAGTATTTACAGATTATATTGTGTCGTAAGACGCTTGAAACTAGAACGACAATACACAGATAGAGTCTACTCTCAGGTTTGACTTTAGAAGTACTTTAATTAATATCACAAATTACGTTATAATAATAATTTCCCTGGCTTGCTCCTTTTAATCTCACTTCCATTTTCGGATATTTATCTATATATATTTCCGGACTTTTTTTTTTTTACTTTACTTTTACTTTACAAAAGATTTTAATAATTTCCAGGACTTTTTCGTAGGCCTATATTTAATAACATTTAAGGAGATTTCCAGGGGCTCCTGGTAAATCAAGAGGCCGCGAGAAATCTGTTATATGTTATAAAATGGTTTAATTTAATAATTTATACACCTAAAAATTAGCATAGGTCCAAAGAAAGTGCGGGACCCACTGCGGTCGCATATGTTGCAGTGCCTAAGGCCTGCCCTGCAAAATAGCGGCGTATGCTAGGCCGCCGGTCGACTAGTTAATAATATATCAATAATAACTTAGTTTACTTTATTCCATCTTGGATTATACTCTCTCTCTATCTCTCTCTTTAACCCATTCAATAAGCATTCGCACCAATCCACACTCACGCTATGCTGTGCGCGTAACATATACACAATAACAAAAGGCCCACTATTCACTATCATAACATTGGCCTAGGTCTAGTAATTTTAAGATAAAACGTGTAAATTCATACGAATTTAACTCTAGTCTGGTGTAGATTCTATATCAAGATTCTATATCTAGTTCTAGATCTAGACTTAGATGTAACTCTAAATCTAGACTTAGATCTATGTCTAGAGCTAGACTTAGATCTAGTTCTAGACAGTAGACCAGGACTTAGATCTTCAATCTAGATTTATATCTAAAATTATGTCTAGATTAGTTAGATCTAGAATACATCTAGTTTGTATGACAAATGACAATGGAAATATTAATTATTATTTGCGAGGGGAATGTCTTAAGTCATTTGTACACAATGGTAGCTTTTTTCATGTTGCCAATTTATCTAATTTTGTTTGAAAAATAAATCTTTTTAGTTCTCTTTATTACATGTAACATGTTATTAATTTTGAATGTATGGATTAAGTTTAGTAATTTGTATTTTAAAAATATAAGTGTACACTAAATGAATATATGGAGATGCTGTGGCTGAGGGATAAAGCACTTGGAACCGGAAGTCCCGTGTTATAATCCTAAATAAGACTCTAGGTGGACCACTTCAAGGCCCCAATTTTGATTTTGTGTTTTCATGTAAACTGTCTTTGTAATCTTGTTGTTCTTGCGTTCGCTTGTCAATGTGTTAAAAAAGCCAACTAGATTTATGAACACATTAGATCTCTTCTTAACCAACAGACCTGGATTAGTAGTTAATTATGATATTATCCCTGGTCTATCAGACCAAGATCATAAAAATTAACAGTCAGATAAAAGCAGTAGCCAATATAAAACCTAAAAGAAAAATCTTACTCTGGAACAAATGTAACCTAACACAACTACCCCAAGCTGCATTAAACTTTCAACAAACATTCTTATCCAAAAAAGACATTAACCAACCAGTTGATGACCTCTGGAATTTTATAAAAAACAACCTTAAAAAGATTATAGAAAATCATATACCAACTAAATACACATGAAACAAAATAAATAAATGCTGGTTTAATAATAGATTAAAGAAGCTTTGTATACAGAAGGAAAACCTGTATAGAAAATTTAAATAAACTTAGGCAAAAAGAGTTCATAAAAAGTATATAAAAATTAAACACCTGACCCAAAAAATAAGCAGACAGCTGCAGAGTGAATACATAAACAATGTAATATCTAAAGATCACAACAAAAACCTATGGTCGTACATTAAGTCTAAGAAAATGGAAACAACAGGCATAGCGTCATTAATAGGAGAAAACAACATAACACATAATGATAATGAAACTAAAGCTAACATCTTAAACAAATACTTTGCATCAGCTTTCTCAGCCCCAGGAGACATAGACATATTACTTAATCTGAACCAAGTAGACAACATAGAAGATATAGAATTACAAGAAAAGGGAATCCAAAAAATATTAGCCAACCTCAAACCTAATAAAGCACCTGGGCCTGATCGCATTCCAGCTAGACTTGTCAAAGAACTAAGCAGTGAGCTAGCACCAGTGTTCAAAATACTTTTTCAGGCATCTCTTAACCAGGGCAGAGAACCAAAGGACTGGAAAGAAGCTAATGTCACCCCTCTATTTAAGGAAGGAGAAAAATCTTACCCAGGAAATTACAGACCAGTATCACTAACCAGCATCACATGTAAGATCATAGAGCACATAATATGTGACAACATCATAAACCACTTAGACAAACATAATGTCCTTACTCGATACCAACATGACTTTAGGAAATATAGATCATGTGAAACACAACTAGTAGGACTTATTGATGATTTTTCAAAAGGCTTAGACAACAGTGAGCAAATAGATGCTATCTTGCTAGATTTTTCTAAAGCTTTTGACAAAGTTCACCACCATAGTTTGCTAAAAAAAATAATAATATTTTGGCATTGATGGTCAACTGCATCAGTGGATTAAAGATTTTCTGATAGGGAGAGAACAAACTGTAATTAAAAAAAGGCTCTAAATTAACACCAATAATAGTAAACTCAGGGGTACCTCAAGGAACAGTCTTAGGACCACTACTATTTTTAATTTACATACATGATTTAAAAATTTGCATTAGTTCAGGAACAAAAGTCAGATTATTCGCAGACAATTGCATAATATATAGAACAATAAAACAATACAAGATACAGAAATTTTACAAAGAGAATTAGATGAATTACAAAAATGGGAATCAAATTGGAGCATGTCTTTCCACCCAGAAAAATGTCAGTTATTAAGAGTAACAAAAAAACTAAAACAAATTAATTCCATTTATTGTATTCATGGTAAACCAGTAACATAGACTAAAAACGCAAAATACCTAGGTGTTATAAATGAAAAACTGTCATGGAGTCCCCATATTGATGAAACAATAAAAAAATCAAACAAAGCATTAGGGTTTATTAAAAGAAATTTCTATAAATCAAATAAGAACATAAAACTAAAATGTTATTTAACCTTGGTTAGACCTATAATAGGATATGCATCCTCTGTTTGGGAACCCTCAACTCAAGAAAAAATTAAGAAACTGGAACAGACACAAAAAAGAGCAGTGAGATTCATAACAAATCAATATTCACATTTTACTAGAGTAACACCTTTAGTAAAATCACTAAATTTAGAAAGCCTTCAGGAAAGAAGGCTCAAAAGTAAAGTAGCAATTATGCATAAAACACTGCACCATAATCTTCAAAATCAAAACAAAATTTAACAAGATTACAAAGAGAGTTTGTGTGATACACAAACTCAGAGGCGGCCCCCGTCGGAGTCGGATCCCTGTCAGATCCGCTTTGATCTCTCAACGGACGGACAGACAGACAGACAGACAGACAGACGGACAGACAGGCCACACAAAACTAATATACATCTTCCGTGCTTTGATCTCTCAACGTTAGCCTTGTAAAAGCCGATGTTCAAGGCAACTGCCACACTTGTTTTATGAGTTGATTACTTTACGAGTAAATACTGGTATGTTACTCGTATGTTGGAACAAAAAAAATGTGAAAGCATGTGCAGTATATTAGCTTATTAATTGTCTTAAAGTAGGTTTCATTTATATTGCATACTAATTAGGTTTTTTCTCTTTAAATACTGTTTGCATAAAATATTTTTAAAAATTAGATTTTGAGCTTTTAGAAAAAAAAAAAGTAGCCGTTGCATCAGAACTTTGAATGCTCTATATTATCGTGATGTCAGATTTTCATTTTCTCTTCTACTTTCTGAGCACTAAACGGGACGGACGGACGGACAGACAGACAGACAGACAGACAGACAGACGGACTGACAGGCCACACAAAACTAATAGCGTCTTTTCCCCTTTCGGGGGCCGCTAATAAAATACTCAGAAAGACACAAAGAAAAAAGCACAGTCCTCGTTCCATATGCTAGGAGAAATGTGTACAAAAGGTCCTTCTTCCTTAGCGCTACTAGAGCAAGGAATGGATTGCCTGAGCTAGCCATGAAAACCAGTGACTTCGCAGAATGTAATTCATTGGTTAATATACATGACTGAATGCATGACGCGTAGGACGTAATCATCTTTTTTGAAGTAACGTCTGTATTGTATAAGATAAGATAAGATGTGAAAATACAATTATTAGTAGTATTATTATATTCTGCCACATTCTATTCTTCCTCTGGAAGTCGCAACCCACCAATCCTATAGAAAAGTAAAAAATGAACCAACAGATGGACATATTTCTCCACAGATACACGCATTATTACACATTTTAAAGTAAAGTTAAATGTTAAATGGAAAAAACTTTACCCTAAATGCTTGCTTCAGACCTCCATTGTCGGCAATATTTTCTCCTTGTGTGTTTACACCATTGAGCTGGAAATATTAACACAAACTAAATGAGCAATATAAATTTATAACGTATTCATTAAATAACTATTAATCCAACCCAATAGTCCATTTGTACATCTTGAAATATTAGCGCCATAACGATATTAATGTATTCAATTCAGAGACACATATTAGGTATACATAAAAAGACGAGCAATAAAAACAAGCCCACAAATATGTGGTTAATGTGGCTATAAAAATTTTAATTATTTTACTGTTTGAAATAATCATAAGGCTTTGTAAATCACAATTGTAATAGTAACACCATTAAAATAAATACAATCTAAGTATAAACAAGTAACATAAACAAGTAACATAAACAAAAGATTAAAAAGACAGGTAGACTGACGGCGTATAGTACATTTCTCCATTTTGCTATTTTATTAAATTAAACCATTTTATAACATATAACAGATTTCAGTCGGTCTCTTGATTTACCAGGAGCTCCTGGAAATCTCCTGAAATTGCAAAATATACGAAAAAGTTCTGGAAATCTCCGGAAATTATTAAAATCTTTTGAAAACTTAAAAAAAAATATCTCCGGAAACATATAGATAAAAATTGTCATTTTGGGGTGTCACTCAAAATGGAAAACGCCAATCTAGCGCGCACTGAAAAAAAAAACGGCATTATCTAATACCCGTAATCTGGTGTAAGAAACTTCTCGCGCCTCAAACTAATGAAGAATTTCTTGAGGTCAACAATTCTCGAAGATAGATTGAAACATTTGGTAATTCTTGCTATTGAGCGTGATCTATGTAGGAAACAGATTTTTTCTGATATACTGTATGGCTTCGCTACACGCAAGGCTCGTAAAGTAATTCTGTAGGTAGCAAAACATGAATAAAATGCAAAGACAAATTTCTTTTCTAATACAAATTCTTAATTTGTACTTATTATCTGTATCCCTACCCAAACTCGGCCCCGCAAAATCCGTTTCGCATAGGGCCCCACAACGGTTGAGTCCGGCCCTGCTATTTAGTGACGGTGAATACATAGTTGATTACATGTTCTCCTCCCCCACCCCTCTTTTTTTTCGCCGCAAATACTACGTAGGTTAGAAATTATTAAAAAGTGTTCTTTTCATGACTTCTTGGTCATAACGGTTTAGTCCGGCCCTGCTATTCTGTGACTGGTGAATACTACTTGTTCTCCCCTACTCCTTTTTTTTTTCTTAGGGTAACATGCAGAAATAAATGAGTGAACTTTAGTTTACTTGTCCAAACTCTTGAGCCATGAAGAGAATTATATATATATCATATACTAGTTTTAGAACCCCTGTGACATATAGTGACTTGTAGTCATTTGACAATTCCGTGCATTTTGCAGGAAGAAACTTTTGGGTTAGTGACTGACCACGAGGCAGAAATCAGTTGATCTTAGACTCCTGTGGGATAAGGAGCGTTGTGTATTCTCTATGTAAAGGAGTATAACTTGGAGAAATAATATTAATTGCATAAGTAGTTTATATTTCACTTGGATAAATAATAAGCATGTATTTTTGATGGCTGTAAATACCTATTCTTATTGTATTGTATATTATTTTATGGAGTCTATTAATGATTCTACATATTGTAGTCTTAGAGCTCAACGTATTAGTACACCTACGCACCATCAAATCTAGTGCGTACAGCAGGTACATTCTAGTAAGGCCCGAAGAGGCCCTAATAACATTGAATATTCGCGTTAGCACCAGCACCAGGTGTTAAAATATATTGATATATATGGTTCGATGATGTCCACTTTGTCATCCAAGAGACTGAGGGCTTTGTACTGGGATTTTATGTCTCCTTTTGTGGCTGGTGAGTCCTATGTGAGCCCGGAATGTTCGGCCGTACACTAGGCAGGTTATTCCAGCTGGAGCTAGTGTCATTGGCCATGCTTTTATTCTATAGCGTTTTTCTTCTGAAAGTGTTTTCACAGCGCAACGTTGGATAGATTTTCGCAAATAAAGCTTACAGCCATCTTGCGAAGTTCGAGAGCAACAGTTTCGTCGATGATATTTTTCCAGAAATTTGCGACTGATAAAAATAAACAGTTATCTGATGCAGGAATTTCGATTACATTGAAAGACCTGTTGACTCCTAGAAATAAATGTGAAGCGGTGGCTTTGGTTAGGAAATGAAAGACAATATGAAGGAGTAAAATCAAAACAAATCTACAGAAAAAAATTCATTTATTTTAATGACACCAGATATTGACTTGTGTAAAAAAAAAATAGACACATAAATATAGTCAAGTGTATAGAATATATAAAGAGAAACATTATTTGTACTTCCGCCCCTCTTTTTTGAGTGCAGTGGAAATAAAAAAAAAGAGTGATATATATATAT
>JADKLZ010081101.1:7138351-7148616 GCA_021533235.1 Biomphalaria straminea
AAAGACTAAAGTTTATTAATTATTAGATATAGACATAGGACATAGATGTAATAATTTAGGGCCTTAGGCTACCGTAATACATTTACCATAATCTATACGTAATGTACTTGACTAGATCTATAGATCTATCTATAATTTAGACAATCTAGATCTATACAATATTTATTATAATACTTCTACTTATTTAATAAGTTAGTAGGCCTACTTAGACTTAGATCTATTACAGTTTATTAATAGATTTACTTTTCAATGCCTAGACCTAATAATAACATTGCTAATGATTTCTAATGACTGATTTTTTTTTATAGTAATAGGCCTAATAGATCTAGGTCTAGTCTTTACTTAAATCTAGTCTAAAAAAATGACTGTCTAAGACTCGAGATGATTGAGACTTTCACATACAGATGTTGTTAGTAGTACGGTTAATAATGTCGGCTGAAAGTAAACTGTATACAAACTATTCATATATAAAATTCTTTTTTTTTTTTTGTAAAAAAGGTGCCGGTACTCAAGATAGATTGCCTAACTTTTAACTACTAATAAATTAACAATTAACGTTGAAATACTAAAAAAGTCATACTTTTTCCCGACATTGAAAAAAGGTGCTGGTACAAGTACCGGTGCGTACCAACACAAAAATATATGTATATCTCAATCTTCTTTCATTTACATTTTTTTTTGCGGGCGCCCGCAGGGATGTGCCTCTGAATTCTGAGTAGTCACGTTTTAGCCATTAAAAAATATTAATGAAATACTTCTTCCAGATGTGTTTTTTTTATTACGTTGATGTAGAATTAATCAGAATCCAGGCTACGCAGTATACTAGAGAAAGCCGAGAAGGTCGGAGAGAGCTGGGAAGCCATAAAAAAAACTAGCAAGAGACTGTGGAGAGTGACGTGTTTTTGTTGATGCCATATGTCTTATATCCATATATTCCCAAAGGAATGATGATGATGATGGAGGGGTGTCACGGGCAAAGAAGATATTTGAAGGTGGCTTGAGTAAATGGTATCATATGCTACAGTGCAAGTGATCTTTGAAGATGCTTCTTTTGTCTTGAATAAAGATCTTATGACCGTGATGTCGAGGATCTAGAAGGTGACAGCTGATAAGATGATCTAAGTATATATCAATAGATTCAATGAAGAAATATTTCTTTTTCAAAATACAGAAACTTTGAATTTAAAACTTGGAACAGCAATGTACAATAATTATAAGAATAAACTGTAATCAAATGAAGTTGTTAATATATTTCTACTGGAATACTAAATGATCTACACAATAAAATAGCAAGCTTGAGACTCTATAATTTACGTCTTGCTAGAATGAACAACTACTAAAGACTGGCCGGGATTCTAGCTTTTGCTGTCTTTGTTTACGTGGCTGAGCCAACCTCTAAATTTGCATAATAAAATAACCTATCAAAATTGTCTCTTTAACCAATCAGAAATTCTCTATTAGACAAATGGTGCAGAGTTGGAAAAGCCTGGCTAAAATACCCCAGCTAACTAGGTCTGTCGGTTGACCTTGACCGAGCTAGATTAAAATAATAATTACATGAAATGAAATTTATAAAAATAGACAAACCAAAATGTCTTACGATTGGAACGTGACAGGGGGGTGCAAGTGCACCACAATGTACTTCCTTGCAGACGCCAATGCATTATTGATTCAAGAGTTAAATAAATTAATGTGCAGGAAAAGTTTGCGCATCGTATTCTAAGTCTAAATCTTAAAGGCCTATCATTTGGATCATTGTTAGTTCCCGAACAAGTAATGCTTCTACCGAATTACAGTTGTAAAGACATGCTATTATTTTAACTAAATAGGCAAATCTGTAGTTCATGTCCGACCATGTATGATTTATTATAGGCTTGCAATTCTTTGCACATTTGATGATATTTGCACATAGATTTAGTTATGATGAATGCCACAAGTACGACTTTGACAGACATTTGTATGGTGATTTAACAGAAGGCAGGAGATCTGCTGGTCTTCCACTGCTAAGGTACACTGGTGTATGCAAACGCGACATAAAGCTCCTCAAAATCGGCACTAACAGTTGGAAAAAAGTGGCTCTGAATAGATCCACAAGAAAAGTAAGCATTAAAAGAAAGTCATGGATTGCAGATGACATGCACAATGGTAGTAGAAATATTGGTAAAAGTACAAAGGATTGGCCTCTTTACTCACACAAGAAGTTGCAAAGGAAAAAAATCATTTAAAGTTTAAAATCACTACAATTTTTTTTCAAAATTTTTTTGTGTGTATGAAATTGTGTATCACAAAATGACGGGTACTTGAAATAAGCTAGTCCTAAAAAACAACACAGATCATGAGTAAAATACTCATCAAATAAAGTACTGTAAATGTGTAGTTTCCCGCGCTAATTTCAACTCCTTTTCTTTTTATAGCCTCTATCTGGTTTGATCCCAACCACCCGTATTTTGTGCAGAATTATTTTCTCTATCATGCACACTTAAAATTATAGCATAATAATGTCAGTTTAATTTAAAAAGAGAACTGAAAAATGCAAAGTTATATAGGGAAAAAAGCCACTTCCGGCCCAATGGTTTTGAAAAAAGATATGAAACGGACTAGTGCAACAAACCCTATTACATGGTTATTTCTTCATTAATATGTCATCTTCAACTAATTCACCTTATTAAACATTTATATTGTTCATATTTCGTTGCTTAGTTTTTGTAAGCACGAAGGTGCATGTTGAATGTCAGGGGCCCGGGCAAACGAGCTAAGGTCTATAACATAACCCTGACAGTTGGGGGCTCGAGTCCGGCTTTGACTACCAGTTACAGAATAATAATCAATAAAACCAATCACCATATATGTTTTTATTTACTTGATTATGTGACAGTAGTGTCTACAGTTCAGTAATTGTTTACATAGTAGTGCATCACAATCTACTGTACTATTATTGAGTGGTGTACTATTGGCAACTATGTATGTATATTGAAAGAGGCAGATGAATACATCCGTTGTGATATAGTGAGATAAGTTTATTACTATTGTATTGCATTTGTAACACATTTGTATTTTTTTGTTTTCTATATTGCGTTTCACATTCGAACGAGTGTCTTCTCGCTCCCGGCAGCAAGAGAATGTGAGTGTAAAGTGGCTGTTGGTACCTGAACTGAAGTCTGAGGCTACTGGTATTGTGTTAGATTTTCCTGTGGCAACTATCTTTCGACGCAGTGGCCCGAGTGAGGCACTTTCCTCCGACGTTGGATACTGCACAGATAGGTTTCTTTCTTTGCCATTTAACCGCAGGCTTTAGGCTTTAGTTAACCTCTTAGTGTACACCCTATTATTAGAATTTTTTGTCTATATTGTAAAAAGTTAAATATACATTGTACATTGCATTTACCATGGAAACTAGGTTGACAATTACTTCCCAGTTTATAAGTGATGGTCGTTCTCTACGAAGGTGAAAGGTTAGAGAGGTATGTATCTGAGCAAAAAGAAGACTATGAAAAAGCCAAGAAAGAGGAGATTTAAATAGAAAAGGCTAGATTTGAGAGAGAGGAAAGATTGAAAGCAGAGGCAAAGGCAGAGGAGGCGGCTAGATTGAATGCGAGAAGGAGCAATTTGAACGTGAGGAAAAGGACAAGCGCAAGGAGCACGAGCGATGGAAAGAAAGAGATGCTAGGGAGACAATCAAAAGGAAGGAGAAGATGGAACTGGAAAGAATGAAAGAAAAGTCAGCAACAGCTGCTGGGACGGCAACACAGGCAGAGGTGCGGCCTAAAAATGTTCTAGATAAACTTGTTAAGTGCTTCCAGTGTATGAAGGAAGACGATGACCTGATGGCATATTTAACCAGTGGCGAAGCTAAGGGGGGAGGAAGGAGGGGGAGCTTTCGAAAATCCCCCTGGGCCCCCACTTATGGAGGGCCCCCAAAGGGGTGTCCAAAATTTGTTTGTAAATACATAAATTAATATATTTGATTGGCAAAAAATGTCAACAGCTGTCTTTTTTGTTCAACATTTATGGATTAAATTTATAACAAAGACTAAATCTAGATCTAGGTCTATCAGTACCTTGACTTTGTTGACATTTTAAAAATATTTTTCCGACAGAGAAAAGTTAGTTAGTTTTTTTAAAATACAAATCTTTAATAGAGTTGTTGCCGATTTATTTTCGTTTCAAAAGAGATCAAACATGTGCTTGCAGCAAAAAAACTAAGAATATTACTCTCTTTCTTTCCACGAACTAGGGCGTCCTTAGCGAGTGTCAAGTGCGGGGTCCTAAGCCGTAAGTATAAACTATTAAATATACCGTACCGCATCACGCTAAACGGCTAATCCGTCTCTAACGCTGTAAAAAGACAGTATGTCTGCCTTAACGCTGTGGGCCTTCCTTATTTTGTTACAAAACATAGAACATTACGTAGCCATTGTTGGCCTACGCTAAGTGCTATATAGATACTGTATTATAATTGTTCTGCATTAAGAACATTCTTTCAACTTAAAAAAAAAATTAAAAATTACTCCCATGGCCATAGCCTATTGGGAAAATAACACATAGGCGGAAGCAACCAATCCAAATACTTTATTTCGTGTATTAACATTATTAATATCGGATTTTATTAGGAAAATGTGTGGGGCTCAAGTTTGTGACAATAAAAAATCTCCGATCGCGGGGCCCCTCTCAAGCCGCTACTGGCCACGAATAAAACTGTATGATATACAGCGAATTCCAGTATAACAAATCCAATAGTTATTCTTAATAATGCTAGAATCGTCCATCGTTCGGGTTGACCAGAGTGGGGGTACAAAGCAGCTTGAATGCAATGTTTGAACTTATGATAACGCAGCCACAATGAGTGGCCGTCTGTTAGGCATAAATGCAAAAGCAATATTTCTGAACTGTGATAATCACTCTCTCAACCTGGCAGCTTTTCATTCTGGTGAGATAAATCCAACAATTGTCATCTTTTTTGGAACTGTAAATGAATTTATTCAACTTTTTTTTTCTAAATTAACCCCAGAGATCCTCCTTTTATTAATTTGTTATCACATCCTTCCTTTTAAAGTTCTTAAGACTGATATCTACTAGGAACTTAAGACAATTCGACCACTTCTGGTTGTCTTGACTGGCACAACACGTTCGCTAAACGTTGGTCTATAACTGTTTCGTTTGTTCTAACAGTTTACTGTTCGTTGCCTTCATCGGTATCATAGTACCCAGAGATATCTTCATCGAAACACTTGTTTAAAAAGCGTTGATTTCTTCTGTATGTTTTCCCATCGTTTGTTTATAATGTAAGATCTGAGTGAGGAATGTTTTTTTTTATGACAACTGCTTTTTGCCATGTTTGTCATAGACGAACTCTTACTTTCTGTCCGACAGAGTAATCTTTAGGTTGTCTTGCTTTTGCATCGTATTTCATTTTGCTTTTCATCTGTCGTTCGTTGAGTAATGTCTCTGAATTTTCAGTTACCGATGGTTTCAATAGTTTGTGATCAGTTGGAATGATGTCCCTGAGTCTTCTACTTATCAGCAGTTGTGATGCTTATCGGAGTATTTCTATACTCGAGCATAGCAAGATATGGATCCTTCCCACTTCTGTATACCCTGAATCCTTTTGCTTTCGCACAAAACATAAACAATAAATAAATTGAAACCCATTTATGCTTTCTGCAAAATGATGAGAAACGGACGAAGCTGATCACCCAATCCAACGAAAAAGCAAAAGAAGTTAGTGAACACTATGGATTCCCTGTAATCAAAACAACCAGATGAAAGAAAAGACTTTATGGGAAGTTGAGTTCTAATGTAGGACTGTCAATAGAACTGCAATTCAAACGTGTTGCTACAGAAGTGCTGGGCTGATTTCATATGGGGATGAAGGACAGATTACAAAGGCTGGAAAAAATGGACACCTTTGGGTTTCTTCTTGAACCTAGACACCTGTTGGAACACTGTGTTACTTTTTCCTGTTTGTATGATGAAATAAATGACAAATCGCTTGTTCAATGATGTCATTAATGTACGAGCAATTTTCATCAACAAACCAGTAACTCAATCCACAATAGACATATTGCGAAAATAGTTTTGATATGGTAATAACGTGTGCTCAAACCTTGCAACCTCCTCCAAATACCGCTTACTCAGGCCACTGCCATTGCGTCATTCTCAAAGCTCAATTTCATCAAAAAACTATCCCAGGAGCACAATGACGCCAGAAAGGTTTATCGTGGCTTTAATGTCAGTGATGTCACAAATACTAGAAAATATCGATGTAGATGATGTTATAGATGTCTTTGCTGCACAGAATGCACGACGTGAAGCAATATGAATTGAGATTTGTCACTTGTGCATTATTTAGCTTATGGGTTAGGGTTAGGGAATTGTATGCTGCGGGACAGTCTGTTTTTGAATAATAATTATGAGGAAGTGAGGGCTATGTTACTCCGGCATGCGGATATAAATGCAGAAACCTGCCGCAAGAATTTCCACCGGTTTAAACCGCGCAAGAACGATTTTAGGGGTTTTGTCACCGAACTGCGAAACGCGTTGGATAATTGGTTGAAAATGGCTGAAGTAGGCAAGACTGTGGAACAAGTGAAAGAGTTGCTGGTAAAAGATAAGATACTTGAGAATGTGACTGGCGATGTGTACAAGCAACTGATAATAAGTAAGAAAGGCACAGTTGATTACGATATGATTGATGTTATTGAAGGTTTTAAGGTCGCTAGTGTGGGTGTGTCGCTTGCTAAGGAAGACACTGTGTATGTTGCGGCAGCGTGTAATGAGCCTGTCATGAATCGGAGTCCAGGGGGCAAAAGGATGGAAAGCGCTTGCTTCAGTTGTGGTGAAAGGGTTCCAAAGACCTACCCGATTAATTCATCTGATAGTGAAGGCGATTGTAATACTGTGGTTAGAACGCAAGAGCAGAGGTCGAGTGATAGATGACTAGGGGTTCGTCGGGAGTACAATAGTCGTCGTGACTATAAGCTGATTCCAGAACGTGACACCCGTGACAGTCAGAAATTTACCTTACAATGTTAATTGGCAGACGTTAAAAGATAGGTTTAGAGATGTTGGTTTGGTAGGATTTGTGGAGGTTTTGAGGGCGAATGGTAAGTCGATAGGTGTAGGTAATGTAAGGTTTAGGAATCTGTCAGACGTTGCTAGAGCAGTTAAATATTTGGACAAGTCCAATTTTGGTGGTAGGGATATTGTAGTTGTCCCTCATCGTATAAGCAAGCGGGGATAACTTCATGATAACTGGCGCGCTCTGGTAAATCTGTTTACATATCGAGACCTATAGATGTTGATGTAGTCAATATTCTATTCGAAGTATTTTTTTTCATTCTACTTATATTTCTATATATACTTACAATTAGTTAAGTATACTTATTTTAAGTATCGGAACCATATGTGTTAAACATGGGAGTAAAGGTTTATTGGTAGATACTTGGATTATTACGTAGTGGAAAATCCCTAACAGTAGACTGGAAAGTGAGTGTGCGGAGGCATTGAAGAGAGTACATACTTTGTAAGAACCAGTTTGGGGAGAGAGAGGGAATATCGGTGCGTAGATTTGATGTTCAAGCACCAATGGTTATTAAAGTGCACAATTGTGGAACGCACTTCCCTTTTTGTCGCCTTGCTTGGGAGTTATGGAGTTGTTTTGGTCTTTGATGGTATTGGTTCAGGTTCTTTTGTGTGGTTGAAGATCCTTCTGTGTTCCCCTGTTTAGGATTGTTGTGGTGTGATTGTGGGCTTGAAGCGTTACTTGGTTGGAAAGCAAGTGTGAACTGATTAATTAACTCATAGACAATTGTATTATACATTCTGTAATTACATGGTTATTTCTTCATTAATATGTCATCGTCAACTAATTCACCTTATTAAACATTTATATTGTTCATATTTCGTTGCTTAGTTTTTGTAAGCACGAAGGTGCATGTTGAATGTCAGGGGCCCGGGCAAACGAGCAAAGGTCTATAACATAACCCTGACAGCGGCTAATGACTATTTGAAACATTATTACTTTTGACCATTAAAATTAGATCACGTCTTGAACATTCCTTGCGAATTGGCGGATCCGACAAGGATCCAACTACGACTGGGGCCGCCTCTGCTGATGATGCTGAATCGTTCGATTTGTATTCGTATCGAGTCATTCAAAAGTCTTATAGCGAGTCTTGCATAGTTTTAAGAAGCTCGCTGATATCTGGATCAACTACAAACAAGTATGTTTCCTGATTCTCCCCTTCATCAGTCAGAGCCTGCAGAAGACGAGCTATAAGAATGTCTTTATTTCTTTCAAACCATTTCAAGTATCGCCTCCAAGCTCCTCTTTCAGTTTCTTTAATTCCGGCTTGTCTAGCTGTTTCACAAATGTCATTATGAAATAAGATCCATTGAGTCACCCAATCCCACTTCCAGACACCAATTGTTGTAAATCTAATGCATGACTCAACGAAAGGAAAGAGGTAGTAATAGCCGATACAGCTATAAACAAAGAGCTAGACATGAACTTCAGCATCAAATCACAAGGAGTAATGTCTTAAATTCTAAGAGTCCTACTTTAACACTAGAACAGACCAACGGTACACTTCCCAGTGTCGCTCCAGGTCTTCCAATTACATTAATGGTATCAGTCAGGACGTCACTTAGCCCCAGAAAGTTCAGACTTCCATAACTTCAGCCAGATTTACCACAGTTCTTCTTCCTAGTATCGACATGTCTTCTACTGCTTGTGTTAAATGGTGCTCTGGTGCGCACCATCAGTGTAGCGTGGGAGCAGAGCTAAAACATTATTTATGACTTTTTTCCAGCATTATTATTCAGCATCCCACTTATTTTTGGATAAGTAGAGTTCCTTATTGGTTTAAAGGGCATATGGCCTAAAACTCTTTTACAGGTTTTGGATGTTCCTTCAGAATTAAGGATTAATACAGGCTAGCCTAAACTAAGCCTCCGGAAAGAAAATTTAAATGATTTATAATGGTCCGTTCCAACTGAACGTAACATAACAGAATTTAAGGGCCAAAAGTATAATAATTGGGAAGCGACGAAATCTGGGTCGTTAATTTGAGATTTACAAAAAAGGGGTTGCTGCCAGAAAACTGTATGGTAGTTTTAGTTTAGTTTTAGTTTTAGTTTTAGGCACATCGGCACAGTATAGTAGGGCAGAAAGATGCGAAGGATGCAATAAAAAAGGGGGAGAGCTGGGTCCAACCGTTTCATTGAAAGTGGATAAGAAAATAGAAGTGGGGTTAACTGAGATCAAAACAAAAACAGTTTATACCCTGGGATCAAATCAATTGATGTAGCCGGTTTTGAATGATAGTAATTAATATCTTCTCAGTAATTTCAAGAATTAAAGCCTTTTATTATTAATATTACTTTTTTTTACTCCGGCAAGTCTATTAGAATTAATTTAAAAAATCCAGAAAGAAATAGGCTTATGTATAGGCTTTTACACTCTAACAGAATAATAGAAAAAAATTGAAAAGGGAAACTTGTAAATTACAAAGCTGACACACTATAGCACACTGTCTGACATAATTTTCCTATACGTTATTTATCCCAAACATTTATTTATTATTTTTCATTAAAAACAGTTTATAACCGCCTCTATTTTATCTTATACAATCAGACTTTACTTCAAAAAAAGAAGAAGATTTCGTCCTACGCGTCATGCATTCAGTCATGCATATTAACCAACGACTTAAATTCTGCTAAGAAACTGGTTTTCCTGGCTAGCTCAGGCAATCCATTCCAGGCTCTAGAATATAATAGCGCTAGGGTAGAAGGAGCTCTTGTCCATGTAAGTTTGGAGATCTCTGTTAAACAATAATATCAGGTGGCCGAGCCTTGCTCGGTTAAATAAATGCCCTGGCCAGCCTGACTGTCGGACAATAAGAAGTTCATACCGGATTTTGCCATTTATCCATCACAGTGGTGCTACAGCCCATGGTCTGCTTTTAGTTTTACACATCCCTTCATTCATATCTCTAAACGCGTTCTTGTTTGCAATGAAATATTTTAGTGTACTACAGTAAGCTTAGAGACATAAGCAGCGTTTTTCCCGTTTACGTCATGGAAAACTTTCATTCATGAATTATTCAAGCCAAAATTAATTTTACAACGAGACATTTTATATATCGAAATAACGGTCGAACTCGAGTTTCCCGATGTGGCCGATGAGCTGAGAATTTTGTTCTCACTAATATGTAGATACGTTGAAATTTTAAAGAAAATCGTTAGAGCCGTTTTCGAAATCAAAG
>JADKLZ010081101.1:7148716-7174678 GCA_021533235.1 Biomphalaria straminea
TAAGTGCAGGTGGAGGTCAGTCGGGAGTAACAGATCGCAAGTAGTGTGCTACCCACAAAGCAATCCACACTGCTCTCTGCCGCTTTATTCTTCTCCAGTTTCTCTCGAGAAGATGTCGCGATCGTTGTCTATCCTGACGGTAGTCGCTGGTGTCAGCCACTTGACACTTAGAGTGGTAGTTACAGCTCTTGTTGTTAATGCAGTTGATACAGAACGTCGCTTTAGCATACCCTTTCTAAGGACGACTCATGAAAGAGTTGTTAATCCATACGAAGCCACGCTGTTTAACAAATTGTCATCTTAGCCGACTCAAGAATAATTGTATGTAAGGCTCATTTACAACGTTCCAGGTGCAAATGTTCATTAACCACTGCATAGAGTACTGAAATTGATTCATATTCGTTGTTGAGACTCTCAACGTAGCAGATGTACAAATATATGCCAGGTCCAGACCCCACCGCTGTGTTTCTTGACATTTACATTCTCCTACTGACGCACCGCATGTACAGTTCTTGTCAAACACCTGAGCGCAGTTATCGAGCTTCGAATTTTCCCCGTAAGCACTGAAAGATAGACAGAAGTCTTTAAGGTCCATAGCAACAGGCTTGGACGCAGACCAATGTTGTCTTGATCTGTCCAGTTGATTGAGGTACTCGTGCCAGTAACTCCTATAGCAATGACCTTAGTCAGATTATAAGCTTCTTTCCTTCATTCATCTGTCTTTAAATACGATCAAAACTCACGCCTCCAGAAACGAACTAGTTACCTTCCTACGCAAATACGACTTCGATGCGACCCCTCTGAACCTACACAATGTTGATTTTAATATCGGACTGGACGACGCAGGGCATGAGATTCGTCAATGGGAAGAAAAAGCACTCCACGGAAAATTCGCGGCTTTATTACATTGTGACAACATTGACAAGACTGCTTCCTTAGCATGGCTCAAAGCAGGTCATCTCTACCCTGAAACTGAAGGCTTTGTTACAGCAATACAGGACAGAGTAATTAGGACAAAAAATTACGAGAAACATATCCTAAAACTCAATATTGTTGACAAATGCCGAAAATGTGGAAATGTTGGTGAGTCAATCGAACACATAATGGCAGGATGTTCAGCCCTATCGGAATCTGGCTACTTAGGTCGCCATAACCAAGTTGCAAAGTTAATACACCAACACTTGGCTTTGACACACGATTTGATCGGGAAGGGTACTCCTCCTTATTACAAATACTCGCCACAAGAGGTTCTCGAGTCTACTGATTATCTGCTGATTATCTGCTGTACTGGGACAGACCTATTTTGACCGACAAAACGGTAGATTTTAACCGCCCTGACCTACTGCTCATCGATAAAAAGGAAAAAGCCGCTACCATTATCGACATTGCCGTACCACTATCTCATAATTTAAGAAAAACTAAGTTGGAAAAACAACGAAAATAGTACATAAGTACTATTAAGTACTAAGTACCTGAGTACCTAAGCTTGGAGATTAAGCGTCTATGGAAGCTTTCTATGCCACATCACCAGAAAATTCCTCAGTGGAAACTGATAAAGGGACTACGATGAATTTTGTTTCCCTTTAACGAAACTCGACCCTGGCTACGCCAGAGAAAGAATACTCGTTCTTTTATCATAATAATAATAATAATGTGGGTGAGTCGATTGAACACATTATGGCAGGATGTCCTGCCCTATCCGAATCTGCCTACCTAGGTCGCCATAACCAAGTTGCAAAGCTAATACACCAGCACATGGCTTTGAGGCACAATTTGATCGGGAAGGATACTCCTCCTTATTACAAATACTCACCACAAGAGGTTCTCGAGTCTACTGATCACCTGCTGTTCTGTGATAGGCCTATTTTAACCGACAAAACGGTAGATTTTAATCTCCCTGATTTACTGCTTATCGATAAAAAGGAAAAAGCGCTATCATGATTGACATTGCCGTACCACTATCTCAGAATTAAGAAAAACTGAGCTGGAAAAACAGCGAAAGTATGTGAACCTAGGCTTGAAGATAAGAGATAAGATAAGATAATTTTATTGATCCAAACTAATGGAAATTCAGTTTGATTACAATTGACAACCTCAGCGTAACTACTGTACAAAAACAATGTTGATGACAATTTCGAACAACATTCACATACGAACACACATACACATTCACAACCAGCGCTTTATGAATTTGACTTCTATGTGCTTCTCGATGACCTCGTAACACTCTGACCGAAAGTGGGACAAAGGAGTTTTTAAATCTTTCAGTTTTAGTCTTGATAGAAAGGAGTCGACCACTTCATTCAGATCTTATGTAACAGTGGTTTAATGGGTGCAGGTTGTCTTTAAGAATCGTGAATGATTAAGCGTTTATGGAAGTTATCTAAAAAATACAATATAGCCCATTGTCATATCAACCGAGGGGATAATAACAACTGACCTCACAGATACCTTCAATGCTCTGGGCATTCCTAGGAACATTCTCGTTGCCTATCAGAGGGCGGTACTGCTGCACACCTGCCACATCACCCTGAATGAACTCCTATTAAAAAATCAGAGCAGGAAGGACTCAATCCTCCCGTAGCGCTCTGGCAAGAAACTGGGCCGTCCGGCTTAGTGCCTCATGGCTACCATACAAGTTGAGTGACTGTCGAGACACGCCCCCCCCCTAACGCTCGGAGCTGGGGACACTCATACAAAATATGAGACACTGTTTCGACGCTCTCTCCACAGTGACGGCATCGGGAGTCAAAGTTAGGACGAAACCGGGCAAAATATGCCCCAACAGGACAGTGTTCCGTCCGGAACTGCGCAATAATTGTCTGCTCTGACCTCTTCAGCCCCCACCATGGATCGTCGCGATCTGGGTGACGCATGTGCTGCCAGACACTACGTGCTCTATCGGATTCCTTCCAGGTATTTATCCACTTCTCATGAATGAGTGTTCGGATTTCTGCCGTAGCCTGTAGAAACGTGCTTGGTGCTTCGGAGTGTGTGGCTGCCAACGCGCCCTCACTGGCGAGGGCATCCGCCGTTTCATTGCCCCTCATGCCGCAATGTGAGGGCGCCGACTGCATAAAAACGACAGCTCCAATAGCTCGGCGGATGTTATCTGCGGCGCCGACTGCCTCTTCTATTACGGGCGACCCTCTCGCGCTGCCACCCATAGCTTGGAGACTGGAGCGAGAGTAGGTGACTAAAACCACAGTAGTGGCGCTAGTTTCATGTTGGGACATTCGGACTCTAATTGCCTCGAACGCCCTAGTTATCCCTGTTAATTCTGCGTCCATGGAACATGCAGCTTCGCTGCATGGGCCAGAGAGCAGATCTGGTTCAGTTCGGTCTGGGTAGACTTTTAGGGCCCCATACCCATATCTATCGGGGTCCCTCAGTACCGACCCATCGCTATAGCAAAAGATGGCATCTGAAGGGTAGGATTTTATTGTTTGGGATGCCACAACTTTAAGTATGGCGAGTGTTAATTGCCTTTTTGTGGCTCCCTCTTGCCCTAATAGAGTTTGGTTAATATGTGGGACCGGCAACCTCCTCCATGGAGGGCAAGTACTTATTCTCCTTATTGGAGTTCGGTCAGTAGAGAGCCCAGCTATTATCCGCGATATGGAGAAACGATCGCATTTTAATGCGGTTTCTCTCTCTCCACTGTTTCACTAATTTAGTAGTTGGTAGCATTTGATTGCCGTTCCTTTGGATACATCAGCTGCGTGGAGAGGGGGGAACTGATGTGTGGGCGACATCGTTCCGACCACAGCTTATGCCCAGGCATTCATCTCATGGAAATGAGATGATCCATAGTCGCTTCGCGACTGACGGTGGCCATAGCATTTGATCGCCCCTTTTATAGCGCTCGTAGGCTATGAGTACCGCCCTCTCCCTCCTTTAGTGTAAAGGGGCCACGTTTGTAAGATTTCAGCAGCGTTTGTTGGGTTTGTCCGAATATGTGCCGCAAATGAACCTTAGGGCCTGTGCTTGTACTCGGTCGAGTGATTCGAGGGCAGTCTTACTAGCGTATACTTGCACAGTATAAGCTGTACTCAAGTTGCGATCTGACTGCCCCTAAGTACAATGTGCGTAGCATGTCAGCTATGGCACCCCACTTTGTGCTGGCCAGCTTTCTGAGTAGCACTAACTTCTCCTAGGCCTTTCTATCAACTTCCTGGACGTGCTGGGGAATTGTCAGTTTTCTATCTAGGGTCACCCCTAGATATTTTGGCGTATTTTCACGTTGGAGTCGCAGTCCACCGAGTTGAAGCTCGAATGGAGCCTTACGAATGTCGATCACTAGGCTGAACAGGGACCAGGTCGTTTTGGCAACGTTTAGCTGAATCTGCCATTTGTCGCAGTACGAGGAGATGGTTTGGAGGTCTGCTTGAAGTGCCGCCTGAATTTGGTCGGCTTTCTTTCCGGTTGACCAGAGGACAATGTCATCAGCATATAGCAGCTTTTTCGATCTTAGTGAGCTGGGAAAATCGTTCAGATAGGCGATGACAAGTGTACAGGATAGGGCAGGCCATTAAGTTGTTGTTTTGGCCCGCTTAGGGAGTGCTGGTATCTGGTACGAGTGCTCCTCCCGGACAGAAAGGATTGTATATTCTTCCGCGTACACACATAGCTCTAAGCTTTAGATAGAGGCCTTGCTTCCACACACGATCGTGTGCCTGTTTTAGGTCAATGAACACCGCATATGTGCTCTTGGTCCTCTGGAACCTATCGGCCACCTCCTGTGCGAATATCGAGACCTGGTCGGTCGGGCTCAAGCCTGCCCTAAAGCCGGCCTGTTCTGGCGCCAGGATACCGGCACTCTCAAAGAACCAAACTAGCCGTTCGTTGACCATACGTTCAGCAACTTTGCCGAGTATAGAGGTTAGTGAAATGGGCCTGTAGGACTCCACGTTGGTCGCGTCTTTGCCTTTCTTAAGGACTGGAACAATAACAGCACTCTTCCAGGCCCCGGGCAGTCTGGACTCTGCCCAGGTTCGATTAATAAACTCCAGGAGTTTATCTCTCGCTATGCCCCCGAGGTGTTTTACCATCACAGGGGTAATCTTGTCTGGCCCCGAGCTTTTCGTTTTTTCACTTGGCAATCGCTCTGTCTAGCTCAGCACGACAGAAGGGTGCATTGCACGTTGCTTGGCTTTCAGGCTCATCCGGCTCCCTCTCGAGCCGTTTACGTTCTTTTTTGAGAGCCTTGGACGTGGCAGACTTCTTTTCGGGCAAGCTAATTTTAGCGAAATGTCGATTTAGCAAGCCGGCCATTTTCGATACCGTAGAGACAGGCCCTCTGTGTGAGGATAGAGGGACAGCCGTTCGCGCCGTGTCTTTGGCCTCTAGGTTACGAAGAAGACGCTATGCTTTCGAGATTATCCCGAAGATTCATCCCGTCACAGGCAGCATTCCACTGGTCCGACCGGACGCGTCGGGCCATATCGCTTGTGGCTCTGCAGAGCCGATTGTACTCCCTCCGGATTTCGAGAGTACCTTTACGTTCAGCAAGCCTCCAGGCTCGCTTTCGTCTCAGGACCAGCTTATTCAATTCCTGGGACCAAATGCGTTTCTGCCTGCAACCTGGATAGGTTCTTGGGATAAACCTCTTGGCCGCACCCATCATAGCTGCTGTTATTTCGCCGTAAATGTTATCGATGTCTCTCTCCTCTACCACTAGGTTCATAAGGGCAGTATCGAAAGCTGCCTCGTATGCAGGCCAGCTCGCTTTGGCGTAACTCCACCTTCTAGGAACTTTAGATGTCGTGCCACTGGCTTCTAATAGAGTAATTGTGACCAATATAGGTCCATGCTCGCTGCCAATATCATCTAGGACCAGAAAATGTGTTTTAGATTCGAGGAAAGCAGTGATTAAGGTAAGGTCAGGCCTTGATTGGCTACCATTTCCAGTATGGTTCAGAGTAGGGGGGAGTGTTTGTTTTGTAAGCACAATAGATTATTACTGTCACATATGCAATTCTAGGTTTATCTGTGTATTTCATATTTAGTAAGAACATGTGTGCAAATATAAATCTGGGTTTTTAACTGTACCTCGGGATTTACCCGACACCTATTTTTAGCTTGTCGGCAGACATCATGATTCTATTGGTTGGTTTGAATAAAAAGACATTTTGAAAAGAGGGGCAAAAAGTGTGCGCCAAGTCCAGTCCGGGCTTAGAATCTGTCTAGATGAGTCGCATGGTTAGATATAATATGTTTATTTAAGAAAAAGTATGTCTTTGTGGACTCAGAAGTTTTATTAATATTATTTGTACATAGTTGTACTTATGTTGAGTTTAAATAAAAGTTCCAGTATTTCTTGATCAAGTGTTAGGTAGTTAATTTAGTATTGCGCACATTTTCTAGATAGTTAGTTTAGTCTTTTAGAATTGCGCACTTTTTAGTACCGACATTGAACGCACATTTTATGACGACACAGACTGTAGGGTTAGAGGTTAAGTTTGACGTAATAGGATTGCAGTTACCGCTAGGCTCTCGGGGTGATCAGACGTATTTATCTTTTGACTAGACTGTGGCCCATCTTGTAAATAAAGTTAGTATTTTAAAACTTATCGAAGTCAGCTTAGTAATTCAAGTTTTGTTCGTGTTATGTAATGTCTTCTCTATGAACTCGCGAGATTGAAAATACATCTTCACAAGAAACTCACGCACCTAGTATCCTGAAATAACTTAGTAATATATCAGCATTACAACAAGGAAAGGGAAGCACATTACACAAGGCATTTACTCAGTTGAATCCTAGATCGTCATTGTTCAATATTATTATTATATTACAAAAAATACAATCCCCACAAGAACAGATCGTGACATCTGAGCACTAGAGAGAGGGCTTGTGACATAATGGCAACCTCCGACGAATAGAAATATATTGGCACTCCGACGAAAGTATATTGGAAACCTCCAACGAAATTTATCAAGATCTAGGACAAATTTCTAAACTCTTCGAAAAGGAACTTCATTTTTATTCAACAAAGGACAGAACTACTGTGTTTTACAGGTCAGTTGGTTATCGCTAATTTAAAAAAAAAAGACTTTTGTTAGAGTTACTGTATAACTCACGAAATCTATTTATTATATGTAATTGGCAAAAGGAGTAAGACCAATATACATATTTTTACTTACATAAACAGCAATTATAAGACCTATGAAGTATTATTATAACTGGCAACGTAAATAAGACCAGTAAATCAATTAACTGGCATCGTAAATAAGACCAGTAAATAAAACATTCGTCTGGCAACGTATACATAAGACCAGATTTGACCAACTGCCTAACCAGTAGAAAGTACTCGTCTCAATTGATCAATATCAACAATAAGGCTTGCGACTCCAGTAAATACAAGTTTACTGTCAAATATAACCAGCCAGTCGTGGCATCAAGAACTTTGTTATTATTCAATCTAAAATAGATCTACAATCCAGATATTGAACATTTTTGCTCAAGTAAAAGATATATAAAAATCAAAAATGGCTTCCAGTTCTAGAACACAACGACTATTCGAATTGATTGAATTAGCCAAAGAGAAGAAAACCCCAAACCAGAGCAATGGGCAGAACGCCAAGAAGAAAAAGAATTTGAAGAAAAATGAATACAAGCAGAAGAAAAGAAGCGACAAGAAGATAAACAATTAGACGAAAAAAGAATGCAAGAAGCCGAAAAACAAAGGCAAGAATCCGAAAAACAAAGGCAAGACGCTGAAAAACAAAGACAACATGAAATAGCAAAGATGGAGCATGAAAAACAATGCAAAGAAAATAAAGAAAGTAATTCAAGCCAAGGGAACTCGAATGTCGTTGACAATTATAGAATTATGAATAAAATATCGTCATTCTATGAAAACATAGACAACATGGACTCATAACTAATCAGATTTGAAGAAATAGCTACAACATCCGGTCTACCAGAAGCACAGTGGTCGAGCTCACTCCTCAGCTTATTGACTGGCAAAGCTGTTGACATTTGCTCACAACTGTCCATAAATGAACGCAATAATTACTCCAATATTTAAGAAGCTCTACTGCGCCAATATGGAGCAACCTCAGCCAACTACAGAAATAAATTTTTACAACGAAAGACCGCAGCAAAACGATGATCCTCAAATTTTTGTCTCAAATATGTCAATGTGGTTTTACAGATGGATGTCTCTGGCCAAAGTAGAAGAAAGTTACCAAGCCCTTCGACAACATATCATTATTGACAACATCACACATGCTCACTCAGAAGAAATTCAATCATACATTATTGAGAGAAATCCCACAGATATCCAGACATTAACCAAAATCATCAGACAGAACAAAGCAGCCTACCAAAACAAGCCAGTCAAACGATCAGTTGAAGAAATTTTGTCTGCTTTGCTCAAGACAAAAATACAAAATATAAACAAGATGACAAAATAAAGTGCAACAAATGTCACAAAGTAGGGCATTTCACTTCTCAATGCCGCGGCAGAACCTACTGCCATAGTAAGGGTCATCAAACTCATGAATGTTGGAAAAAACAGGCAGTCTCCAGAAATCAAAATTTTGATAGGCCCACATCACCAACTCAAAGATACAGCAATAAAGAACAATACTATGTCAACAAATCAGCTAGCAATTATAGACCAGATAACAAACCTCGCTACAGAAGCCATTCACAAGACTCCAGACCACAATATGTACAAAACAGAAGCTCATATAACAGAAACTATTCCAATGAGCACTCAACAATGACAGTTATTGCAAAGTCAAATGGTCTCAAATTTTACCCAGGTTTTGTAGGAGACAAGAAGGTGGAAGTTCTACGCGACACCGGAAGCACGTCCACATTAGTGCATGAAAGTTTTGTCCACGCAAAACGACTTACAGGCAACTATGTACAAGCCACTGCTTTCAACGGAATTGTCAGCAACCTACTTGAAGCCATAATATACGTCACTACACCATTCTTCAGTGGTCAAAAAAAAAGCCTTAGTAGCACGCAACTTACCAGTTGACCAAATCATCGGAAACATAGAATGCACTCCTCAAGAACTCATGGAATGGACATATGCCATAGATCAAAGTCAAAAAATGCTTTGCAGTGATTACCAGATCTATGTCCAGACAACAAGAACATTTGGCACCTGAACAAGTTAGCCAAAATAATCACATGGATACCACAAACGCTCAAGTCATGCAAAATAAAATAGAAATAGTTACCAGCTCACTACACAGCGACAGTCAAGAGTTACCACGAATCCAGAATGAAGAAGAGTTCGTGCATCCAATATGGACACCCCCATTCACAACAAGCCCATCCCTACCTGTCACAAGTCCACCTCCAATTCCCGAATGTCCATTATCGAACTATGAAGATCAGGACTGTATGTCCAGAGTCTCCAATAATATTACAAGAACTATAACTGACCAAGATAAATTGAGTCAAGACAATTCATACTTCAGACATGAAGAATTCAGGAAAGATCAGAAACAAGATCCAACACTGCAAATACTTTACAAGAAGGCTCAGGCAAACAGACAATCGAGTTCACCAAATAAACCATATTTCCAAGATGGCATCCTAATGAAAAACGCCATGCATAAAGGCAACACAATTCAACAAATAATAGTGCCACAGAAATATAGAAAATAAATATTGGCAACAGGACATTTAGTTTAGTTTAGTTTAGTTTTAGGCACATCGGCTCAAATAGGCCATGTCGTGCCCGCAGTCCCTCAAGGACTACTCTCCCTCTATAAAAAGGTCAAAGTTTATACAGTTAACTCGTTAAAATTAAGGTTTATTTACAGTTAAAGTAGCACAGACAAAAACCTAGACATTTGATAAAAATCTAGTGTAAATAATATGTGTATACAGACTCACGAATCAGATCCTCGAAGACAACCCCACCTCCCGGATAAAGCCCAGTACCTTCCCAGGGTCGATAGTGTCAAACAGTATTTTTAAGTCAGTGGGTATAAAAAACTTCTCCCTGACATCCTGGTATCTGGGGCAGTCAATGAGGATATGTTCCACTGTGAGGCGAGAATCACAACGCTCACAAAGTGGTGGCCCCTCTCTCTTCAGCACGAAAGAGTGTGTGATGTAGGTGTGGCCATATGGGTATAGTCAAAACTCAAGCCAGAATCCTGAAAGAATTTTATTGGCCAAGCATCACTAAAGACGTCAAGAAATACGCGAGGTCATGCCATATTTGCCAAGTCAAAGGACCTAAGAACAACAACTCCAAAGCACCAATTCAAGATATGAAATTGATAGACAAGCCATTCCAAAAAGTCTTAGTTGACTTGATTGGTCCTATGTCAATAGCTTCAGCCAGGAACCATAGATATGTCCTGACCTTGATTGACACATGTACAAGATGGACAAAGGCAGTCCCTCTAGTCAACATAACAGCACTTGACATTACCAGAGCTCTGTCAGAGAAATTTTCCAGAATAGGTTTCCCAGAAGCTATTCTCTCTGACAGAGGCACATAATTCACAGCTGACATTACCAAAGACTTCATGAACATGTACCACATCAAGATGAAGTTCACAACGCCCTAACATCCACAAAGCAACGGGCTTTGCGAACGATTCAACGGTACTTTGAAGAGGTGCATTTCAAAAATAGCACACAACAATCCGCAGAACTGGGACTTATTGCTACCTGCGGCTCTGTTTGCATACAGAGAAAGTCCTCAGGAAACCACAGGATTCTCTCCATTCGAGATGATATATGGAGCCAACCCACGACGACCCATGGCAATCCTCAAAGAATCTAGCATCCGCCAGAATTCAACCCCATCAGAGACAAAGACTGCGTTTCAACACGTGCAAGATACCAGAAATATAGTTATATCAGCATGTGAACAAGCCAATGAAGACACAGCCGTAGCAAACTTAAATACCAGAATGAGAGCCAATAGAAACATAACACTTAAACAATTTGAACCAGGAGACAAAATATGTCTGTTATTACCAGACAAAAGCAACAGATTATTCATAAAATGGCAAGGTCCATTCTCCATACTCAGAAAAATAACAGATGTTGACTATGAAATCGGCATTCACAACAAAAAGAAAATCTATCACATCAACATGCTACAGAAATACAATACGACAACAGAAGATACCACAAGTCCAGAACAAACTGAAAGAGTCATATCATGCCTAGCAGTCATACCGGAAGAAGATGAAAATGACACATCTGAATTCGATGATCTCAGTATACCACAGACAACTAATAAGTAAACTGAATTCTGGCAAGACATCAAGCTTAATTCACTGCCACCGCAAAGACAAAAAGAACTGACTAACATTCTCAAAGAACATTCAGAAATATTTACAGATATTCCAGGCAAAAATTCAACTTTTGAACACAATATCATACTTACTGATTCCAAGTCTACAAAAGCGAGACCATATCCGTTTCCAGTACACTACAGAGACTTCCTTCAACAAGAAATTAATCAGCTCTTAGAGCAAGGCATTATAGAACATTCAAACTCTCCATATGTTGCACCAATAGTTCTCGTCAAACGGAAGCAAACACCAACTCCAAGATGTGCGTCGACTTCAGACAGTTGAATAAAATAACTCTACTCGACTCATATCCCATGCCAAATCCTGAAGATCTGATGACGCAATTTTCAGAAGCAAGATTCTTCACCAAAATAGACTTGTCCAGAGGTTATTACCAGATACCAGTCAAACAAGAATGCAAACAATTTACCGCCTTCACAACAGCTTTTGGACTATTCCATTTCAATTTCATGCCATTTGGACTAGTCAACGCCAGCAGCACTTTTAACAGAGCCATTCACAGAATACTAGGTCATCGTTCTGACACAGTATCGTACATTGATGACATTTGCATATTCCATAAAACATGGAAAGAACACATCAAAGGCCTAAAGAAGTTTTCAGTATTCTGAAACAACATGGTTTTACCATGAAGCCTAGCAATGTAGAATTAGCCATGTCCGAGGTATCCTTCCTAAGTTATCAAGTCATCTACAATTCGCTCAGACCACAAGATAGCATTATTCAACGCATCTTAGACATCAAAGTGCCCACCAATAAAAAGCAAGTGAGAAGCATTTTGGGTCTGTGTAATTTTTACAGACATTTCATACCCAATTACACAGCACTCACATCTACATTGATAGACCTCACAAAGAAAGGTCAACCCACGAAGATTCCATGGTCTACAGAGCTACATAACACGATTGAGAACATCAAAGCCACGTTCTCCAGAGACACTATACTCAAACTTCCGAATCCAGAAAAGCATTTCTACCTCGCCACCGTTGCCTCATCTTCAGCCATAGGAGCATGTCTAATGCAGAAATACCAAGAGACTTTGCATCCAGTTTTTTCATCAGCAGGAAGTTGTCACCAGCTGAAACCCGATTTTCAACTATCGAACGTGAATGTTTGGCCATTGTATGGGCCATAGCCAAGTTCACCAGATACCTACTAGGTGCACATTTCTCACTACTAACAGACCATGCACCACTAGCATTCTTGAACTCAAAGAAAATGGCGAACAGTCGTTTAACTCGTTGGAGTCTACAACTCAAAGACTACCAGTTCGAGGTCAAGACAATCCCAGGACACGAGAATGTCTTCGCTGACACACTTTCCAGATGTATTTAATTCCTTACATAATTTTGTGTACAGTCTTTATCCACAGGTGTACCATATTAGTTTGTGTAAGCATATGTTTTATTTCAGTATCAAGTACCATAGAGAGAAGTCACTCATCCAAGACTTAATTACCAGTTACTTTATGTTCTATTACATATTATGCCTTGTAAATTTTTGCGGTTCATCATTCACAAACATTGTCTCATCTATATATATATTCCTCTAAGTCTGAGGTCAAACAACAACATGCAAGCAAGCAATAACAAGCAAGCAAATAGGGAAGATCCCATGGCGTACGCACCACGGTGTGAATGGACCCAATCCGCACTATTTCATTCACAAAATAGCATAGACATAAACAAATATAGACCGGAAAAAGGAAGTAACTTCCTGTAACTTGAAAAAAAAAGTGGAAGCCGGAAGAGATTATATTGTGATTGTGTCGCAAGACTCTTGAAACTAGAACGACAATACACAGATAGATACTACTCTCAGGTTTGACTTTAGCGCGGGAAATCTGTTAAATCATGTTATAAAATGGTTCAATTTAATAATTTATACACCTAAAAATTAGCACGGGTCCAAAGAAAGTTCGGGACCCACTGTGGTCGCATATGTTGTTGTATTTTTTTATTCATGAATTCACTTATAACAAGTAAATGGGAAGATCCCATGGCTCGATTATAGAACTTCTCTTCGCAGAGATAGTTTTATGCTTTAGCACACGAACGTACTAATTATAGTCCATTTAATCAAATTAACATTCAAATTTGTTTTTCTAAAGCATTGTTACATGAGTGCAACTATATTCTTAAAATTGCGTAAATTAAGGTCAATTAGCCATTTACATAGTATTTTTCATTCATGAATTCACGCATTCACTTATATCAAGCAATTGGGAAGATCCCATGGCGCAGCATGATGTGCATGAGAAATAATATATCCAAAATCCGCACTATTTTCATTCACAAAATGAATTTTTTTTTTTTTACTTTAAAACGATTTTAATAATGTCCGGAAATTTCCAGGACTTTTTCGACCGGCGGCATAGCATTTAATAACATTTCAGGAGATTTCCAAGGGGCTCCTGGTAAATCAAGAGGCCGCGGGAAATCTGTTATGTTTTATAAAATGGTTCAATTTCATAATTTATACACCTAAAAATTAGCACGGGTCCAAAGAAAGTTCGGGACCCACTGTGGTCGCACATGTTGTATTTTTTATTCATGAATTCACTTATAACAAGTAAATGGGAAGATCCCATGGCGCAGCATGGTGTGAATTGAAATGGTGTGTCCAAATCCGCACTAATTTTATTCATAAAATAGCATAGACATAAATAAATATAGACTGGAAAAAGGAATTAACTTCATGTAACTTGATTTAATCATTTATATACCTAAAAAAATAGCACGGGTCCAATGAAAGTGCGGGACCCACTGTGGTCACATATGTTGTAGTGCCTAAGGCCTGCCCGGGAAAATAGCGGCGTATGCTATGCCGCCGGTCGACTAGTACTATTGTATTTTTCCTTTTCGTGCATTCAATCTTGAGTTTAAAAGGCATTTCCTTAGTTAAAATATTTGTTACCAAGTCTTCAATAATTTTGTTCACATATACATGACACTAACTTGAATTTTTTTTCCATGTCTCAAAGTTGTTACATTTTAAATTCCTTCAGAACATTGTCATATGTTGCCTCAACCATCTTCTATATTTTCATGTATGGTATTTCGAGTACATTTTACATTGATTATAACCATTTTTCACTACTATATAAGCATTTATATTACCATACAAATGCAAGAGGGAGAGGGGGGTAATATGTCACATACGCAATTCTAGGTTTATCTGTGTATTTCATATTTAGTAAGAACATGTGTGCAAATATAAATCTGGGTTTTTAACTGTACCTCGGGATTTACTCGACACCTATTTATAGCTTGTCGGCAGACATCATGATTCTATTGGTTGGTTTGAATAAAAAGACATTTTGAAAAGAGGGGCAAAAAGTGTGCGCCAAGTCCAGTCCGGGCTTAGAATCTGTCTAGATGAGTCGCATAGAAGTTTTATTAATATTATTTGTACATAGCTGTACTTATGTTGAGTTTAAATAAAAGTTACAGTATTTCTTTATTAAGGCATCAGTTGAATCCTAGATCGTCATTGTTCAATATTATTATTATATTACAAAAATACAATCCCCGGCACAAGACTTCTCTCCTAACAGTTAGTGACATCTAACAACACCACAAGAACAGATCGTGACATCTGAGCACTAGAGAGAGGGCTTGTGACAATTACTATTTAGTAGCTCGTGTAGTTTTTATCCTGATGATTCGGCCACGTCATAGCCCCACTGCGGAGACTTAGCGTTGAAATAGCCTGCTATGACATTTTGAGCACTGATATTGGTGCTGTCATAATCAAGGCCGATTTCGTTTTTTTTTTTTTGGGGGGGGGTATACAGGTTAGTGACCGAAAATTTCTCCCTGACTTGTATATCTCTAGGGTGATGGAGTCGGTTCGCCCATGTGCTCGTGGACCGGGGACCTGTTTGGCAACCAAATTGTTGCGTACATATGTTATTAGTCCCCGGCAGTCTGCACATTTGCACTTAAATGCAGAATAGCCCGAAATGCTGGCATTACGTTTGCCAGTTAATGTCTCCTGTAGGAGTGCCATGTCAATTGCCCTATCGTAGAGAAGTCTTGTTAGCTCTAATATCTTGGGGATGACCCACAGATATATAAGTTGTAAAATTTGGAGGGACTTAGTGTTATAGGGCTTGGTCCCGTTGTGGGAGGGATCCCACTGGTGTCTAATTGTGTTTTTTGAAAGCCGGGGACTCTCGTCACTTTTTCGCTTCCAGTCCTATAGGCCTGCCGTATACCACAGTCGGCAGGAGGTAGAGGTAGACTTCCTTCAGGATTATTCGATTCGGACCTTCGAAGGAGGTACGAATGCAGTGTTTGTTGAGAAGATGACTTTTCTGGAGGAATTTTAGCCCACTTTGCGCGACCTGACAAATTCCCCCTCATCGAGGCCGCGGGGCGACGAGTAGTGGACTTATCCTGCCCAGGCCTGTCGCCCACCACCCGGGGCGCGGAGCCAGTTCGGGTCTGCTCGTGCCCGCTTCGATCTGTGTCTTGACTTCATGAGTTGTATGGTTAAGGCCGTTGGCGGCCTAACTTACTGCTCTAAAGTAGCAGTGTGCCTGGCCGTGATGTCACCATGGAAGTCAGGGCGGACCTGCCTCAACTATCACTGCCACAGAATGGCAAAATATGTTTCCTGCGGGGCAGGAGTGGGGTGGTCCACGTTGCTTGATATCCCCAGTCTACCATTTGTTCACAGCGAATTCCTCCACAAGCGCACCGAGGGACGGATTAGTTAGAGCTTAGCTCATGGGCGCAAAAGGACCGCCCAGCTCAGCCCGCGAAGGCCGAGTCAGTCAGCCCAGTTTTGCCCATTTGGGAGACCCGCGAATCAGCCGAGTCCCAGGAGAACAAATTAACCCTCGATTTGGTGTCCAGCGCTATCCGTTTTTCGGAGATCCCGTGAATCTCTTACTCACCGTTGTCCGGCCCCCACAGGGGGGGCTGGACATAACCCCTTTGTTTGACTTTTACACTTGCCGACTGCTCATTCATCAGTGGCAAGCAACTAGTGCTCTTGGCCATCCCTTTGAAGAGCAGGGATGTTCACGTGACAACCATGGTGAGGTGGTACTGGAACTGCTACGTGCCACATCACCAGAAAATTTCTCAGTGGAAACTGATAAAGGGAATACGATGAATTTTGTCTCCCTTTAACGAAACTCGACCCTGGCTCCACCAGAGAAAGAATACTCGTTCTTTTCTAACATACTTATAATCTTTATTGTCCGAAAGGAAATTTGTTTTACAATAAGTGCATTACATACAACAAAACAATATAACTATAAAAAACATTCACACAGCATTCACTCATATTTTACATGTGAAAAGTTTATATCAGATTATTTCTATTTAATGATCTTAGTACCAGGTGACCGAGCCTTGCTCAGAGGAATAATCTATTGACGAAAAATATTTACCCGAACTTATTTTTTAATGACTAAAATGAGCGATCTGGTAGAGGACTAGCAATCCGAAGTGTTGCTTTTGTGTTCTTTTAGTTCTAAATGACATCGTACATGACAATTCCAATAGAAAATCTTGCAGTCTCGAAAAACAAATCTCACATCGAATCTTTTGAGTTAAACTATCGGCCTATAATTGGCTTGGTAGAAAGTCTTTGCAGTGTAACTTCAGAAATTGTTACGTTCAGAATTTAATTTTGCAATTAATATATCAACTATTGATTTAGTACGAAACATCAAGTTATACAAAATCTCTACGTTATTAGGTAAAACCTACACTTTAAAACAAACAAACTAAAATGGTACATTTACCCCTGAAATACTTAAAAACACTATACTATAGCATAAAGAAGCGTTTCCCTTCGAGCACCTCTGTTATGCCGAAGATCTTTAAGCTTACTAAAAAGCCTTTGGCAGATGTTAGAGCCCCATACGGGAAACGTGCCCTGTAAAGCGTGACTATCGGGAAGTTCATACCAGCGTTCGCTAGAACATCGCTGTTTGTAGCCATGTCAAAGATCCACTTAGAGAGGTAAAAAGAACCACTGCTTGGTAGACACGGGTTTTGTAGGCAGACGGAACGATTTATATTGCCACACTCTTGCTTGGAAGCGTCCAAAAGTATTATTGGCCCTGATCAGACGCTTATCAACCTCCCTTAAAGACTATCAATCTGAAGAGTTGCCTTTTCATTCTGTTAGCTCTCAATGTAATCATACATGGCAATTAGAATAGAAAGTCTTTTAAGTCCCCCCCTCCCAAAATGTAGAGAATACATAGCTCACGTCGTACCAATGTCTCAGATCCACAAAGAGAGGTTGAGAGAACCACTGTTTGGAAGACACTGATTTTTCGTAGGTCGTAGTTTTTACCACCCTCTCAATTGGAGGCTTCCAATAGCACGACTAACCTTGATCACATATCAACATCCATTTAAACTCGCGTCATTTGATACTATGTTTCCCAGATATGAGAAGTTGTCTACCACGTTAAGGGATGCCTATTCGAGGTGATCCTTAGTGTTTGGATTTTATTGGGCGACCTCTGGAACATGACTTCCGTTTTACAGAGGTCTATGGTTAAACCAAAAGAGGTAGCAGCGTAATGAAAATTCGTTGACTGCGAGATGGATATCCTCATTTTCATAAAAATTCACCAATTCTAAACCAATTACGTACATGTAAGAGACGCAATGTTACACTATGTTAACAAAAAAAATATTTTTTTTTTCAGTATCACGAAGTCAATTATATTTATAAAATGTACACGAAATGTTAACAACAAATATAAATATTAGTCAACTAGCTGCTAAAATTAAAAGAAAATATATATGTTTGTTTATAATGGCTAAAAATGCAATTTTTGTAAATATCACGCACATTTTTAAAAATGGAAATCTTATGCAGCGACTTTTCTGCAGTAGCATTAAGCCGCGACACGATTGCATTTGCAACAAATTCCTTAAAAATTTTTAAATAATCAAATTTTATTTATTTATGTTTAGTGCCCCTATCAGGATAAAAGTTGTTTATTTTAGTGCGTTTTGTCTGTTTGTCGGTCTGTCCGTCACGTTTACAGAAAAAAAACTCACTAAACGCTTTTGAAAATCTGCTTTAACCTTTAATGTTCATTCCAAAACATTGCAATAGTTTTAAGTATCTATAATACATTGTTTCGGATGTTTTTGTGAAAAACAAAACAATGCCAATGAATGCTTGTTTGCTCTTCTAACTTATATTACATGTAATTTCGTGCTACAAACTGTGAAGAACTATGAAGTTGTTCCGGATATTGTTTTATAAAAAAAAATATGTCAAATGATTATTTGAAATAGCAACATTGACTTACATTTCCTTTATATTCTTGGACAATAAGTCGCTATAGTTTAATTATCGATATCCAATTGTTCCGTTTTTTCAACTTAAATTTATGTCAAACGATTTTTTTTTAAATATCGACAATAGGTTAAAATAAGAACTTAATTTACTAGAAACGATTATTGAAAAACAATTTTAGACTTATTTTACATTGAATTTTCTTGCTGAAACATAACAGAGAATTTTGTATCCTGTAAAGAATGTTCCGGATTAGATTTTGAAAAAAAATCAACCTACATTTCTTAAATTTTCTTAATCGCCAAAATTTTTCCGAACTTTATATGAAAAATCTACTAACACAAATAAATGTTGGAAATCCCTCATCTAATAAATAAGATAAATAATCTTCTTCTCATTTACAAGTATCAGTTGTTCCGGATTTTTAAAAAATCTAACTCTATTTATGTAAAATCGCACTTCTATCTTACATTACAGTTCATTTTCTAGCTAAACATTTTAAAATCTAATTAACACTAATGTTATTTTTCGATTCTAAAGGAAAAAAAAAACTTCCTAACAACAAAATATGGTATAGAAATCTCTTTACGAGGCTATAATAAATACAATTTTCATACGAGATAATTATATATATAAACATCCAGAAATATCTATTATAGATCCTTAAAACTCTTGCGATATTTTGGAAGGAAAATGAAAGATTAATCTAATTTTCAATAGCATTTATTTGAATTTTTTTTTCGACATTAACTTGACGGACAGCCAGACTGACAGAATAAAGGCACAAAAATTGCGGCTTTAATCGTAAATATATATATTTATTTATATGTAAGGCGTATATATGTTAGGGATAGAAATAAAAAACACTTGACCAATCTTGATAAAAAGTGTCAGAAATGTTCCTTGGGTACTAACTTAGACCGTTGTGTTTGCATTGAAGCCCTAGAACCTAAAACTCTGATTCGCAAAGATAGTTTTATACTTAAACACATGAATATACTAATTATAGTCCATTCATTTCATTTTTTTATCAAATTAAAATTAAAATGTGTTTTTCTAAAGCATTTTTACATGAGTGCAATTGTAGTCTTAATATGAATTCTGTTAAATTAGCTATTTTTAGCTCCATTATTACATTGTTTTATTCATGAATTCATGCATTCGCTTTACTTATAACATTTTTTCTTTTCTTTAGTTGTTTCTAATGCATTATATCAGTGATTACATCAGCAATACACAAATTAAGAGCCGCGAGCAGCGGATAATATCTGTCTAGTATATATCTGTGTCGTTTTACGTCTCAGGAGACGATCTTTTCCCTTTGCAACTTCTTGTGTGGCTAAAGAGGCCAATCCTTGATACACAACTGCGGTTGCAGGTTGGGCATATAAAATCATCAGGCGCGACTGCATTTTCCGCATTCTTTCTGCTCCTGTTGTGTATGGCATCTGCAATCCAAGACCCTTCTCTTATGCTCTCTCTCCATGTGGATCTATCCAGTGCTACTTTTTCCCAGCTGCTAGTGTCGATTTTAAATTTCCCCAAGCAATGGAGAGGTCACTCCATCTCTGACAGTAATGTCTATAGTATATATATATATATATATATATATTGGTACAAAACCTGGTAGGGGTAGTCGTGTGTGTCTAGTCAGCCGACGCTAATTGCCCCATGCCAGCGCTACACGAGCGGTCAAGCGTGACGAGATACGACAGTCAGCCGAGTCGAGTGTCAACGTGACTGTTCGGGAAAGATCGGCGTGGTGAACAGAGCTCAGGAGCGTCACGAGCATTGTAGTCATATGACTACCAAGAAACGTTTAGCGGTGTTCTGTCCGATTCGAGAAGGACAGCAGGGACCCTATATAAAGAGCGGAGGTGTCGCAGGCAAGACGGTTCAGAACAGAGGGTTCTCGACAGAAGGTTCCAGAGCACAGTCCGCCACAGCACAGTTCAGCGGTGTGGTTCTGTACGGAGAATTACGACGGTTCAGTGCGGAATGTCAGGTAGGGTTTTCGAAGATGTGGACTCGTCTCGACGTCTAGGTATGAATGCTTTGCCCGGGCCTACCCTCTCCCTGAACAGAATATACTAAACAAAGGTAACGGCATATAGAACCAAATGTACAAATAAATGCCGGCTATACGTTAGGCAACTAAACGGCAACACAGCCAACAGTTAACCCGAACGATAAGCTAACTTACAATAGTTAACAATAGAAGTAGGCTTTGAACAATTTAATGAGATGATGAACATGATATGATTAACATCCATGGCAAATAATACACATATTAAATGGGCATTACAATCAACAAGTTATTAGTTATTCAAAATACAAAGTTATTCTCAGTAACTACAACACACCTCTCTCCCAATAATGAGATGCAGCTCCAAAGGCTCAGAGACAACATTCTTGCACCTAGCCCAAGCCTAGCACCCTAGAACGAAAAGAAAGCCTAGATCTAGCGATGCCACTACAGCAAAGAACGTTTCAATCACGACACCCGTAACGAAAGATAAACCTACTTAATAGCTCTATGTACCTACGTACCGTTACAACGGGAAGCAAACCAACAACCAACCAAAAGACCATCAGGTAAACACCAAAGCTCTTCCTCACTCATTCGGTTCGGAAACCAAGGATGACGTAAACACACAAATACACAATATTCTAGACAACAAAACGCACCGAATATATACTACTTCCTATACACTCAAACACCAATATTAAATACAACAGAAAACTTCACGCGCGCACGACACGGAATACTTTCAAGTACAGATGAGACGAATAGCGTCTTGATCTTGATCTGTGATCAAGTCCGACACAATGAGCCCAAGTGTGTAAGTTCAGTCCTGAACTGTTGAGCCCAGCGGAAGCCCGGAACGAGACGGAGAGGCCAGTGCAAGAGTTGATACGACGGTACGGTGTTATCGGTATACTGTTTGTATACTGTTTGCCAATTGTATAGTATTGGCTGCACTTTATTCAACTATTAAAGTGTTACGTTACTTTGGAGCCCTGAGTTGTCAAGTTCTTTAAGTTGGTCGTGTATTGTGCAGTTTGCAGAGAGCCTGGATAGTAAGATTCGTAACACTGGTATCAGAAGTGGGATCGGATCGGAATAGGATTGGATCGGATCTACTATGGCTCGTCTGAAACTGCTGTACGAGCTTGAATTAAGAGAACTGAGGGAAGAGCTCCGTGATCGAGACCTGAAGACGAACGGAAATAAAGAAACATTTCAAGCACGCCTCCGAGAAATCATAGTTGAAGAAGAGGAAGATCGGGACACATATCTTTTTCAAGTCGAAACGGATTTGCGAGAACAAATCACCAGTAGCATGCAGGAACAGATAGCAGCTATGCAAGAACAGATCACCAGTAGCATGCAGGAACAGATAGCAGCTATGCAAAAACAGATCACCAGTAGCAAGCAGCAAGTAGATGGCAGCTGTTCGTGAGGGCCTTTGAAACATCTATTCCAAGATGGATGCCATGAACAACTAGATATACGCCATGAACGAACGCATTCCTGTTGTGGAGGAGAAAATCACCAATACTGACGTTTGTCCAGATGCTAAAACAAGTGAGAGCAGCCTTGGTGGTGATCATGAGAACCCATTGAAAACTGATGAAGCCGTTGAGCGACATATGGAAGTCGAGAGATACCAGCCAGGTCTGCATCCAACAGCTGCCAAGACTGGCCCAGCTGCCAAGACTGGAAAGGGACGTCCTGATCAAGAGAATCCAAGAAGGCCTAACGTTGAAGTTGATGGAACTTTGCACGTTGAAAGTCATCGGCTAGGTCTGAAGCCAATAATAAATTGGCCCACTGCTGAGACGATAGAGAAAGGTCCTGATGGTGAAGATGAAAGCCGAATGGAGCATGAGGCCGAAGATGAAGTGGAGTGTTACCAACCTTCCCAACGAGCATGCCCCCCAGACAAGACTGAAGATGATGACCTGTCCCACAATTCACTGTCCCGTGGATTTGAAGCCCATCACAGTCCTTCTTAGCAAAGCCCTTTGAAGCCACCTCTTATACCAACGACCTTGCTATCCCAGGCCCTTACCTCCCATACCTCTTTATTTGTCAAGTGGCTGACCTCAGTTACGAACGATAAGAGAGCGATGCGACCACAAAGTCACTGCAACAAGAGTAAGACAACTGGAACAAAAGAAGAAGGCGGCGTTTGTGTACTCTAACGTGCATGTTGATGCAACCAAGAGGTCACTACAGCCACATCAAGACCAACTGGCGTAGAAGAAGAATAAGGCGATGTTTGCTGTGGGCAACATGGAGAACGATGCGACCACGACATCGATGCAATCAGATGAAGGCTAACTGGAGAAGAAGAAGAAAAACATTTTCTTAATTCTACGTGGACGGCGATGGAAGCACGACGCCGAGGCAACCAGGTGAAGGCCAATTGGAGGAGAAGCAAGCTGAATGAAACATGGATGGCTCCGTCAAGATCAAGAGGCAAGCCAACTGCAAATGATCGATCTCCACCTACAGCGATGAAGCTAAACAGCAAATGTCATTTAGTCGATTCTTCCCGGGACGGACAGATCTAAAGATGGAGCAGTGTTATAAATCTGGTGGTGGCACAGATGGGGGTAGTGGTGTGTGTATAGTCGGCCAACGCAAATTGCCCCAGGCCACCGCTAGACGAGAGGTCAAACGTGAAGAGATACGACGGTCAGCCGAGTCAAGTATCAACGTGACGGTTCGAGAAAGATCGGCGTCGTGAACAGAGCTCAGGAGCGTCACGAGAATTGTAGTCGTCTGACCACCCAGACACGTCTAGTGGTGTTCTGTCCGGTTCGAGAAGGACAGCAGGGACCCTATATAAAGAGCGGAGGTGTCGCAATCAAGACGTTTTAGAACAGAGGGTTAATGGCAGAAGGTTCATGGCACGGTTGGCTAAAGCACAGTACAGCAGCGTGGTTCTGGACGAAGCATTATGACGGTTTAGTGCGGAGGAATTTCAAGTACAGTTGAGACGAACAGCGTCTTGATCTTGGTCCTGCGATCGAGTCCGATACAACGAGCCCAAGTGCGTGAAGTCAGCCTGAACTGTTGAACCCAGTGCAAGCCCGGAGAGGGAATTGTAAGAATTGATACGGCGGTACGGTGTTATCGGAGAGATATTTGTACAGTGTACTGTTTGCCAATTGTATAGTATTGGCTGCACTATTAAAGTGTTACGTTACTTTGGAGCCCTGAGTTGTCAAGTTCTTTAAGTTGGTTGTGTATTGTGCATTTTGCAGAGAGCCTGTATAGTGAGACTCGTGACAATATATATATATTGGGAAGAAGAGAATTATATATATATATATATATATAATTCTCTTCTTCCCAAAGTTCAAAAGTTCAATCGAGCAACAACAATTAAAGGAAAGATCACTCACTTATTTCTGCGGATAGTTATCCCATAGCGCAGCATGGCGAGAATGAAAAATGGTATGAATTTGTGTAGTGAATGGAAGGCAGGGTAAAACAGGAACAGGAAGAGAGATGATGAAATTATTATGTCTACGTAATTTGTCATAATATTAAAAGTATTTACAGATTATAACCTGAGAGTGTTTTATTATTTTGAAGAGTGTTGTGTTGTAAGACTCTTGAAACTAGAACGACAATACACAGATACTCTCAGGTTTCACATTAGAAGTACTTAAATTAATATCACTATAATATTTTTTCTGGCTTCCTGTTCATATCAGTCTAGCTTCCCCCTTTTAGTCTCACTTCCATTCGATATCCAAATCCGCACCATTTTCATTCAGAAAAAAGCGGCGTATGTTATGCCGCCGGTCGACTAGTAATTATATAAATTAATTCTATTAGAATTCAGTGCACTACAGAATATGAACCCTCGTTAAATCTCTCGTGTTAAAAAAACATTTTTGTTACCAGCCCATTATGTCGTAATGTAATTTTTTGTCCTTTGACGTCATTTGAATTACTTCTTGAAATGTAGTGCGAAAACAACAACCTCGGTGCACCAATGTCTATAAACCCTCGATAACTTTCTCGTATCGATAAGACATTTTTAGTCTAACTAGGTCGTGTGAGATAGCGTTTTTGTTTCTTTGACGTCATCCTATACTCTTAAGCGAGCAATTCTTGTATATATATATATATATATAAATATATAAATATATATATAATATCAGGTGGCCGAGCCTTGCTCGGTTAAATAATTTCATAACGAAGGTTATATACCCGAAGTCATTTTGGGAATTCTTTTATAATTACGAAAATGAACGATCGGATAATGACTACTAATTCGAAGAATTTCTTTAGTGTTCTGTTTGTTCTATATGTAAATTGGTACGTTCAGACATTTAATTTTGGAATTAGTATATTCAATTATGGCTTTAGTACGAAACATCGAGTGACGCAAATTTCTACGTTATTGGATAAAACTGCAAAGACTTTCTTCCAAGCCAATAATAGTAGGCTTACGATAGTTTTACGCTGTCTAGACTGTAGGAGGACTTAAGAGACTTGATATTTAATCGCCATGTACAATTACATATAGAACAAACAGAACACTAAAGAAACTCTTCAGATTATTTTATGGGATATGTGCCCTGCTCAGCCAGACTGTCAGACTATAAGAAGTTCATACCGGCTTTTGCCATCCATCTATCCCAGTGGTGCTACTGGTGCTACAGCCCATGGAAGGATATGGCCTGCTTTTACACATCCCTCCATTCAGATATCTCCTAGGCCTTTTGTCACCACGCCCTAACCCCAAGTTTTTTACTGAGGTTTATAGTTAAATCAAAAGTAGCTGCAGCGTACGCAAACTCGTTGACCGCTAGCTAGATATCTTGTTCAGTGTGAGAAAGTAAGGCGTAGAGCAACTGTGTAATCACCATTTCCTTTGTTTTGGTACGGGACATTGAACACTGAAGCAGAACACATGGTCATAATTTTACCAGCAAAATAATAATTATAATAAGGCTTGACATCAAATCCGAAGATTAATGAGGAAATCTACACCGCTCTACGCAATTAAAGTGTAAACAATTTATTAAGCACTTAAAACGCAATAACTAATCATACATCGGTACATTTAATTTCATTACTTTCCTTCCATAGTTCTATAATAAATCAATCTTCAATAAGATGGTGCGCAAATGTTTAATTAGGTCCATTGATACTTTAAAACTCGTTCTTGTTTGCATTGTTCTACCATGGAACTCATAGACATATGATGGAACTATACTAAAGGAACGCTGACTTCAAAACAAGGTCTTTGCGCATCCTGTCTGCCCATACTGCAATATTTTTAAAAAACATTACAAAGACAATGAAGAATTTTATGCCTTGAACGAGCGCGATTTACC
>JADKLZ010081101.1:7192823-7205422 GCA_021533235.1 Biomphalaria straminea
TTTGATTTTCGGGCAGTGAGGTCAGACAGGTTTTTTTTCAAACTTAGAGCTCGAAGAGCCTTCGGCTCAGCTCTTAGACTATCCAGCGGTGTAGACAACCATCATAATATTCAAAACTGTTGACAACAAAGCCTACAATGCTTATATCACTCTGTCTTAGCCGTTTTAAATGTTCTAAACGTTATTTCTCCGACACCCAATCTCAGATCAAGCTGAAGTTTTGCATAATTATTTCTTTTACCTGACAACACAAGAATGAATAAAAAAAACACTAACCAATAAGCTAATTAACTACTTGTAATTAATGATTTGTTTGATATCTCGAACAAGGAAAATGTAATTCACAAAAGTGGTTATATAAGCTGAATTAGATATCGCCACTTTATAGATCGCCGCTAAAAGTAAGTTTGAAACAAACAATAGATAAATATAAAATCTTCTATCTTTATACGCATCCCACTAGCGGAGTGGTTAGTATATCGGCTTGAGCGAGAGTTTGAATTCAGGTCGATCCCCTTATTTTTTTTACATAAAGCTTTTAAAAACGATTACGGTAACATTCACCCAAATATCACTTTCTTTCTCCCCTCCCCGCCCATTTTCCCAACCGATTAAATGATAGGATCATAGCGTATTGAGAAAATTAAAAGCATGATATTTCTAATCGCACAGATTTATTTGTATTGGTCTAGATCTATTATAAATTTAAACTAATTGATTCAATTATACTTAGTATAAGGTTTTGATTTTGTATTTATTTTTAAAGGCTTTTCTGTAGTTCTTTGGTCACTGTGCTTTTTTTTAAGTTGGTGTATATTGTGGTGCACTTATCTTACATGTAGGCCTATGCTGAGGGTAGTATCCAACTTGAATCGTTCTTACTCATCTACGATAATCAAGCAAGATATGGCATAGGGGTTATTGTTTGGAATAATAAGCAAAGGATTCAATTGCTATATGTTGATTACAGGGAGCCCATTTCTCAGGTCTAAATCCGTTCCTAGTGGTTATGGTTTCTACAATGCATGACAAGTGTCAAAGTATATAGGTCGCACCTGGGTCTCTTGAAATTGTTTTCTCTCGAGGCTACAAGCTATATGGTAGTAAAAGTTCCCCTTTCAGAAATAAGCACTCTATGGTACATCTGTTTCTGTGTCATGTGGACAGCAGAACTGTGGTGACTGTGTTTGTATAGACCTTAGTATAGAGCATTGTATAAACCACTCGATTGAACTTGGTTGCTAGATGTTGGGAATTCTGGGTTTATTTGTTATTATTTGTTAATTCCCTTGGTTGACTGGGAAATGTGGAGTAATGGCCCTTGAGTATTTATTATTGTTACCGGAGGCTGGGTCATGGAGTGTTATAGCAAGATAAGAGTAATATAAGTAATCCGTTTCAGTAATCATGTGTATGGTCATTTAGTTGACATTTGATGTGTTCTCCTCAGCTACCATATTATTAAAGTTATATTTTATTGTTTTTTCATCGTTGGAGTCTCTTAAAGTATTTAAAGAAGTCTTAGAATGTCTTGTCGAAATACGATCCTAGTAAAGTCAGTAAAGAGTTCATAACAATCACAACAAAGGTGGAGCAGCCATTGGGTCAACAATTCGACAGGTGAACAGTTTTATAATTTTATTACTAGTACTACTGATGTGTCAAATCTTTGACATGAACTAGGAGAGTTGTTACATATTGTCTTCTGGTTCTATTGAAAGACGGCAGCGAAATAAAGAACCGACTATTAACCAAGGCTATCCCCATAAATCGGAAGAACATACCTACGCCCATAAGATGGCCGAGAAAGTATACGGTGACCTACTAAAACTGTACGAGACGGGCAAGAGTCTTGGCTACCAGAATAAAGAATTGGAAGAGTGGGTTGCGAAAATTATGAGACAGAACGAGGAGAGAGACACGAGAATAGAAGAAAGGAAACAAAAGGCGAAAGTAGAAGAGGAAGAAAGAAAAGAAAGGGCGAAAGTAGAAGAGGAAGAAAGAAAAGAAAGAGCGAAAGTAGAAGAGGAAGAAAGAAAAGAAAGGGCGAAAGTACAAGAGGAAGAAAGAAAAGAAAGGGCGAAAATAGTAGAACGAAAGATGACAATGCAGAAAGAAGAGATGAGGTTTACGTGGAAACTGGAGGAGGATCAAATGGCAGCCAAGATAAGAAGAGATGATGAAGAATTTAAGGCCAAAATCGCCGCAATTGAAAAAGAAAATAAAGCAAAGGATGTTGATGTACAAGAAAACAGAGACACGAAGAAAAGAAGCACGCCCCAAACAAAGAGACAAAAGTTCGTTGAAGGCACCGACAAGATGGATGCCTTTATCAACAGTTTCGAAATGCTAATGAAGTTGGAAAAGGAACCGCAATATGAATGGGCTATACAACTCCTCAGTCTGGTTGGAGGAAAGGCTCTCGACGCACCTCAAGTCCTAAGCGACGACGAGGTAGCAAACTATGCCACCCTAAAAAAAACTTTGCTCGAGTTCTACCAGTACAGCGAGGATGATTACCGGCAAAAGTTCCACGAACTCAAACCACCATCAGATGGCAACATGAAACAATTTGTTTCTGACGTAAAGATTACATTCGAGAAGTGGATCCAAGCGGCTGGAATTGAACAATCCTTCGAGAGCCTGAAACAATTTATAATAGTAGACAAAATCACAGCTACAGCGGGAAAGAATTTGTTTGCTTTCCTACAGGAAAGAAAACCAAGGAATGTAGAGACCATAATGGAACTGTGTCAAACGTATGTAGCGGCACATCCGGGTGAAATACTGCAAAAGGTTGAACACAGTGAAGATTTGGAATTTGCCGCCGCAACGGTCTCTACAACAGCACGATCCACAAGGAAAGAAACAGAACTACAACGTAGTTCCCCACAAAACAGAAATATACAAAGATATACAGAGAGAGAACTAAATGATTATAGACCAAATCAGTCATCGGCCCAGAGAAGTGAAGTAAGATGCTTCAACTGTAGAAGAGTAGGAAACATAGCGAAGTATTGTCAAGACACCAGGAGAACAGAATACTACAAGGACGATGTTGTAGCCCATGTTGGAGGCTTGGCGGATAGTCTTTCACCGTACGTATGTCCAGCTATAGCAAATGGCTATCATACCCACGCCCTACGCGATACTGGGGCCACCAAATGTGTACTCTTAGCTAAACTTGTGAGACCTCACCAGTACACCAAGAGACAATGCAGAGTACAAGGTTTCGGAGGGCTAATAAAGAGCTACCCAACAGCTATTGTACACATTAACTCTCCTTATTTCAATAAAAAGGTTGAAGCTATAGTAGTTGAGAATGGTCCATTCGAAGTGGTGATAGGGAATGTACCAAATATAGACTGTCCCAGTGAAGCTCAGATCGACAGATGGAAACAATTTTTTAAATGGGAGCCAACACAAGAAGCTGATGACATCGACCAACCAACAACGAATAAATTTCAAAGACAACAACAAATGAGAGAAGACTACGATCCTAAAGACGCAGAAACCCGTAGTCAAACAATTCCTGTAGAAACGATTCAACAAGTTGAAGACAGACAGCAAAATGATGTTGGCGGAAATAAGGAAGATTTCTTTGTGCACCAGACGGCCATACTGAAAAGCAGCCCAAGAAAATACTCTGCAAGTGTTAGAGAAGGCGGGAAAACGGAATCTGAATTTATTATTGACAGTGACGGAGAAACTCGAGGCTGACCTGCTTCTAAGATGTGCATGTATTTTGAAGCTACACATTTGTAGAGCTACTAGTATTGTTGTGACATTTCTTCAAGGTCACGGTCAAAGCTGACTGTGTATGCGGGGAGACTACTTTCAGTTCCTGTGACTGAGAAAATAACAAACAAAGGGAACATAACTGTATCGAAATGATCTGGCAGAAAATTGTTACATACTGACTTTTGATCCAGCGACCAGAAGGAAATATCTGTGTATTAGTCTGAGACAATGGGAATCTGTCTGCTCTAGTCACAAGTTTGCTGTGTATAGAGACATTGTCCCTAACAACTGGCATTACTTTCTGGTATCGCCTTTGAGTCACTCTCGATTCAAACGATGTACATCAAGTTGAAAACAGCACTTGTGTATTTCTGGGTAACGCCTACAACACCAGCAGAAAGATGCTATCTACACTTGCCATCAGATAATACAGAAATAGTGAAAAAGTCTGACAGTACATGTCTTTTGGTGGGGCAACCTTCCACCATAATATCCTCGGAACAATGGACTCCATTCATGGCGTCTTTAACCCCTACATTCTTAAGAGGTATGGCTGATTATGGCACCATACCTAGAGTTCCACCCTCCCCCTTAACCCCCTAAAGCTATCCAATGTACACCCCCCAGTCAAGCTGGAAAAGACTACCTGAAGCCGCAAAAGACTACCCGAAGCCGCAAGAGCTTACTGTAAGTTGCTACCCACTATCAGAGTTCCCACTTCTGCTTGTCTGCCCATACGTGCTGTATCCGTTTGAAAGACACTGTACTGAATCTTGTCGCACGTATCACGATTGTAATGTCAAGTGAGAGTACCTTACGCAAACTAGCCATTCACCAGTTCTGATGACAAACCTGTTGACTTCTGATGAGGTTTAGTAGCTGTGATATTTAGCGTATTTAGAGTTGAAATGTATTTTTTTTTGTAAATCCACAATGTACTAAGTAAGTCGTATTAGTGTTGTAGATGATACTTGATGACCAGATTTTGTTTTAAGTTAACAATAGAAATTGTTAATTTTTTTTTTCTCATATATTAGTTGTTTGTTGGTATTGTAGTGAATTGTAATGATATTGTAACAAAGGGGAATGTTGAAATGTAAATGTTAACGTGTAATTTGGTGTTATTCTTTCATTTTCTCAACAATGGTTGTGAAGAAACAGGTTCATTTGATTTGGTTGACATTCGAGCTGACCGTGTGTCACGGTTCACCAACCATAGTAGCCGTGTCACAAATATGCCATTGATGGTAGTGTGAATATGTGTAAAATTTTTTTTCTTTCACTTTTTTTACGCTATTAATAATTCATATTATTAGCTTATTTTGGTAATTTACCCCAACAAATGTCGGGTTCAGGTATCCAGAGACGCTTTAAAGATCCCGAAATAAAAGATCGCAGTCTTCACCACGACTTCAATCGAGACCTCCGTTAGGAAGTTAAGCGCTCTACCACTTAGCCACCGTGTAAAGTAAGTAATTAGTAGAAGACCATGTCAATACTTTGCCTTCAGGCGATAGAAGTTTTTGACTTACAAAGAGTGCTGTTTGTTTCTTTGGGGTAACTTCTTACTTAACAAATTAAAACTGTGCCTTTTATAATTTTGCAATTAACAAACAAAACAACTTGGCGATTTCAAAGGGGTAAAATATAAAGAAAAAGTTTGTACACATTATTTCTCCCACACTCAATCTTGAAATTTTGCATACTTATTTTTTTTTTTTTTGAGTCTGCCAAAACAAGAATCAAATTAAAAAAAACAAACAATTAGTTAATCAACTAATCAATTATTATGTTTGGCATCGAATAAGGGAAATAAATTATAATTGACATGTGTGATGGTATAAGATGAATTAGTCTCCTTGAGGACGTTTGAGCTTTCGATTGCAAATTCAAGTCGTACAACGTTTTTTTATGCATAAAAAAATTATCATGGTAAAATTTACCCATATACCTTCTCTACCTTCGCATTTCCAAAGTGGTGATGGACTCAAGGCACATTGAGAAAGCTAAAAGTATCAAATTGGACTAAACAAAAACTATAGGTAACAATATTTGTAATCGCAAAAAAAAAGAATTATTATTCTTATTATTATTCTTAGTGTAAATGAGTGTTCCCCAAACGTTGGATCTATTCTTTTCTAGAATTTTCGTAACGCTGAGTAACCCTCGCCCCTTTCCCGAGAAGCGATTTTTTCGATATAATGTTTAAAAATGCCTAAAAAGCGTAATAAATGTGTATTTAAATAGAACTAGCATAGTTAATGAAGTACAACGTGAACTCACTTTGAACTCTTGCTGTCTGAAGTATTTTATTTCACCTTTGTATATTCCCCAAAAAGAGTCGGTCTTCGCTACTTTGATAACGGGAAAGAATTCTCCCAGAGGCCAGGAATAAAAGATTTTGTCTTGGTAACCCGGGCGACGGCCAAGCCGGTATGGATTTATTTGTGGTCATTGTCGCAATGACAATAACGAGGGCTAGATACTTGCATGGCGGCGCCCATCACTCTCCATGCTTGCCACAACCAGGGCAAGCATAACTATTATCCGCCGGTCGTCGATTAAGATTTTCTTTTCGCGTCTGTGTCTTTCTTCGGCAGCAGATTTTCTTTTGGTATCCACCGCCTTTGTATAGAAGGAATTCCTTAAGTCCGTCAGTTACGCTTGACAGAGCAGAATCCGGTATGGGAGACGAATCTCTGACGAACGCATGCCAAAGGCATACCGGTTCGGCCGTCGCCCGGGTTAGTATATTCAATTATGGCTTTAGTACGAAACATCGAGTGACGCAAAAGTTCTACGTTATTGGGTAAAACTGCAAAGACTTTCTTTCAAGCCAATAATAGTAGGCCTACGATAGTTTTACGCTGTCTAGACTGTAGGAGGACTTAAGAGACTTGATATTTAATCGCCATGTACAATTACATATAGAACAAACAGAACACTAAAGAAACTCTTCAGATTATTTTACGGGATATGTGCCCTGCTCAGCCAGACTGTCAGACTATAAGAAGTTCATACCGGCTTTCGCCATCCATCTATCCCAGTGGTGCTCCTGGTGCTACAGCCCATGGAAGGATATGGCCTGCTTTTACACATCCCTCCATTCAGATATCTCCTAGGCCTTTCATCACCACGCCCTAACCCCAAGTTTTTTACTGAGGTTTATAGTTAAATCAAAAGTGGCTGCAGCGTACGCAAACTCGTTGACCGCTAGCTAGATATCTTGTTCAGTGTGAGAAAGGAAGGCGTAGAGCAACTGTGTAATCACCATTTCCTTTGTTTTGGTACGGGACATTAGACACTGAAGCATGAACACATGGTCATAATTTTAGCAGCAAAATAATAATTATAATAAGGCTTGACATCAAATCCGAAGATTAATGAGGAAATCTACACCGCTCTACGCAATTAAAGTGTAAACAATTTATTAAGCACTTAAAACGCAATAACTAATCATACATCGGTACATTTAATTTCATTACTTTCCTTCCATAGTTCTATAATAAATCAATCTTCAATAAGATGGTGCGCAAATGTTTAATTAGGTCCATTGATACTTTAAAACTCGTTCTTGTTTGCATTGTAGTAAGGTAAGCCTAGTGACGTAAGCATCGTTTTTCCCGTTTACGTCATGGAAAACTTTCATTCATAAATTCTCCATTTCATTCATAAAACCTTCAAACCAAAATAAATTTTTCGATAATGAGACATTTTTCAAACCGATATAACAAGATTACAAAGAGAGTTTGTGTGATACACAAACTCAGAGGCGTTCCCGTCGGAGTCGGATCCCTGTCAGATCCGCCTATTCGCAAGATGTTTCGGATGTTCCTTCAAAGTTGAAAATAATTAACTTCTCGCTAAATGACGGAGGATGGCGAGCATGGTATAAACCTGCCTTATCTTGATGTTTCCGCACTAGACTGTAGTTCGGATTTATCGTTGGTCCCTGGCTCAATTACTGCATGCTCCCATACTCTCCTTTGGAAGGTTTGAAATAGGAAGTAAACTATCTTTAACTCTGAAGAAACAATCGAAACATGTAAAACAAACAGACAAGTAACCCGGGAGCGTTGAGATAATCAATTCAGCATGCTAACTGGTTACAAACTAATAGCCTGATATATACAATATGTCACACGAGCGATTTTAAATAATCTTTCAGCATTGATCTGTAGAGTTGTAGATGTACATAAACTAAACTTCTGATTTAGCACTCTTAATATATATCTTATTAATTATTATTATTAATAATTTGGATGTAATTTAGATAAAATTTAGGTAAAATTAAATAAAAAGCCCAGATAATCAATAGAATGAATGCAATATTAAATTTAAAAATAGAAGATTAGTTTTAGTTTATTATAACATTTCAATGTAGATCTAGACATAAACATCCGGAACAATCTATTATAGATATTTTAAACTATCGCAATATTTCTGAATGAAAAGTAAAGGTTAAATATTATTTTCAAAAGCCTTTATTTGTTTTTTTTTTATCTAACCGTGACGGACAGACCAACAAACAGTTAAAACGCACAAAAATATGCTTCTTTCATTCTAATGTTGGCAATAAAATATTTTTTTTTAAAATGTGATTTTTTTAAAAGTTTAAGAAATTAGTTTAGAATCATGTCATGTCCGGGCTCTACGCTAGTACACGAAAGTCGCTGCTAAAAGTTCATTAAAAAAAATATATCAAAGGTAAACGACAGATCTTATTTAATGCCCCAGCGGTCAAAATATACATCTTCCGTGCTTTGATCTCTCAACGTTAGCCTTGTAAAGATGATGTTCAAGGCAACTGCCACAACTCTTTTATTAGTTAATTATTTAAATAGTGAATACTCATAGACTAGAACAAAATAAAACTTGAAATGTAGTGCATTATGTTAAATCATTAATTGTATTAAATTAGGTCTCATTTATATTGCATACTAATTAGTTTTTTCTCTTTAAATACTGCTTGCATAAAACATTTTTAAAAATTAGATTATGCGCTTTTAGAAAAAAAAAGTAGGCGTTGCATCAGAACTTTGAATGCTCTATTTTATCGTGATGTCAGATTTTCATTTTCTCTTCTACTTTCTGAGCACTAAACGGGACGGACGGACAGACAGACGGACAGACAGACAGACAGGCCACACAAAACTAATAGCGTCTTTTCCCCTTTCGGGGGCCGCTAAAAAACACTATTTTGTTTCAATTCCTCTATTTTGGTTTATCCCTTCCCTTAATACACATTCGCACCATTCCACATTTATACTACGATGCGCACGTAACACTGTGACAATGGCATTTGTTAAAATAGTAATTTTAATTTTTAAATATTATATCTTACCTCTGTCATCGAAACCGTGTGTTATTTCGTGGCCTATGACAACACCAATACCCCCAAAATTTAATGATCTAAAAAAAAAGAGTAAAAAAAAACATATTACAAAAAGAGTATATACGAACGACAAACTCTTGGCCGGCTGGCTACGGTCCACTCTTTGGTAAGAAATTAGCAATTTTAGCCAAATATCGGAAGAACTATAATATATATATATATACATATATATATATATATATTGTAGTAAATCTAATGCAAGGAATCAACGAAAAGAGAAAGGTAATAATAGACGATGTATTTATTTAAAGGTATAAACAAATAGACATGGTCTTCAGCTATTAAGTCACAAAGGAGTTATGCCTTCAGTTCTACAAGTGCAACTTAACACTAGAATAGACCACCGACACACTTTCCTGTGTCGCTTCATGTCCTCCAATCAGTTCACTGGTAGCACGTAAGATGGCACTTAGCCCCAGACAGTTCAGATCTTCAACAGTACTTTCTGAATGTCTTCTCCTACTTGTGTTTAAAGGTGCTATGCTGCACAGCATCAGTGTCGGCATTACTCACCGGCTACGTCTGTTGTCATGGTCCCATGTACCCCCTCCCTTTTTTTTCTTACCTATAACTTGGACCGGCCCATAAATTCGAGTATCACTTTTCTCAACCCCTCCCCTGTCTGGTCGTGCGGTTGCGTGCTGAACTGTCGGAGTTATCGAATGATCCATGGTTCAAACTCTGCCTGCTCCCATCCCCCGTTGTCCTGTGGGAGGTTTGGATTAGGAAGGAAATTATCTTCAACTCTGAAGGAACATCCGAAACATGTAAAACATTTTACAACTCTTAACAAATAATCTTCTTTACACTATCTGACTATTCTTCTGCTTTTCAATATTTCGAAATATATGATATGCTGTGTTACTGTTTTGGGCCTGGGCCTTTTTTGTTACACTTTCTTGCACAATGGCATTACTTCTGGCCAGTATACTCTAGAGATATGTTTCGTTGGAAAGTCCTACTTAAAACGTTCTGACATATCAATTCGATACAAATTGTATGTCTAAATCTAGACCTAGTTTAGATTCTAAATCGAGATGTAAATCTAGATCAAGAGTCTATACTAGTTTTTATTGTAACATATTTCAAGAAAGTCACAAGCCAGCCCACCTCCCAAATGTGGCTGTGGTGTCGGCTATATTGAAGTTGTGGGTGAACGGATGCTGCGAGGTTGGGGTGGGCTGGCTGTAGATTGTGACCTTTGACTACTGGGGTGGTAATTTGCATACGGGCGGAGTGTCTTTAGACCAGACCAGAAGAATGTTTTTTGACATTCTTTGTGCATTATCGCTAGGCGGTTGTGACAAGTCAAAAACTCGCTGTCAGATTCGCTCACTTTTATCACATCATTAATTATTATTTATTATTATTTATTTATTTTAATTATTTCTCCTTTCTATGCCCCATTTTACCTCAAACCGCACCCATTTCCTCTTTACGCTAGACTTAAGTCTACCTCATGGTCCATGACTGTCACCCCTCCTCGATTATCTCCCCTTGACCGGGGCAGAGATAAAAGCACGATCGCTTACTTTGATCTTATGCGCCAGATGTCAGACTGATAGTCGACACCGTCTGAGTAGGATTGTTCCTTCTATCCATACCCGCGCCTCTCCTTGATCAAAGAGATTATTCGAGGCCACGCGTCTATTGACCCTCCAAGGTGTGTCCCTTATCTCGTGTCCACACGCCTCAGGACCTCCTCCAATATGTGAGATTCGTCAGAAGTCGTTCACGTGAGAGATAATCTCTATCTTATCACATTTCCTGTTTCCATTCTTACTTTCGACTTTTATAAGCTAATCTATTTCAAAGTAGACACTAGCTCATTTTCATTTTCTCTCTCGTTGGCGCACGAGTCTGGACTATTTCATTTATTCTTACTCTTAGAGGAATACCTAGTGGTGAGTTAAGCCTATCGTAGATCACAGTTCCATTTTATCTAGCTTGTGTATATTTCATTCTGGATATTATCCTGTGTATTTTATTTAGTTCATTCATAATTTAATTTGTGCATTGTGTATTTCTCACTATCGTAAGTAGAAAACTTCGCCATTGCATGTGCATATATATTTATATTTAACATTTACTTATGTCGGCAATATTATTGCCACTTTGCTCGATTCATCATTGACGTCATATTATATATATTTGTAACGCGTATTTTATTACCTTATCTTGGCTGACCGCCTTGATAATGTTAGAAGAGATATAAGAATTATCTCCCCCTTCCATTCATTTTGCTTTTGCAAGAGTTGTTCCCTTCCCTTGAACGGACACACTCGCTCCACTGCAGTCCATTGTTCATGTAAACAATAGCGTCATGGTCACTGACCATCGTGCACTTCTCCTCTTTCTTCCCACCCCATGCTCTTTCTATTTGTATTTAATTTATATTGTTAGTTCCCCTTTTGTGTACATTTTATCTTGCTATTTCCACTTTTATGTACATTTTATATTACTACATCAGCCCTCTATGTTTCCAATCCCATTTGTCATTATTTTCCCCATTTTGTACTAAAGCAATTTTACCAATCTGACGAATGCACCTCAGTTGAATGCATCGACAAGATGCATGAGAGACATGTCCTAACTTGTCTTTATTTATCCGCAGCCTCCCTCGGGTGTCTGCCTATTTGGCTCTAGCCAACACTACGATATACCACTTAGGCCACTGCCTACTTGATACTTACTTAGGCCATTGCCTACTTATCGGATCACTCGCCTATTTAGTGCTATCCCGCACCTGCCTATTTGCATTGAGTTCCATCTACCTATTTGGCCCTAGCCAACATTACAAGATATTACTTGGATGACTGCCTATTTAGTGCTATCCCGCACTGTGCCTATTTGCTATCTGGTACTAATTAGTATCGCCTGCTCACTTGGATCCACTACGAGTATCACGTACTAATAAGTGCTTTTCAGCGCTGAAAGTCACTACTCATCGTCCACTTGGCGCTATCGACTCAAGCCTGCCTATTTGACAGCCCGCCTGTCAGCCCATTAGGTACGACGTCCCTATAGACCCTGCTCTGTGCGAGACGTCATAGCTTCGCCAATTCACTGGACTTATCCTGCGACTACGCTGCCCACGGCAGATCAGTTCTGCCCGCAGTACACTTGTACCCACGGTAGCAGGCCACCCGCCCTACTATGCCCACTACAGATATCAGGACTCTTGGACTGAAACTCCACTAGGACTATATCATCGGCGTCCCTCTTCCAGCTAGAGCGACCCCAACCACCAGCCAGGATACCAACTACTGCGATCCAATCAAGACAAATAGCTAAGTACCAAGGACAAAGTGACATATTCTCTCATTAAGTGCAAGAGTGATGATCAAATATAGTATTGATTAGAGTTAGATACATGCCCTCCCCCTTTTATTTTTCTATGTAAATATTTATGTAAATAAATATTCTCTATATTTTTATCATTTGTATCTCTCTTTAATTGCTT
>JADKLZ010081101.1:7215422-7264479 GCA_021533235.1 Biomphalaria straminea
AAACTTAATATATATATATATATATATATATATATCTTCTATTTCGAAAACGGCTCTAACGATTTTCTTTAAAATTTCAACGCATCTGCATGTTAGTGAGAAAAACATTCTCAACTTATTGGCCACATCGGGAAAACTCGAGTTCGACCGTTATTTCGATATGAAAATGTCTCAATGTTGTAAAATTAATTTTGGTTAGAATAATTTATGAATGAAAGTTTTTTATTACGTAAACGGGAAAAACGCTGCTTACGTCACTAGGCTTACCGTAGTACACTAAAATATTTCTTTGCAAACAAGAACGCGTTTAGAGATATGAATGAAGGGATGTGTAAAACTAAAAGCAGACCACGGGTTGTAAAACCACTGGGATGGATGGATGGCAAGCCGGTATGAACTTCTTATTGTCCGACAGTCAGGCTGGGCAGGGCATTTATTTAACCGAGCAAGGCTCGGCCACCTGATATTTAGAATTATTCGGTAACATTATTTTCCTTCCTGTCGAGTACAAAATTTTAAGCGCAGTCAGCATAGCTTTAAAAATGTTGGAATGTCTTTTGGTGAATGTACTCATACATTCAGATTAGTCCTACTCAATTGTTCTGTCACATGTGACATTAGTCGGGGAGGGTAGCCCACCAAGATATTCTTGAACCCGGGCCCACGGATACCTTGCTACGCCATTGGAGAGAATTATACACAATTCGAACATTAGAAACGCATTGTTAGATAAACATTTCATCATAACATCTACCAAGACATCGTAACAATCAGCCTCTTAAGTATCTTATTTGTCACTCTAAACATATTGTCACACACAGCAATCAACAAATAGTTTGAAAACTTACTTTGGATAGGTTTTGCTAAAAAACGGTGGCTGTAATATTCCTGCAGGAAATACTAAAAATAAACAGAAAAAGAGGATGCAATGACAATATTATTAATTCAATAATACATTAATAATTTGTTTTGAATGTGTATATTTAGAATGTCACGGATGAATGTGTAAGTATGTGTATAATCTATGTCACAGCTCTTCTTATTTATGTTTCAACTGATAACCTGATAGAAACTACCTTAGTATCTCACGATGTCTAGGTGCCCCTGGGTTCAGCTATAATTACAAAACACTGTACAACTCGGTGAAGACGAACATATAAACTTTATTGCTGTTGAAAGCATCTAATCACACACTGGTCTCTCTCTTTCTGACAACAAACACACTTCCGTCTTTCGGGCATATGTAAAAATAGATTCATACACATATTCATCCGTGACATCTCGCCCCTACTAAAATTATAATCGATTTTTACAAACATCACTAAATAACATGATTATAAAACAAATATAAATAATATATCTATCTATCTATATATATATATAATTCTCAAAGTCGACAAGTTCAAAAGTTCAAACACGCAAGCAACAAGTAAATAGAGAAGATCCCATGGCGCAGCATGGTGTGAATGGAAAATGGTGTATCCAAATCCGCACTATTTTCATTCACAAAATAGCATAGCCATAGACATAAATAAATATAGACTGGAAAATGGAAGTAACTTCAAGTAACTTGAAAGCATGTATATCTATTGAATTCGGTTTTCCGAATTTTGAAAATTTAATGATTACATGATCTTCAGTCTTAGAGATTAAACAAAATTTATAGACATAAAATAAAGTACACACAATTGCAATTCACAAATTTTCATTTCATAAAACTCTCTAATTGTCCAGTCTATATTTATTTATGTCTATGAGCATAGAATACGGCGCTATTTTAAGAATGAAAGTGGTGTATATAATTCTCTTCTTCTCAAAGTTCAAAGGTTCAAGCGAGAACGACAATACACAGATAGAGTCTACTCTCAGGTTTGACTTTAGAAGTACTGTAATTGATATCACAAATTACGTTAATATAATTATTTCACTGGCTTCCTGTTCATATCCTTCTAGCTTCCCCTTTTAATCTCACTTCCATTTTCAATTTTTTTTTTACTTTACTTTTACTTTACGAAAGATTGTAATAATTTCTGGAGATTTCCAGGACTTTTTCGTAGGCCTATATTTAATAACATTTCAGGAGATTTCCAGGGGCTCCTGGTAAATCAAGAGGCCGCGGGAAATCTGTTATATGTTATAAAATGGTTTAATTTAATAATTTATACACCTAAAAATTAGCGTTGGTCCAAAGAAAGTGCGGGGCCCACTGCGGTCGCATATGTTGCAGTGCCTAAGGCCTGCCCTGCAAAATAGCGGCGTATGCTAGGCCGCGGTCGACTAGTATAATCTATTTTAGTAAATATTATATATGTCAATTTCTAGTCAATTAAAATATTAGAGAGCGGTTACAAGGAAGATATTTATGAATTATAGGCCTATACAAGATATTCAATATACATTTCAATATACATATGAAGACAATATTCATGAATGATATAAAATATTCGATATAAAATATTTATATGTGAACTTACAAATTTGATTGTTCAAAGGGTTATAAAATGCATTCACTGTTGAAGGTGCTACACTCCATCTGTTCAAAATTTAAATTGCTTTAATTTTAGCAACCAATTACAATAAATTTGCAGATCTATTAATTTATATGCACTTATGCCTTTCTCGGCCTAATCATTAACTTACTTTACAAATGAACAAATCTTTCTATAATGACATTGGTATATCTAAGAACTTTTCATGTGAATAATAATTGGGAACAATGCCATTCTGAAAAGTTTCGAATTTGCAGATTGCTTTAAATGTACTGTGTAAATTTTTTTATAAAACCATACGTTCCTTGCCTAACTTTTGCTTTTAGCATAAAAGATTTGTTAAACTTACGAGGAATAATATAAAATAAAAATAAAAAAAAAAACAACATATTTTTGTTGTACACACTTTACCCTCACAGAGAAGAAATTATAACAGTTGATAATAGCTGATAATATATAGGTCTGGAGTTATTGAGATTGAAACAAAATGAAACCTTACTAATTCAAACATTTAATTAGTCAAATGGCTATAATGAATAAGAAGATAAACAGACAAATCATCTATAACTAAAGAGAAATTCAGTGACAAACTTACTTTTCTTTATCAATTGGTTTCCTCAGTTCTCTAAGATTTTCATAATAAGATTCCCTTTCAACTATTAAAATATTCTCGAAAAAGTTCTCATCGAATTCAAGCTTGAAAAGATTTATAAATATAAAATATTAAATAGTTAAATAAAACGTATATCCCTTGATATAAACGTATACATAACTTCATACATTTACGTGGATAACGTGTGCAAAATTAATGTATAAATCAGATCCGTAGTCAGGATTGTTTTCTCGTGGCTGTTTTTTTTTCACAGTTTCTTCTTTCATACAAATATATTGATACTTTCAGACTTGGGCGCTGGTTGAGTCAAGTTAACGTTATTGCTATGGTTCCGGATCTGTTGGGTGTTTATCACTTATGGTGTTGAGTGTGGGCGCTGTTAGCCCTGGTCGACTCTGGCACTAATGTTAAGATGCGCTATGTTATGTACAATATATTGATACTATATTTGTAATTGTTTGATGCAGTAATGAAATGTATTTCTCTATTATGCTTCATCATATTTATCATTCATTAAATATTGTTTAATTATATACCGTGTTATCCACTGATATCCAGTTATAGTGTGCAGTTGTTGTTTAAGTACTAACTTGTTATTTGTACTTAGTAGGGGTGCCAAGGCAGACGAGCCGCGGCTATATAGTAACCCCGGTAGAAAAGTATTATTAGTCAGGTGAGGACCCTGGCAAAGCTTCATACCCTGGACCAGTACACCTGACAATTACCATTTATTCCATTTCTCATTTTCAGAGGACGGGTCTCGATATAACATATATAACTTGAATTAATGAGAGTTTTTTTTTTTACATAAAGTAAGTTATTTCTCCACTAAAATACGCTCAACCCCTCCTGTCAGTAAGGTGGGGCAATCGCATCTAACGCTCCTTCCACAGTCCAACATGGTAGCATATATTATATAGATATTTGACTAATTTTGTTCACAAACTGTTAAAACAACACAAAAATCAAATCGATCCATTGCTCAGATGGTTATTATGTGTGTATATAAAAAAGAAGCTAAGACTTCTTGAGCGCTTTCACCGAAGATGTTTGCGCTCCATCATGGACATACGATGGCAGGACCGCACTACAAACAGCGATGTCCTTGCGAACGCCGGTATGGACAGTATAGAGGGACTTCTTATGGTCCGACAGCTACGCTGGACAGGGCACGTATCCCGTATGGGAGACGAACGGATGCCAAAGGCAGTCTTTTTTGGTGAGCTAAAAGGTGGTCGACGTAACAGAGGCGCCCCACGGAAACGCTTCAAAGACCAGCTTAGGCGTCAACTTTCCTTGGCTGACATAGAAGAGAGCTCCTGGTTGCATGCGGCGTCGGAATGAGACAGCTGAGGTCACTCACGAGGGCCGCGGGATACACATTTGAGACCAAAAGAAAATCTGAAGCCGAGGACAAACGCAGACGACGAAAAGAAAATCTAAATCGACCACCTGCGGACAATGGTTTCGCTTGCTCTGGATGTGGCAAAATATATGGGTCACGGCTGGGGCTGCATAGCCACGGGAAATATTGTATTCCGCATTAATCTTCGGACTAGAAGACAAGCCTTATATATATATATATATATATATATATATATATAAAATGGTTAAACTATAAATAATTCGTATATATTTTTCATATTTAATTTAAAAGAATTAAAAGAATTAATAATTGGATACAAACATTGTGTATTTAAAAAAAAGAAATGTGTCCGCTTCGGGTTATCCCTTATCCACCTCTTCTGGATCCACTATTGGTTTCCATAGTTTAAACTAGAAAAGATATTGAAAGTCAGATATGACGATATTTTTGATCTTGCAAAGTTCTGCTTTCATTATAATTCATGTGGAAATCGATGCAGCACTTAATGAACACATGGAACATTGTAAAGGTGCTTTGTGGGCATATCTTAGTGACACGTCGGAAAATGACAATGTGTTTGAAACCACGGCTACCTGTGGCCCTACAATTACATCACGGGACATCCATCGAGAAGGTCTGCTGAAACGGCGTGCAGGATCAATCGTCCTGATAACAACAACAGGGATATCCACTACCTCTATGTATCAGCGACAAACGTCATGAAGAGGTCAAAGCAACGATCAAGACATCTCAAGAACAAGCTGGCCAACTGGAGAAAGAGAATACGGCACCTTCAGAGAACAATGCAGATGGTGTCCCTGCCGTCCATGGTTCTTACCAACCGACCTCCACTGACCAACAACCACTACCTGAATCTGTTCGGGAAGAACGGAGCTAAGAAGGTGGAGATGCTATACTTTTGCTCCCACGCCGATTCTTATGGTGCGTTCAACACAAGTGATAAACGACATACTTATACCAGCGAGAAGGACTGTTGAGGTCCAGCTGCAATGATAGCATGAGATAGGAGTCCGAGCGTTAAAATTAAAAGTGTCTTTCTTACTATCAGAGAGCTGGGAAGGGTGTCGGTGGTCTGTACTAATGGAAAGGGAAAGGACTGGTGAATCTAAAGACAAGACTTCATGTCTGTGTGTTTTGTAACTGTTAATGAACACATCATCTATTATTCATTATCTTTTGTTGAGTACTTTTGAATTATAACAGTATTAAAAACTCCACGGCCTCCGCAAAATTCTAATTATTAGTTAAATTTGGATGATGATTCATATGATCTTAGCACATTTCACAACTTTTACTTAACAAAGACTTATGGTTTGAAACTGGTTACTATTGTGGTATTAATGTTTTGATGAAGATACCTTCCATGAATTTTACTTTACATATCAAGTTTTCATTTCCCATTCTTTTCTTTTCTTTAGAGTTTAGAAGTAGACAATAATACTAAAACTCTAAGATTACTTATTTAGTACATAAAAATATCTAACGGTAGTATAATATAAAATAAAACGTCTATTTACTTTCGTAAAGTGTAAAAACAAAACTATTTCCTGGCTTATGTAAATTTGCACATGATTTTTAGAATTAGATATAAATCATAGAGCTTTCAACTAGCAAAAAAATTCCTTCTAGAGTGTCACTAGAGTAAGCTGAAGTAACAAGGTGGATACATTATTACTTATTGAATAATGGTTATAACTAGTGCTATAGTCGCGGAAATCGATAAGATTAAATCGTATAATAGTTACGCTAATTTTGTTTATAGTTCCAGGTAACCGAACCACGCTCAGTTCATACAACTATAGAGGAAAGATATTTACTTATTTTGAAAAAAAAAATCGTAATGACAAAAATGAGCGATCGGGTAAAGAATCCCAATCCAAAGTGTTGCTTTCGTACTCTGTAAGTTGTAAATATCAATGTGGTCACTTCACATATAGAGGAAGCATGCTATCGTTCTTAAGGGAAAGTTGATAACAGTCTGCACAGAGCAAGTGGTGCTTTTGGACGCCTCAAGAAGTGAATTGGCGGAATTAATCGCTCCGCCTGCCTAGAAATAATTAGTATCTACCAAGCAGTGGTACTCTCGATCCTTTCACAATAGATGTTTTCGCTCCATCATGGAAATATTGTGGCAAGACCGCACTAAAAACAGCGATATTCTTGCGATCGCTGGTGTGGACAACATAGAGGGACTTCTTATATTCCGAAAACACGATGCAGAAAAGCACTATCCGGTATGGGAGGACCAACGTTTGCAGAAGGCAGTCTTTTTGTGAGCTGAAAGGTGGTAGACGTAACAGAGATGTCCCACAGAAACGCTTTAAGGACCAGCTAAGCAACAACTTGCTTTAACTTACATAGAAGATGGTATCTACCTGCAGGCGGATTCAAAACGAGATAGCTGAAGAGTTTTTATACGCGGGATACACAAAAGAAAATCCTATGCCAAGGACGGTGAAACAAAGAAAATAAATCGACCACCGGCATATAATATTTATGTTTACGTTAGATGTGGCAAACTATGTGGGTCACAGCTGGTGCTGAGTAGCCACGTAAAATACTGCACTCCTCCTATTCTTCGGACTCGAAAATAACGTTTGTATAAAGGCATCAAGGAAACCTGCTTCCATATACCCCCTTCACCCACCATAGAGATTGGAACGTAGCGCTCTGTTAATGCAGTAGGCATGAAAGTTGCTCTATAAAAATATTCCATATTACAATGTAATACATATATATTATATATACCCTTTTTAAAAATAACAACACATCTGAAATAAAGTATTAACAAGAAAAATATTTAAAATACTTAACAAAAACAAATCTTTTATTAAACGTAGTTGTAAAATTAGTTTGGATCAGTCGTGTCATTAAATTTGTAATAGATCTAGAATAACAATAAATAAATGTGTACGATTACAAATATTTTTACCAATTTTTTTTTGTTCAGCGCAGTTTCATGCTTTTAGCTTTCTCGAGAAAGGGTTATCTGAGTGTGTTACATATCTCTTTAAATGCATTAAAAATGATGAATGGCCTTTATTCGGACTCATGCACCCTTCTCCTCCTCAAGCTAACATATTAACCAATGTACCAGGGAAGTGCTTATGAAAATATGTTTCATCTATTGACCTGCAAATTATAAAGGGGACTAATTCAACTTATACCACCACATCAGTTAAGTGAAATTTCTTTCTATAGTTCGATACCAAACAAATTAATTAATTACCAAAATTCAATTAACTAATAGGTTCGATTTTTATTTATTGATTCTTGTCAGGTAAAAGAAATAATTGTGCGAAATTTCTGCTGGATATGAGGTGTGGATGACGCGTACAAACTTTTGACCAGACAAACAGTGATGTGATATAAGCTTTGTCAAAATTTACTTTGGAATAAAGCTCCTCAATATAAGTATCATTCTTGATTTCTTCAGGGTAGCCAATCTTCGGAGCGATATAAGAATTCTAAAAGAAAACAAAACAGAATTAAGTTAAACAATGTATTATATAAGGAAGCTATAGCAGTATATAGTAAACAAGTAAATTAGAAAAAAAAAACTATTTTAAAACTCGCTTATATTGAGTGTAATTGGTTCAATTATTTTTAATCAATCATAACTGTACACCACTTCGCAAGCTACTCTCCTAAAGATTTAGACTTATCTGCACAAGACATCTATATATATATTCCTCAAAGTAAAAGTTCAAACGAGCAACACGCAACAAGTAATTGGAAAGATCCCATGGCGCACGCACGCGGTGTGAATGGACCCAATCCGCACTATTTCATTCACAAAATAGCAAAGACATAAATAAATATAGACTGGAAAAAGGAAGTAACTTCGTGTAACTTGAAAACACATGTATATATATCTACTATTGAATTATGATTTCTAAATTATGAAAAAAATAAAAATTGCATGATCCTCAGTCTTAGAGATTAAACACAATTTATAGACATAAAATAATGTACACACAATTGTAATGCACAAATTTTTGTTTCATAAAACTCTCTTATGAATTTGTGTAGTGAATGGAAGGGAGGTTAAAAAAGTGGAAGCCGGAAGAGATTATATTGTGTCGTAAGACTCTTGAAACTAGAACGACAATACAGATAGATACTACTCTCAGGTTTGACTTTAGCGCGGGAAATCTGTTATATCATGTTATAAAATATTTCAATTTAATAATTTATACACCTAAAAATTAGCACGGGTCCAAAGAAAGTTCGGGACCCACTGTGGTCGCATATGTTGTTGTATTTTTTTATTCGTGAATTCACTTATAACAAGTAAATGGGAAGATCCCATGGCTCGATTATAGAACTTCTCTTCACAGAGATAGTTTTATGCTTTAGCACATGAACATACTAATTATAGTCCATTTAATCAAATTTTCATTCAAATTTGTTTTTCTAAAGCATTGTTACATGAGTGCAGCTATATTCTTAAAATCGCGTAAATTAAGGTCAATTAGCCATTTTCATAGTATTTTTCATTCATGAATTCACGCATTCGCTTTACTTATATCAAGCAATTGGGAAGATCCCATGGAGCAGCATGTTATGAATGCGAAATAAAATATCCAAATCCGCACCATTTTCATTCACAAAATAGCATAGCAATTTTTTTTTACTTTAAAAAGACTTTAATAATGTCCGGAAATTTCCAGGACTTTTTCGACCGGCGGCATAGCATTTAATAACATTTCAGGAGACTTCCAGGGGGCTCCTGGTAAAACAAGAGGCAGCGGGAAATCTGTTATGTTTTATTAAATGGTCCAATTTAATAATTTATACACCTAAAAATTAGCACGGGTCCAAAGAAAGTTTGGGACCCACTGTGGTCGCATATGTTGTAGTATTTTTTATTCATAAATTCACTTATAACAAGTAAATGGGAAGATCTTATGGCGCAGCATGGTGTGAATGGAAATGGTGTATCCAAATCCGCACTATTTTAATTCACAAAATAGCATAGACATAAATAAATATAGACTGGAAAAAGGAATTAACTTCATGTAACTTGATTTAATAATTTATACACCTAAAATATTAGCACGGGTCCAATGAAAGTGCGGGACCCACTGCGGTCGCATATGTTGCAGTGCCTAAGGCCTCCCCTGGTAAATAGCGGCGTATGCTATGCCGCCGGTCGAGTAGTATATATATAATTCTCTCCTTCCCTCAAGAGTTTGGACGACCACAAAGTAAAGGAGAGATCACTCTTATTTTTGCGGATAGAGTTATCCCATGAAAAAAAAAACAAAAGGGAGGGTGAGAAAAATTCACCCGTCACAAATTAGAATTGCGGACCGTTGTGACACAGAAAGAGCACTCTTTTTTTATTTCCACAGCACTCAAAAAAGAGGGGCGTGAGTACAAATAATGTTTCTCTTTATATAATCTATACACATGACTGGTTTCAAGGTTGTCATGGCCAGGGGTGTCAATGGGGATAAGCTCCCATTGTCTATAAAATACTCCTAAAGGCATGCGTCTCAGCCTCTGACAACGAAGACCAGCACCTGGCCTGCTCGTGTGGCTTAGATATTAAACCTGGCGAAACTGCTCTTACTAACAGGTGAAGGGGTGAAGGCGGTTACCTGGCGCCACAAAACCAGGAGTTTCGGGCAGATGGAGCTCGTCAGCCTAGTAAGGCAATTCATCTAGGAGAGAGGTACTCTGACTTCAAACCTTGCTGTACTAAGGCTTCAGGAGACAACCTCGAGGAAAAATGAAGAGTGAAGCCCCTTAGGCGTTGGGAGTATCAGCTACGGAATTACCTCCGGCAGCTTCTGCAACTGAGCTGGTGCCAAACGTAATGCGTTGCGTTCCTTTGGATCACATCAGCAAGGTCGAGAGAGGGATCATGACGCATGGGCTACCCATGACCCCTTTATCTGAGGCCCAGGAATGCGCCCCGGAGAGGATACTGTGGTGCTGCTGGAAAGTGGCTAAAAAAACACAGGAGACAACAGTTACGGGTTATAAGTCCAACTTGATTGGCGTAATGTATGGACGGTGGGAGAGGTCTTCGCGCCTCACTGATCAGCTACCGCCCGCCTCAACCTGGGCAGCCCCCAGACAGTTGGGTGCTGATCCGCCATAGCCTGCCTGCTCTAATGGGTGCTTAGAGTTTAGTTTAAAACGACAAGTTGGCTGTAAACTTGCATCAAGCAACAAAAGAAGAAAAATGAAAAAGAAAATTCCTATTATGCGACTGGCCACGTGGAACGTCAGGACAATGTGTCCTGGTCTTACAGATGACCTACGGCAGGTTGACGATGCAAGGAAGACGGCAGTCATTAACAACGAGCTGAAAAGACTACGCATTGACATTGCAGCTCTCCAAGAAACCCGATTAGCTGAAGATGGCATGCTCCGTGAGGCTGATTACACTTTCTTTTGGAAAGGAAAAGCACAGGAAGAGACGAGAATGCATGGTGTGGGCTTTGCTGTCAAGAACAGTCTACTTCCAACAATAGTCCCTTCAGTTGGTGGCTCGGAAAGGCTACTAAGCATAAGTATGATGACTACATCCGGAAAAGTCACTATATTAAGTGCCTACGCCCCTACATTATGTTCACTCCAGGAGGACAAAGACAAGTTCTACGAAGACCTAAAGGAAGCCATTGAGACTATTCCTCAAAAAGATCACTTGTTCATTCTAGGTGACTTCAATGCAAGAGTAGGCGCAGACCACTCTACCTGGCAAGACTGCCTTGGACTTTTTGGAATCGGCAGGATGAACGAGAACGGGCAAAGACTTCTTGAATTATGCGCATACCATAAGCTCTGCATTACGAAACATATTTCAGGACAAAACCACAGCATTGTGTCTCATGGAGGCATCCTAGGTCTGGACACTGGCACCAGCTGGATATGATACTGACACGGAAAAGAGACATTGGGAACATACTGCTGACACGTAGCTTTCAAAGTGCGGACTGTGATACTGATCACACTTTAGTGTCCTGCCGGACAAGACTACGGCCTACTAATATTCACTCATCACAGGGAAAAAGTAAAGCACGCCTGAATACTGCAAACACAAAGAATGCTGATCTCAGCTTCGAATTCACAAAGAAATTAGAGGAAGCTTTCAAAAACTTTTCAGTGACTGAGGTAGAAAAAACCTGGACGCTCATACGTGATACAATATACCAAACATCATCACTGGTCTTTGGCAACAAAACAAAGAAAAATGAAGACTGAATTGAAGCAAGTCTGCAAGAAATGGAAACTGCCACCAGAAACAAGAGAGCAGCCATGCTAAAATACAAGAAGGAGCCCACGCCTAGCAACTTACAAGCGCTCAGATCTACTCGAAACGATGCCCAACGAATAGCAAGACAGAGCGCAAACAAATATTGGCAGGACCTATGTAAAAACATCCAATCCTGTGCCGACTGTGGTAACATCAGAGGACTCTACGAGGGCATGAAAAAAGCCTTTGGACCTCACACCAGCAAGTGTGCCCCACTTAAGTCAAAAGATGGCTCAATCATTAGTGATCGTGCACTGCAAATGGAGCGTTGGGTGAAGCACTATGCAGAACTTTATCAGATTGAAAATGTCATCTCGCCAACTGCTGTATCTAACTTCCCACCACTTCCAGTTTTGTGCGAACTAGACGAAACACCCTCTGTAAAAGAACTGAGCACAGCCATCGACATGCTTGCACACGGAAAAGCACCCGGAGGAGATGGTATTCCTGCTGAAGTCATTCAGGCTGGGAAGCATGCCCTAATCAAGCCACTCCATGATCTGCTACGTTTGTGCTGGGAGCAAGGAATGGTTCCCCAAGAATTAAAGGATGCCAAAATTGTAACAATTTACAAAAATAAATGCGACCGCACCGACCGTAACAGTTATAGAGGCATCTCACTTCTTAGCATAGTTGGGAAGGCTTACGCCAGAGTAATACTGAAGCGGCTGCAGATCTTGGCAGAACGAGTTTACCCAGAATCGCAGTGTGGCTTCAGAGCCGGTAGATCCGCAACAGATATGATCTTCTCCCTGCGGCAGCTACAGGAGAAAAGCAGAGAACAAAGGCAGACCCTCTTTATAGCCTTTATTGACTTAACCAAGGCGTTTGATCTTGTCAGCAGAACCGGCTTGTTTGCTGTATTAGAGAGAATAGGCTGTCCAAACAAGCTACGGAAACTAGTGTCAGCTTTTCATGAAAATATGCAGGGCACCGTACGATTTGACAGTTCCGCCTCTAGGCCATTCTCCATCAAGAGCGGAGTAAAACAAGGATGTGTTCTGGCTCCAACACTATTCGGGATCTTCTTTTTGGTCGTACCCACCAGCGCTTTCAAATCCCTGGAAGATGGAGTATATATCCACAGTAGATCTGATGGAAAGCTATTTAACCTAGCACGCCTTAAAGTCAAAACGGAGAGACGGCGTATCTTGATTAGAGAACTGCTGTTTGCCGACGATGCCGCACTCATATCTCATTCACAAGAAGGATTGCAGAGGCTTGTGAATGCACTGGCAGTTGCTTGTCAGGATTTTGGACTTACAATTAGTCTCTCCAAGACTGAAATCCTGGCACAAGATGTTTCAGAAACACCAGTGATATACATCGGAAATCACACACTTACGGTGGTGCAAGAGTTCACATACTTTGGAACAATGATAGCCAGCAACCTTGACATAGACAATGAGCTTACAAAAAGAATAGGGAAGGCATCTGCAGCAATGGCAAAACTCTCTAAGCGTGTGTGCGAAAACACCAAATTGACCACGGCAACAAAAATCCTTGTCTACAATGCATGCAACCTAAGCACACTCCTCTATGGCAGTGAGAGCTGGACAACTTACATGATACATGAATCAAGAACACAGATTAAATAGCTTCCACCTACGTTGCCTGCGACGCATAATGTGCATCTCCTGGAGGGATCGTGTCACCAACCAGGACGTTTTGACGCGGGCAAACATGCACATCATCTATGCTCTCCTTCAACAGAGAAGACTACGCTGGCTGGGTCATGTCACGCGCATGCCAGATGGAAGAATCCCGAAAGACTTCCTATATGCTGAGCTAGCAGAGGGAGCCAGACCCAGGGGCCGCCCAAGATTAACTTACAGAGATGTCTGTAAGCGAGACATGAAGGCAACGGGCATCGACCAAAGCATGTGGGAGGGGAAAGCCCAAGACCGAACAGCATGGAGACAGACTGTGCGTGCTGGTACGAACTTTGCTGAATGCAAAAGGAATGAAGCTGCATCGGCCAAAAGAACGAAAAAAAAGGCTGCCCTGCTGTCAGTCAGCCCTAAAACTGAGGAATATAAATGCACGAACTGTGGCAAACTATGCCGATCCAGAATAGGCTTGATCAGCTACTCCAGATTCTGCCCTGTCTCAAGACGTAACCAAAGCCAGTGACTCACCTCGGCGCATCCATTGTCTTCCGAGACAGAAGGAGCCATATATATATATATATATACACGTGACTATATTTATGTGTCTATTTTTTTTTACACAAGTCAATATCTGGTGTCATTAAAATAGTTGAATTTTTTTTTTGTAGCTTTGATTTGATTTTGCTCCTTCGTATTGCCTTTCTTTTCCTAACCATGGCCACTGCTTCACATGTATTTCGTGGAGTCAACAGGTCTAGTAGAAATGTCTGGATCAGGTAAATTTATTTTTATCAGTCGCAAATTTCTAAAACAAATGTCATCCACGAAACTGTCGAACTTCGCAAGATGACTTTAAGCTTTGTTTGCGAACATCTATCTATATAATTCTCTTCATCGCTCAAGAGTTTGGACAACAAGTAAACTAAAGTTCACTCATTTATTTCTGCAACTTACCCTACGAAAAAAAAAGGGGGGGGGGAGGAGAACAAATAGTATTCATCCGTCACAAAATAGCAGGGCTGGTAACCGTTGTGAACAAGAAGTCACGGAAAGATCACTTTTTAACAATTTCTACCCTAGTTAGTTTTGTGGCAAAAAAAAATTCACCTGTCTCTAAATAGCAGGGCCGGACTCAACCGTTGTGGGGCCCTATGCGAAACGGATCTTCGAGAATTGATAACCTCAAGTAATTCTTCATTAGTTTGATGCGCGAGAAGTTTCTTACACCAGATTCCACAATTATGGCTATTGGATATGCCGTTTTTTTTTCATCGCGCGTAGGATTGACGTTTTCCATTTTGAATGACACCCCAATTTTTATCTGTATGTTTCCGTTTTTTTTTACTTTTCAAAAGATTTTAATAATTTCCGGAGATTTCCAGGACTTTTTCGTATATTTTGCAATTTCTGGAGATTTCCAGGAGCTCCTGGTAAATCAAGAGGCCTCTGGAAATCTGTTATATGTTTTAAAATGGTTTAATTTAATAATTTATACACATAAAAATTAGCGCTGGTCCATGAAAGTGCGGGACCCACTGCGGTCGCATAGGTTGCAGTGGCCTAAGCCCGGTCCAGCAAAATTGCGGCGAAATCTACGCCGACGGTCGCCTAGTTAAACATTATTACATTCTGACCCTTTATTCTTTCGGAAGATGTTTATTTTACCCGAGAATAGATTCTTCCTGGGGTTAGTGGAAAAAATTGTGAAGCCCTGCCGCCAAGCGCTATTTCAGGTATTGAAAGTCAACAAAAATATATATGTGTGTGTACACAGTGCACACACATAATTGATCTTTATTACATAATTACCCTTCATTCTTTCAGAAGACGTTTATTGTTTCTTAAGATAGGTTCTTCCTGGAGTAAGTGAAAAAATTATAGACTACTCGCTCTTCAGCCGCCAAGTACTATTTCCGGTATTGAAAGTCAACAAAATGCATTTTCTGAGGTATCTACATGTATTATCCTGCTATTAAAAACGTTTATTTTATATAGCGCCACTTTCATGCTCATAGCATGCTCAGAGCGCTATGGTCTAATCTCATTTGTGAACCGGTGGGAATATCTGGGAGAAGGTTATCCGTACTGCATTTAGGCGCCCTGTAAACACAACTCTGCTCGAGTCGGGTGTCGAACCTCGAGAACCCTTCATAGGTAGCCAAGCCAAGTTCAAGCGTACTTAGCCTTCTGAAAAAACAAATCAAGCACTGAACAGGTTTATGTGCTGCCAAACATCCTCGAGCAAAGCCTGGAATACCAACAAAGAATGTTGATCTATTTTGTAGATTTAAAAAGAAGTTTGATAGCGTCCACCGGAATCACTCTAAAAAAATAGCAAAAGAAAAAGGCGTCTCTCAACAATTTGTCCAAATCAGTGACATGTGTAAAACAAATCAAGCTGCTGTGTCACAACAGACGCAGAAATTCTTCAACATCGAGAAGAAAATGAGAATAGTGTGCATCTTATCCCATTCGGGTTTCCATGCCGTAAACCAAACCGAGTTAGATTTTGCGGACGACATAGCCTTACTTTGAAGTATAATTACATTTATACACGATAAGACGGATAAAGACGCCCTTAAAGTTATGCACATTGGGTGCAGGTTACCCAGTGCCCCATTAACATTGATCATACAGATTCTGGACAAATAGAAAAGTTCACCTATTTAGGCAGTCTTATCGCAAGTGATAGAGATGTATATCACGATGTTGCATGTCGGATTAGAAAGCAGGAGCCGTCTTTAAAATACGTACGGTCTATCTGAATAAACCCATCAATTAGCCTGGAGATTAAAATCCACCTACTCAATACAATCATTGTCCCAACGGCCACCTAACTGTAAGACGTGGAAGGCTGAAAAAGGCTGAGCGGTGATGGCTGAGAAGGATCATACGAATAAGATACCGAGATGATGTTACCAATCAAGAAATATTTACCCTCACATGTATTCGCCATCCAAGGAAAGTATCAACAGAATTTCGATTGACATTTGTGAGACAAATAAGACAGAACGAAAAGAGGAACGCAAAAACATGACAGTCCACGTCTAACATTTCGTCACACCTTTTTTTTTTAGTAGTTCTGAATTTCGTGGGCACCAGCTGAGAGGTGGCTGTCAAAGTCGCCTTAGACTGGTTTCTGTGAAGAAAGCTTGCAGCCTATACGTATATGACGTGCGAGAGGCTTAAGTCTACGTGTTTCTGAATATATTACAATAAAACATGCACGTTCACCAATAAACTGGTCAGAAAAAATGTTTGGAAAGCTCCTTAAGCTCATTCGGAGTTGTCTGGGGCGAAGCCACGGCCGTCAAGCATTTTTCTACATTTCTGATCTTCAGAAACTCTTTCTCCTGGCGTCTATAACGCACTAATTTTTTTTATAATAGGAAAGTTATAAGTCAAACAATATTAAATAAAGAAGGTTTGGGATATGTTGATACTAAAATGAGAGATACATTCGAGGTAGTAATTTTCTTTTAAAAAGTTTCATTTTGGAAAAGTGCATTCTTTCAACTTGGGTTTCACCCCATGGTGGGTGTAACCCGGTGCTGACCGCACCCCCCGCACCTGCCAAGTGACGCCACTGGGTATAAGGATAATCTAGTTAAAATTAAGATCTTGTATTAGAAAAAGAAATTCGACTTTGAATTTTAAAATAATTTTTTTACTAAGTACAAAATTGCAATCAAATTGACTTTACGAATTTTGCAACCTATGGCATAATTATATGCCAGTGTATTTAATAGTAAATAAAGTATTGGAACTTTCGATCAAGGTGAAAATTCATCTGCTTATAATTTTATTACTTGAAAGCTTACAATGCCTTTTTTCTTTTATCGCGCTTAGAATTGGCGTTTACCGCAATGGATGACACACACACAAAAACATTTTCATCAAGAGATTTTAATAACTTCAGGAGATTCCAGGAAGTTTTCGCATATATTCTGCAATTTAACAATTACTCGGCCCTGCCTGTCTTGGTTTAGTTAAATTTTAATGTACTTTTCTTCCATATTTCGTAGCTCCAAATCGATTATCATTATACACATGTTGAGTGAAAGTCACAAGGAAATTCATATTTTCTTGTTTAGAGACTTAGACTCCGTGGAACTCAAGCTGATGTGAACGTGATCTGTTGGTTTTGTATGCGCCCTGTTTGGTGCATAGACCATATTTGATTGTCTGCAGCGTGAGCCTATCGCTGGCATTGCGTCTTAGGTGGTGCCTTCATGTTAATTTTGTTGTATACTTTGTACATATATAGGGCTCACTGAATTATTAGTTAATATGACCTTGCGAACTATAGGGCAGATGATGTTAAGGTCTTCTGTTTGCCTGACCAACTAACTACACTCTAGATTTAATTGCTATTTACAACTATCATTCATGGCAATGATGTCATGTTCTATCATTAACTGTTTGTTATTTGTTGTTAACTATTTTAAGCTAACCTAATGCCAGTACTTGTTCCTTTAGTATACTTAAATACTATATTAAATGATAGACTGTCAGGGATGCCCGGGCAGACGAGCCAAGGCAAAATACAACCCCGTCAAATAGTGTCTCTCCAAAATAGGACTCCACAGCCACACGAGGAAGTGTGCGAGATGAACCATGCGTTCTACGACTGAAGGAGGCCAATGAATATATCAACCCTTCCCAAACAAGGGCTTAGCTCATGGAATTTGGTAACTGTAGTTTGTTTTAGTTTTATGGATAAGGAGGTTCTAATTTCAAACCTCCCTGGAGGTGTGTGTGTGTGTGGGTAAAACCCCTTTGGCTACTTCTCATGTAATTTGGTGACTAAGTTATTCTAAGTTTGTGATGTCCTGTAAATCAAGACGTGTCCTCGTTGACTCGCCTTATTACAATAAGACATTGTTTTCGATTTTGAAGATTAAGAATGACCTATATACCTATTGGCCACACCTGATGCAGACAATTATTTAACAATTTCACGTGTTTTGCCACACGGGCTAGACAGCAAGAAAGAAAGTGCAGACAAAGCCTTTGTCCGTCTATGCAAGATAGATTTTCTGAGTCTGTTTGACAACGGTTTTACTTTGGGCCAGATCTCCCCAGCTATCTATTAAGGAAAGTACATCTTTTTTTGTTACAATTACCTTTTCTTTGGCTACCATCTTGGTTTGACCATCCATCCAATCTAAGTCTTCCAATAGCTCATCAAAAGCGACTTGAAGTTCTTTGATCATATCGAGCCCCTACCAGTGCAGCAGACATAAAATAAATGTTGACATTTCGTTTTCCATTGGAAATTATCTTTACTACAAGAATAATGTTCTAACCTAAATTGGTAATAAAAACTGGCATAACATTCAATTATATATTTTTTTTATAACTGGAGATGCAATTCAACTAAAAGTTCAAATTACGATGGAAAGTAATTTATATAACGTAGACACTGGCTGATATTGACTTACTATTAATTTGGAATCAGGGTCGAAATTGTTTTCAATAAACATTCGACCAACCGCTAAGCGTAGCACATTCGTTGTATAAGAGCCACATATTCTAAACCTTGCTCTTTCAGATGAAGTGCCAAATAAAACCTAAGGACAAAGTATAGCAACTATTACATGACAGTAAACTATGTGTAGAAATGGTTACTGTATCAAACTTATCCACTTATTTTCTGATCGTTATCAGTTGTATCCAGTCTTACAGTAAGGTATTTATCTCATATATCTATAAGGTTTGCAATGAAGTCCCTTTTTGTCATATGCATACACAAATTAAAAATATGTTCTGAGTCAAGCTTAGTTTAAATTTTACTAACATTAAAAAAAAAGTCCAGAATACATTCGTAACAGAACAGAAAGAATCCTTGAAAAAATCTACAATATGGTCATTCGGGAATACTACTCTGTAATCAGATTTGGGGAGTCAGAGCTTGAAGATTTAGATAAGTTCACATACCTAGGCAGCATAATAGCAAAAGATGTGATTGCCTACCATGGCCAGTAAAGGCAGGAAGCATTTTATAAAAGCTCCAGTTGGAATAACCTGCCCAGTGTGCAGCCGAACATTCCGGGCTCACATGGGTCTCACAGGCCACAAAACTTCAGTGCAAAAACCTCAGCCACCTGGATGACAAAGTGGTCATCATCGAACCACGACGGAGGAACTATAACTATATACATGTTTTATCCCTTTGGAAGTTTAAGTATTTAACACTAGATAAGTTATTTGGTAAGCTTTATCTGGCTTAACCTCAGGCGTGTCAAACTCATTAAGGTATATGGGCCGCATAAGCAACTTATTATGACCGCAGGGGCCGAAGCAAAAAAACAGTTTGAAAACAGCCTACTAGTTTTATGTAAATTAGAAATAATACAATATAATACAATAATTATTTGGCATACCTGTCCCTTAGCTAAATTTGTAGTACTATCGGCTAATTTAAAATTACTATGATTACGCATTATTTTCTTTGTCCTGATGCATGCCATCTTTTCTGAGATACAATTTTATTAATGTCAGGTTAAAGTTTGTTTGCCACTGACGCTTTCATCACAGATGACAAATTTTGATCAGATAATCTCGAACGGTGAGCTGTTTTAATAGCTTTTATTATGGGAAAGAACTGCGCACAGAGACCAGCGCATGCAAAAATAGCTAGAATTCTAGCTGCAAATTTCCGCAATTTAACGAACTTCAGGGTAAATGACTGTAAAATTTTGACACAGCCATTTCAATATTCTTCGATTTCAACTAAGAACCTGACTTCTATTCTATCAGCTCTAGTTGCACATTTCCAGCAGCATTTTTAGAATCAGATCGCGTGATCGAGAGGCTAAGTGTGCTTGAACTTGGCTTAGCTACCTAGAAGGAGGTTCGAGGTTCGACACCCGACTCAGGCAGATTGCCTAAAGGCGCCAATTGGTCTACACTTTTCTATAATATCCTATACTCTTAAGCGAGCAGTTCTTGTATATATATATATATATCTTAAATTTCGAAAACGGCTCTAACGATTTTCTTTAAAATTTCAGCGTATCTAAATGTTAGTGAGAAAAAAATTCTCAACTCATTGGCCACATCGGGAAAACTCGAGTTTGACCGTTATATCGGTTTGAAAAATGTCTCATTATCGAAAAATTTATTTCGGTTTGAAGGTTTTATGAATGACATGGAGAATTTATGAATAAAAGTTTTCCATGACGTAAACGGGAAAAACGCTGCTTACGTCACTAGGCTTACCTTACTACAATGCAAACAAGAACGAGTTTTAAAGTATCAATGGACCTAATTAAACATTTGCGCACCATCTTATTGAAGATTGATTTATTATAGAACTATGGAAGGAAAGTCATGAAATTAAATGTACCGATGTATGATTAGTTATTGCGTTTTAAGTGCTTAATATTGTTTACACTTTAATTGCGTAGAGCGGTGTAGATTCCTCATTAATCTTCGGATTTGATGTCAAGCCTTATTATAATTATTATTTTGCTGGTAAAATTATGACCATGTGTTCATGCTTCAGTGTCTAATGTCCCGTACCAAAACAAAGGAAATGGTGATTACACAGTTGCTCTACGCCTTACTTTCTCACACTGAACAAGATATCTAGCTAGCGGTCAACGAGTTTGCGTACGCTGCAGCCACTTTTGATTTAACTATAAACCTCAGTAAAAAAAATGGGGTTAGGGCGTGGTGATGAAAGGCCTAGGAGATATCTGAATGGAGGGATGTGTAAAAGCAGGCCATATCCTTCCATGGGCTGTAGCACCAGGAGCACCACTGGGATAGATGGATGGCAAAAGCCGGTATGAACTTCTTATAGTCTGACAGTCTGGCTGAGCAGGGCACATATCCCGTAAAATAATCTGAAAAGTTTCTTTAGTATTCTGTTTGTTCTATATGTAATTGTACATGGCGATTAATTATCAAGTCTCTTAAGTCCTCCTACAGTCTAGACAGCGTAAAAGTATCATAGGCCTACTATTGTTGGCTTGGAAGAAAGTCTTTGCAGTTTTACCCAATAACGTAGAAATTTGCGTCACTCGATGTTTCGTACTAAAGCCATAATTGAATATACTAATTCCAAAATTAAATGTCTGAACGTACCAATTTACATTTAGAACAAACATAACAAGAAACTCTTCAGATTCGTAGTCTTTATCCGATCGTTCATTTTCGTAATTATAAAAAAAAATCCCAAAATGACTTCGGGTATATAACCTTTCTAATGAAATTATTAAACCGAGCAAGGCTCGGCCACCTGATATTAGTTCATAAATTTAGTATTGTGTAAACTTTATTTTTTTAAACATAATGAAAATCATACATGCGGCGAGGGCGGCCAAACCTCGATGACGGTGTTGGACCAAACCCAACTGGAAGTTCAATACCTGATACATGGCAAGCCCTTCAATGCAAAGAAGCCTACTCGTATAGGCACGTGGAATGTAAGAACCCTAAATCAATGCTGCAAACTGGCCCAACTTCTACCGGCTGGACATCCTTGGAATCTGCGAGATGCGGTGGGCATCAAGTAAGCAAACAGTTTGATTTCTCTCTGCGCATCCAACAGCCTTTCAATTGGAAACACATATTTTAAGCACAAAAAAATTCACAAAAAAACATTGCGGTCACCAAATGGAGAGACCTTCAACGAGATAGATTACATTTGCATCTCCAAACGATGGAGGTCAACTCTATTAGACGTGCGGACCCACAGAGGAGCGGATATTAGCTCAGACCACTACCTTGTCAGTGGAAAATGTAAGCTCCGACTGAAACGCCAACCAAAACGAGCCACACGACCCCGCCCAATTAACGTAGACAAGCTTAAAGACTGCAATACTGCAGCACAGTTCCAACTGAAACTACAGAACCGCTTCGAGGCTCTTGCAGATATACTGACCCTTGAAGAAGAGTGGGCCAACTTTAGAGATACCACTATTGAGTGCGCTGAAGAAATTATTGGAGGGAGGCGAGGTTCATACAAGGAACGGTGGATACAAGACTGAACATGGAAACTGATCGATGAGAGGAAAGAGGCCAAACTTAGACGAGATCAGAAAAATGAAACACAGGATCGCAGCCTAGCGGAAGAAGCTTATAGGGAAGCAGACCTGAAAGTAAAGAGAAGCTGTCGGCGAGATAAACGTGACTGGATTGAACAGATGGGTCAAGAGGCGCAAGCAGCCGCAAGCAGAAATGACACAAAAACTCTCCATCGTATTGTCCGAGATCTCACTGGAGCAAAGAGCGGACATGGAGCACCGATAAAAGACAAGCAAGGCAAAACTTTGCTAACAAAAGAAGAGCGGAATGCAAGATGGATTGAGCACTTTCAAGAGACCCTTAACCAACCTTCGCCAGACCTGACTTACACATTCAGGGACCCCTCTCCGGACAATGATCTCAAGGTCAAGACAGACCCAATAACTGCAGAGGAAGTTACCATGGCCATTGCAGTGTTAAAGAACAATAAAGCACCTGGGCTAGACATGGTGTCAGCAGAAATGCTAAAACATGGAGGACAGTGAATTGTTAACAGAATGACTGATCCCTTAAATCTCTGCTGGCGAACTTCAAAAGTCCCTGAGGACTGGCAAAAAGGAGTCATTGTAAAGCTTCCAAAAAAGAGCAACTTGGCAGATTGCAACAACTGGAGGGGCATTACTCTCCTCTCTGTCCCGGGCAAAGTTTTCAGCACTGTTTTGTTGAGACGGCTTCAACAGTCTGTAGATGAGAGGCTCAGAGAAGAACAAGCAGGATTCCGAAAAGGCAGATCTTGTGCAGAGCAGATTTTCGTTCTACGAAATATCATAGAACAAAGTCTTGAGTACCAACAACGGCTCGCGATCAGTTTCGTAGACTTTAAGAAAGCATTTGATAGTGTCCACCGAGAATCACTTTGGAAAATAGCTAGAGAATACGGCATCCCAGAAAAATTTGTCCAGATCCTACGACACCTATACAGTCAGTCTAGTTGCTGCATTAAAACAGAAGGAGGAACAACAGTTTTTTAGCATTGAGACAGGTGTGAGACAGGGGTGCATCTTATCTCCCTTCCTTTTCCTCCTAGCCATCGACTACATAATGAGGAAAGCAATGAACCAGACTGCCTTTGGTATTCCATGGTGTGAACAAAACCGAATGATGGACTTAGACTTCGCCGATGACGTCGCACTACTCGGGGCTACAAATAAAAGTATACAAGAAATGACAGAGAGCCTAGACAGAGAGGCACCCAAAATTGGCCTCCGCATAAACTTGGAGAAGACAAAAATTTTGCGAGTGGGATATAAAGCAAAGGGTGCCCCTGTCAGACTTGGCGAGTCAAGGCTTGAAGAGTTGGACAAGTTCACTTACCTTGGCAGCATCCTAACAAATGATTGGGATGCATACCATGATGTAGTGTGCCGAATAGGAAAGGCAGGGAGCATCTTCCAAAGGCTGCAGCGTATCTGGACAAGCCAAGCCATTGGACTCGAGACAAAAATGCACCTTCTCAACACAATTGTCATTCCAACTGCAACATATGCATGTGAGACATGGAAGTCATCTGTCAAAATTGAGAAGAGACTAAATGTGGCTCAACAAAAATGGCTGAGACGGATTCTGAGAGTCAGTTACACAGACCGGGTCTCAAACAAGGAAATCCTATGCCGAACTGGGAGTCGAACACTCAGTGAGGTTGTGACAGAACGTCGCATAAGGTTTGCGGGACATGTTCTACGACAAAATGAACTACGCATACCAAAAATTGCGATGACATGGAGGCCAATACGAGGAAAACGCAAACAGGGACGTCCTCGTATAACTTGGCGTCATACCTTCATCGAGGACCTCAGAAAAGTGGACACCAGATGGGAGGAGGCTTCAGACATTGCCAATGACAAATCTTTATGGAGACAGCTTGCCGCCCAATGCACCGAACGGCGCGGGAGGACCTAAGTCTAAGTCTAAGTAAGTAAACTTTATTTGGAAACGATTAGGAATTAATAATTTGTTTCCGAAATAGGGGAAGTTTTAACATAGGGACAATGAAGTGACTAGTAAAAACAAGACTAAGTTTTAGGCAGAACGAAATATCAGCTGATGTAAACAGACTACTTCCAGGACGCCTTAGAGATAGGAAGCTTGTTATAAACGTAGAGAGTTAGCTGACTGTAATGAAATAACAACGACTAGAACATCAATAACATGGCTTTATTAGACAAGATTGAACTGTCACATCATTGTTTGTGACTTGAATCAGTGGGAATCATGGAATATAACTTTTTTGTTATGTCTCACGTGAAAGTTAAAATTCCATCAGGGAAGAATAAAGTCTCGTTCTCGAGATCTGCCCACATAGAAGTAGTGGTCATGTTCTCAAGCTAAAAGGATGTCTAGCGCTTGCATTCGCTTAGTTGGCCATACAAGAGTCATTTATGGATGCGGTGATCTTCCATTCTGCAGACGTGTCCTGCCCAGTGCAGCTGGGACTGCATCAGGATTGTGTGGATGCTTTGCAGACATGTAACACAACACCAAAATACCAATGTCAAAATAAGGGTTTAGTTTAGATGGAAAATAAACCCAAATACTAGCTCTTAAACTTAAATTACAGCCTATGCCAATAAGCGCGCGTGTGTGAGGGTGTAAACTAACCAATAACAAAATAGGTCAGCTGCTAAAACTTGCACAAATAAATACAACACAAAAACAACCAATCACATAGTTCAATGTCACTTGACGTAAACTTCATCCAGCTTAACATATCCAGTGAGGATGTGGCAATTAATGATAGGTTTGATACAGTTACTCAAAGTGTAGAAACTAGGCTTACTTCACTATAAGATTTCCAACTTCTGATAGGAATTACATGTCACCTGATGATTATCTGTAGTTCTCCAGAAGATTTTCGAAATAACAAAAGAACAAGGTAGATCATAATTTTACGAATCTCACTATCCAGGCTCTCTGCAAACTGCACCATACACCACCAACTTAAAGAACTTGACAACTCCGGGCTCCAAAGTAACGTAATAGTTTAATGTCAATAAATAACAGCCAATATTGTACCATTGGCAACACGTAATACAGGCTGTACAAATGTCTCTCTATACTGTCCATACCGGCGTTCGCAAGGACATTTCTGTTTGTAGTGCGGTCCTGCCACCGTATGTTCATGATGGAGAGAAAGCATCTTTGGTGAAAGCGCTCAAGAAGTCTGTATAGTATCCATGTCTCAGAGCAATATAGAAGGGTTGAAAGAACCATTTTTGTATGCAGGCGAAGTGATTTGTTCCGCCAAGCTATCACCTGAAGGCGTCCGAAAGCGCTATTGGCCCTGGCCAGACGGTTAGAACTTCCCTTGAAAGTGAGGCGTCATTTGACATTATTGTACCTAGATATTTGAAGTGGTCTACCAAGTTAAGGGGATGTCCGTTTACTGTGATCCTTGGGGCTGAGTATGTTTCATTTGGGTGACTTCTGTGACATGACTTCTGTTTTCCCGTGGAGACCGAAAGACCGATAGAGGCGCCAGCGTATGGAAATTCATTTATCGCGTTCTGAAGCCGATAGCAATAAATAACTCAACACTTAAACTATTTACACAAGTAGTACTATGTAAATACTCAAATCAACTCACATAAATACTAAAATCTAATATGGACTATCTACCATAACATAAGATTTTCCAACAAAACAACTCTCGACTAACTCTAACTATAGTCTCCAATTACCAACTCTATCTCTCTAGAGTTTAGTACCCTTACTCTCTCGCTATCTAGTCCTCTACTAACTAAAAATTCACACATCTAAACTTCCAATCTGTTGACCACGATCTTACTATGTTGTGTAAAGCCATGGTAGAGTGGAATTATATATTTGGCCATTACAATAAGCTAATAATGGTACAAACAAATGGTTGTTTCGAATGTTTTTATTAAAAGCAAATTATGGATAATAATATTTGGTATTGTTATTTTTGCAAAAACTCATACAAAAAGTTGTTCCAGATTTTAGAAATAAATATGCTATAAAAATCCTATATAATTGTTAGAAATCTGTATACTAGCTTATATTTCATTAAACCTCATTACTGATATATAAATTGTTCCGGAAATTATTTTACTTTAAAACAAGAGTACAAAAAATTTGGAAACACAAAATCAAAATAAACAAGATTAGTGTTTTTTTCTAACCGTGACGGACAGACCAACCAACAGACAAAACGCACAAAAATATGCTTGTTTCATTCTAATGGGGGCACTAAACAATTATTTTTTTTTAAATCAGATTTTTTAAAAAATTTAAGAAATTAGTTTAGAATCATGTCATTTCCGGGCTTTACGCTAGTACACGAAAGCCGCTGCTAAAAGTTCATTTTAAAAAATGTGCGTTATATCTCCATATTAGATGCATTTCTTATAGTAACATTTCCTCCCTTACATTTACGTAATTGTTTTAGAATTGGTGTTTTGTTATTAAAAAATCGCTTGCATAATTAATTTTATAAATTAAACGGTTTGCTTTTAGAAAACTAAAAGTAGCCGTTGCAACTAAGCTTTTCAAGCTGCATTTGATGGTGAAATAATATTTTTCGTATCTCTTCTAGTTTTGGCGCCCTGAGTGTGACAGACGGACAGACGGACATTTTGCACAAACCTAATAGCGGCTTTTCCCCTTACGGGGGGCGCTAAAAAATTTGAGAGGAAATAACTTATATTTTATTAAATCTAGTATATAAAATATATTTTATTATTGAACTTTAAATGAAGTTATTCATCTGATACAGTTTTACTTCTGTACATACTATATATATTCTTGTGCTTCCAAGTTTCAAATTAAAGGGTCTTATTGAATCTCAAAGATAGCATTTAGATCTAGAGATATACGTCTACAGAATCCTCGGCATCACAGATACAAGATGTCAGCGCCCCTGACGAATTCGGCAAAGATCAACAACGAGTTCAACTAACAAGAGAGAAACCTACCAACCATGAAAGCAGGCTCTTTAACTGTGACAACTACAGACTATCAACAACTACAGCCCTATCTCCGTCGATACAAAAAGAAAAGTCGTGCTGTTGTATTGTTAGTTCGTCTAACGACTTGATACCACATTATACGGGGATAATGTTATTATTATATTCATTTGTATTCGATGAACTGATAGTTATAAAGATTTTAGTTAAATCCTAGGTGTCCCTTACAAAGACCACATTACGAATGAAGAGGTTAGAAGCAGGATTAATACATCAACTGACCCCACGATGACCTGCTAAACATTGTCAAAAAAGTAAACTCAAACTCTTTGGCGCATCACAATGGCTTTAGGACTCGCAAAGAGCTTTTTTTTCAGGGAACAGTACCAGGAAAAAAGATGAGGAAGACAGAGAAAGCGATGGGAAGACAGTGAATGAAGATCTGTGTGGTGCCCTAATGGTCCAACGGACTAAGGGATAGGTGAAGGTAAAGCTAAATGTGACCCTGGACTAATTGAGGTTATTGAAGGATTATCTAATAAATCTAATTAGTTCAAACGTCATCTGTCTTTTGCCCATTCGCAAATAATTGCTCTGATCTGATTGATCGTACATCTTAGGCTCTTCGGGTAGGTCCAGTTTTGATCACAGCTTAGCTATTTTGAGACTGTTGCTCCTTCTTCGTCTATTTCTAACAGTAAGCGAACCAGGGTTTTCCAGCTTGTTAGTTTACTTACGCCGTTCGGTGCATTGAGCGGCAAGCTGTCTCCATAAAGATCTGTCATTGGCAATGTCTGAAGCCTCCTCCCACCTGGTATCCACTGTTCTGAGGTCCTCCATGAAAGTATGACGCTAAGTTATACGAAGACGTCCCTGATTGCGTTTTCCTTGTATGTCATCGCATTTCTTGGTATGCGTAGCTCTTTTTGTCGTAGAACATGACCTGCAAACCTCATGCGACGTTCTGTCACAACCTCACTAAGTGTTTGACTCCCAGTTCAGCACAGGATTTCCTCGTTTGATACTCGATCTGTGTAACTGACTCTCAGAATCCGTCTCAGCCATTTTTTATTGAGCCACATTTAGTCTCTTCACAATTTTGACAGATGACCCCATGCATATTTTGCAGTTGGAATGACGATTGTGTTGAGAAGGTGTATTTTTGTCTCGAGTCCAATAACTTGGCATGTCCAAATAGGCTGCAGTCTTTGGAAAATGCTTGATGCCTTTCCTATTCGGTACGGATAATAATAATATTCATAATATGCAACCCCATCGTTTGTTTTGATGCTGCCAAGGGGCACCCTTTGGCTTATATCCCACTCGCAAAATTTGTGTCTTATCCAAGTTTATGCGGATGCCAATTTTGGGTGCCTCTCTATCTAGGCTCTCCGTCATTTCTTGTATACTTTTATTTGTAGCTCCGAGTAGTGCAACGTCATCGTCGAAGTCCGTCATACGGTTTTGTTCACGCCATGGAATACCAAAGGCAGTCTGGTTCATTGCTCTTTTCATTATTTGTCGATGGCTTGGAGGAAAAGGAAGGGAGATAAGATACACCCCTGTCTCACACCTGTCTCGATGCTAAATGCTTTCTTTAAGTCTACGAAACTGATCGCTAGCCGTTGTTGGTACTCAAGACTTTGTTCTATGATATTTCGTAGAACGAAATTCAAATTGTCACACAAAAAAATTTCCATGAATATGGTGAATACGCAATAGTAAAGTTAATAAATGTACGTCATAAAAATAAACTTTTTGTAAGCAATTTAATTATAAAAGATATCTATTTTACACTCAATACAATTGCATAATTAATTTCCATTTACCTAGGCCTTTGAACGAAAACAAAATTACGTATGGAGATCGCTGTCTAGTGGAAAATCGTTTTAAGGGGTCGTGGCAACAAAAGGTTGAGAACCTCTGCTCTTCTGTAAATCACTCTAATAGAACTATAGCGAATTATATATATGTATGGCAACGTAAAGCATGTTTTGAACACAACATATAGTAAAAGTGTTACCTTATTATAGTTAGTGAGTAAATTCATATATTTTTCTCCAAGTGCGCTTGTCTTTAATACAAAGTAGATAAATCGCCATATTAAATAGTTTGCCACAGTTCTGCAAAACATAAATTGAAAAAAAAAGTTTATATATATATATATATATATATACAGTATTTAGTGTAACGGTGGTTCTGGCTTTTGCGAGCCAATTATCACTTTAAAAATACTCCACGCAGGCTGGATTCAATACAGTACCCTCCCACGCTGCAGACAGAGCCTGATACCAAAGTAAGAGGATTTTGACCAAGCTTGGATGCCCACCTACGTTCGAAGCCAATCTCAAGCAGCTTTATGTGAGACGAAAAGTCCAGATTTGACACAATGTTGACCTGTATGATCACTTCCCAATAGCGTAAAGTAGAGCTGTGTACTTGCTTCTGCTCTATTCTTCTCTACCTTTTTGACGTAATGTGGGTCTAACGAGGCAGAAATTGCATGAAGGCATCCATGTCAGGTTTCACTCAGATGGCAATGTGTTCAATTTTCGATGTGTACTGTCCCATACAAAAGCAAAGAAAATTGACTTAACAGAGGTCAACGAATTTGCGTAATATAAAACTCGGGAAAACTGTAATGAAAACGCAATTATGACAACATAAAATCCAAAGCGAGACTATAGCTTAGTTAGGTTTAAACCGACAGCCTATGCTAGGCTTTCATAGTGGTAACATCCTTCATAATAGAGACTGAGATAAAACTGCTCACGTTGTGAATTAATAAAACAGTATTTATTTTATTTATATACGCCTGTTGGTGATCATTCCCAGAAGTCACCCAATAAAACCTACTCAGCCCCAAAAAATCACTGTAAATGGGTACGACATGACCTAAATTGTGCCAAAAATCTTAAATCTAAATCCAGTCATATCTAGGAAGCGTAGTATCAAATGACGCATCGCTATCATGGGAAGTTGATAACCGTCTGTCAGGGCCAGTTGTACTTTTGGACCCCTCCAGGTGAGAGTTTGTTAGAATAGAATGAACCGCCTTCCAACAAAAAAACAGTGTCTATATGAATCTGAGACATGAGTATTATTTAGAAAGCAACTAAGAGAACATGAAAGCTTGCTTGCGCTCCATCATGGACATACGGTGGAAAGACCACAATACGAACAGCGATGCCTTTGCGAACGACGGTATGGACAGTATAGAGGGACTTCTTATGGTCCGACAGTTATGCTGGGTAGGGCACATATCCTGTATGGGGGACGAGCTTATGCAAAAAGTCTTTATTGGTAAGCTGAAAGTGTCAACGTAACAGATGTGCTTCGCGGAAACGCTTTGAAGATCAGCTTAGGCGCCAACTTGCTTTAACTGACGTAGAAGAGAGCACCTGGTTGCATGCGACTTCAGAACGAGATAGGAGAAGGTTACTTACAAAGGCCTCGTGAAGCACATTTGAGAGCAAAAGAAAATCCACTGCCGAGACATACACAGCGAAAATTTATATCAAAATCTTCCTTAGCTATGCTCTTAAAATATGGGTGTTGTCGTTTGCATTATTTGTTTTATTTTGTTTTACAGAAGAGGGGTATTTAACTGCAAAACCCTCTGGCAGGGACGAGAAAACAAAAAAAAATGGCTGCGCTGGGACAAGTAATGGTTTAGTATTACAATTTTACATTAAAAAAAACAAAAGCAAAAAATGTGTCACTAAATTCCGACCCTCCCCCCTGCGGTGCGGGATTTCATTTCGGGGGGAGGGGGGTTGAACACCCCCCCCCCCCGGCTTCGCCTATGAAACGGACCGTGCTAAATCAACGAAACAAACACACAAACATATACATAATCGAAGGTTGAGTTTGACAATGGACGTATCGTATTATCCACTAACTAAATGAAACAGCATTGGTTGGAACAAGGAACAGTATCATTACATTCCAGTCAGTTATCATAAATCATGGCCAAAATTATGTAAGGCGTAAAAGGTAAAATATGTGATAATCGAATAAATGTGCAAAAAATATACAGTTGGGAGGGGTAGCGTTTAAAAGCGGGCCGTGCCAATTAGATTAACATATTATTAAATTCAGGTTTTTAAGGGGCGGAGGTGGAGCGAAAAGGGATGGGAAAAGAAAAAAAATCAAATTGATATGCTAGAACTGTGTTTGGGAGTTGTTGTTTTTTAATGGGCCGTTTCAGTTAAACGTATCATAAACTAGAATATGCTGACCAAAAAAATGGAGGGGGGTTCAGTATTATGTCAGCATTTTAATTTGCAGGATGGAAAAAACCTAAACATAACCCAAAATCAGACTATCCAATATTTCGAAAAAAGATAATAAAAAACGGAAGTTTAACCAGTTAGTGTCAATAAGACTAGGAACCCAAAACCGAAGCAAAAATCGCACTTTTTATAAATTGCGTAACATTTTTTTTGGTTTTAGACGTTTTTCACCCTACCATATCTTAAAGTATAAATATCCGATTACAGTAACAATGGTACCGTTAGAAAGGTTATCTTAAGCCCTTTAAGAATATGTATAACGTTTTTCCTGTACGTTAAAAAATAAGGGTGATAATCCTTTACGCGTAACATCACTGCACTGAACAAGCGTGCTAGCGGTGTTATGACATGATTAGAGTGTAGATTTATTTCGGGGATAATTAGGATAAGTTTTTCATTAGTGACGGAAGTGACGATAGGTTAGATTAAAAAACAAAGCAGAAACGATTTAGTCAACAAAGAGACAAGACGTTGTTTATTGGAATAAGGCTACAGAAAGACATCGACGGTTCCCTTTTGAGTATTAAAGTTCATTTTATTGTTCAAGCAGCGTCGACTTACTATATCATTGTTGGGCCTTCATTGGTGGTTGATTTGGGACAGTTTATCTTTCAACACCGTGATCGGTACTTAACAACTGGCCAACATAAGGCGGAACAAACCTGGAAAGGACATAATTTGTTTCCACTGCCATAAACATGGACACATCACTAGAGACTGCTGGAGTAGGGCAGAACAGTCTACACAGAAGATTGCGAGTTCGGACAGCAGGCGCAGGTCTACATCCGATGGCCATGAAAGAAGAGATGACGTTGGTAGCAGTAATCGCAAGTCATACCGAGATGGAAGGCCACACGCGGTCTATACAAGGAGAGATTTAAACTCCAGTTGGAGAGAACAAATGCATGGGTCGTGCAGATAGCCAGGAAACATAACACGATACGACCCTAGTCTGTACATAACTATGTAAATATCGGTTAGTTCAATTATTTCATTGTTAATGTTGTAACAAAATATATGGTCTAGTAGTTACTACTAGATGAGTATAAGATGACACTAGTTATTTGCAAATATTTATTTAACTTTGGAATTCGGTTGGGTTTTGTTGGTAACTATCTATTTTGTAGTATGTATGAATGCGTAGTATGAGTGTACGATTAGAAAGGGCATTGATAAGGCGACGGTGTATTTTTTTTTATCACGGAACAAGTAAGTTTTGGAATTCCACTTATGTTATGGCATCATGATCATTCATCAGTAAAAGGTTAGGTCGATTTGGAATCAGTAAGTGGAGAAAGGAATTAAATACACTTATTAATGCCCGTCAAACGTTAGGTAAATAGTGGTGAATAGGTGGTGATGCAGTTCCATTTGTCATACTAGGAGAATGTCTGTCCTGACGTGTGAGGAACAACGGAACTTCTTGAATATGTTGTGACGTCGTTAGCTTGACCCACATATGGTGTCGGCATGAACTGTATCGTATCTGCATCGTACTATCACAACTGTATCGTACCTGCATCGTACTATCACCTACTGGACACCACAGTGGACAGTATCACTCCTTAGTGAAGTATGGGTGAAGAAGAACTTGGTTTTGGACATTGTAGTTGAACCGAAATCAAGACTCAAGTTGTTGTTTTTATGTTTCCCCATACTTTTTGGCCCTTGCTCATTGTAAGACTAAGACTGTAGAAAAAATTGACTGACAATTTTTTTTTAGCGGGAGGGGGAGGAGTTGTTATGACATGATTAGAGTGTAGATTTATTTCGGGGATAATTAGGATAAGTTTTTCATTAGTGACGGAAGTGACGATAGGTTAGATTAAAAAACAAAGCAGAAACGATTTAGTCAACAAAGAGACAAGACGTTGTTTATTGGAATAAGGCTACAGAAAGACATCGACGGTTCCCTTTTGAGTATTAAAGTTCATTTTATTGTTCAAGCAGCGTCGACTTACTATATCATTGTTGGGCCTTCATTGGTGGTTGATTTGGGACAGTTTATCTATCAACACCGTGATCGGTACTTAACAGCGGCTACGATCGTTTTATACCTTGTTTGTTTTTTTCGTAATATAGGGAGTACGTCAACAAATGAATATTTTTTTTTAACATATAGGTAATTCTGCAGGAATTCAAGGGGCAGCCATCTTGTAATCTTATATCTTGGGTTTTCTCTCAGATTTGGGTTTTTGTTTGTTTTTATTTCTGTAGCTAAAAAAATTGCTAGATCTATATTATCTAGCTATACCGGAATAAACTGTGCTGATATTTATTGTAGGCCTACTTAAATTTAGATTCTCTATGAAGTTTTATTTAATAGTTAGATCTAAGAACAACTAGATTTCTAGATCTAGATTTAAGATCCATACAATTACATTTTAGATATTATTTATTATGGGTCATTTCAAAAGACATATAAAGGCTAAAAATACTTAGATTCTAAATAGTGGTTTAAAAAAAAGAATAATTCAGAATAAATCTAGACAATATTTAACAATTAAAAAGAAGACAGAACAACAAGAAACGCATTGTATTGACACCAAGTTAAAATTAAAAAGAAAAATAGCATTGCTTTGAAAACACAGAAGTAATGCTAATTCTTGGTATTTTTGAAGAGACAATCCTGTGGTTTCTTTGGAACATAAACAATAACAAAATAGTAACAAAGATGGCTGCCCCTTGAACTCCTGCAGAATTACAACATATGTAGGCTATTTTATAGAAAAATGAACGAGCTTTACAATGGCACCAATAACTAATTGATTAACATTGTTTTTATATAACTAAATTTACAAAATAAAAACCAAAATTGAATTTCTTTACGATAAAGACACGTAATCGTTTGTTAATGTCACCATTGAAAAGCTCGTTTATTTTTCTTTAAAAGTGTGTAAATTTTATTTTAAAAACAAGCGTTGACATGCTCCCCATTTTAATCAGAACAAGACGCATTAAATAGCGATTTCGCCTGTGTGCGTAGTCTGCTAGAATGTGCGAAAATGCTCCTTAGCAACACATGAGTCGTTATAGATAAATGATTTTTATTAAATCTACATCGTATGATTTGTAAGAAAAATGTTGAGATGGGTCAATAAGATGTTAACCATTAGATATTTATTGTCTTTTTTATTTTCTTTTATTCCAAATTTTAATAAATAATTTATATCCCTACGTTAATGAAAGGTTAATGTGTAACAAATCTGTAAGTATTTTTTGTCTTCGTAAGTAAACCTAATTTTTTTAAAAACGTATTATGTACAAGTGATTGATACAAATTAAAGACGAGGATTTACAGTTCATAAAAAAGTAATGGTTCAAGAAATTTAATTAATAATTATAATTGAAATAAATGTATAGAAAGGCATCACATATTGGCCTTATCCGTTGCTAATATCAACAAATTGTGGCATCGAATGAAGCTATTCTAATCATATACTCTTAAGCGAGCAATTCTTGTATATATATATATTTATTTATAAATTTTATTTCGAAAACGGCTCTAACGATTTTCTTTAAAATTTCAAGGTGTGTGCGTATTAGTGAGAAAAAAATTCTCAACTCATTGGCCACATCGGGAAAACTCGAGTTCGACCGTTATTTCGATATGAAAATGTCTCAATTTAATTTTGGTCAGAATAATTTATGAATGAAATGGAAAATTTATGAATGAAAGTTTTTCCATGACGTAAACGGGAAAAACGCTGCTTACGTCACTAGGCTTACCTTACTACAAAGTATCAATGGACCTAATTAAACATTTGCGCACCATCTTATTGAAGATTGATTTATTATAGAACTATGGAAGGAAAGTAATGAAATTAAATGTACCGATGTATGATTAGTTATTACCAAAACAAAGGAAATTGGTGATTACACAGCTGCTCTACTGCTCCTTAATTTCTCACACTGAACAAGATATCTAGCTAGCGGTCAACGAGTTTGCTACGCTGCAGGCACTTTTGATTTAACTATAAACCTCAGTAAAAAACTTGGGATTAACGTTAGGGCGTGGTGACGAAAGGCCCAGGAGATTTATGAATGGGGAGGCATGTGTAAAAGCAGGCCATATCTTTCCATGGGCTGTAGCACCAGTAGCAGTAGTATATTACCTTTCTTAGTATAAATTATTTAACCGAGCAAGGCTCGGCCACCTGATATTATAGAGTTAATAGAGTAGATCGGTCTTTTAACTAGTCTAGTAGTAAAAAAGTAAAGTAAGTTCCTCTTTCAGACCTTGTGGTCTATAGAGCAGATGATGTAAAGATCATCTGATTCTGTGGCCCACGGTTAACGAGGGTGTCATGTGGCCAGCACAACGACCAACCGCCTTTACTTTTCCCCAACTAAAGTCAGGTACCCATTAGAGCTGGGTGGACTAAAGGGCGCCCGAAAATCCCGAAATAAAAATCCCAGCCTTCACCACGATTTGAACCCGGGACCTCCAGAACGGAAGCCAAGCGCTTTACAGATCAGCCACCGCGCCCTTTTAAAACTAGTCTAGATCTAGATCTATATTATATATACAAAATAGATAAAATATAAGACTAAATTAAATCTATTGACATCATTACATAAACATAAAGTCTTAAACTAGATTTAGATCTATTTCTCGTGTTTTAGACCTAGGGACTTCAAATTAGATCTAGAGTACGACTGCGAGAGTTTTGACTTATCCATATAGACTAATATATAGATCTATATAGATATAGAGACTAGTCATAGATCTAGATCTTGGTCTAGAGTCTAGATCTAATCTTGGTCTAGACATCTGGAACGAGGGTCCTTCACGTTATTTGTTACAACTTAAAACCAAATAGCTTCTTTATTTAAAAAGAAGCTATTATAGGCATAATAGCTTATATGGCAGGCTATTTAGATCTACATTATAATACATATATATCAAGATCTAAGTCTAATTGTCTATATAGATCGAGATGTCATTTTTAGATTTGAAATATCTTTTCGATGATTTTATTAGCTCATCATACACTGCTTCACTGTGAATTATCCCTTAGTCTGACGAACCGTTGGGACACCGCACACGATGTATATGACTGTACATAAATACATCTCAATTTAGATCTACCTAACACGTCTGTTCTCTATCAAAAATCAACTCGCAACTGGCTAAGCCACGCTTTTGCGTCACCGTCTGCATAAGCTAATTGAATCCTAACCAATCAGATTTGAATGGAGACGTGTGCAAAGCACGTGGCTGGAATTCCAAGGGAAAGTCCCTGGGGAAGTCCAGGGGGGAAAGATCCTGTTAAAAAACCCAGATTCTAGGTTTGGATAGGTGGCCTTGATAAATTATTAAATACTTAAATAAACCTAGAAATGCGTACGTTACATATTACCCCTCCCTCTCCCTCTAGCATTTGTATGGTAATATAAATGCGTACATAATAGAGAAACAAAAGGTTATGATCTATGTGAAAATGTACACAAAATACCACACATGAAAATAGAGAAAGATGGTTGAGATAATACATGACAATGTTCTGAAAAAAAAATGATACTAATATGTGACAACTATGAGACAAGAAAAATTCAATTTAGTGTCATGTATCAATGGTATCATAATATATGAACAAAATTATTGAAGAATTGGTATCAAATATTCCAACTAATAAAATGCTTTTGAAATTAAACTCAAGATTGTATGAAATATGAATGCATAGAAAAATGAAATAATATGAGACAATGTTTGTCATAAACACACAAAATTGCAATGCATAATATATCATAAAACTCATGAAAGAAAGTAAACTATACAAATGAATCTTGGATGAATGACTTCTCTCTAGGTTGTTTGATGCTGAAATAAAATGTAGGCTAATACAAAACTGATATAGTATACTTGTGGATATAATGTGAAGACAAAATAATTAATTGATTAAATACAACTTCTTCCTTGACGAGTATGAATGATAGTGAATGGACGTATAAAGTTCAGAACCCTTCTGAGTTGCCATCATGGTTGTGCGTGCGCATTGTCTGAACTTGAAGAAGAGGTCCTTCAGTTAGCGAAGCTGTTGTTTCCATCCTGTGTTGAGCACACAAATAATGTCTGATTGAACCGCGTTTGAGTTTGGCAAAAATATTAACTGTCCGATACCAAAACTCAATTTTCTGTTTGATGAGCGTTGACGCTGTACGGTAATGTTAGTAAAATGCTCTGTGTAAGAATGTCCGATAGAGCAATGACTGAACATGTTGGAGTTCAATCTGTCAATACAGCAAAGTTTGAAAAGTTCGTTGGTTCTGTCCATTGAGTAATGTAGAATAAAAAAATGTGTTGTCAATGTTGCTGCCTTCTGAGTTGCTTTCAATGTTCATGTTGCTGCTTCCGAAGTTGCTATGAATGTCCGTATTACTGTTTTCTGAGGTGCTTTGAATGTCCATGTTGCTGTTTCTGGAATTGACTTCACGGTTCATGTTGCTGCTTTCTGATTTGCTTTCAAGGCTCATGTTGCTGCTTCTTAGATAACAGTCAATGTTCAGGACTGGGAACGTGTCAGGAACACTAGTGAACAATTCAGCATGTTCTCTTTATATGATAATGTGTTTCGATTGTTGTGCTATGTCATCATGTGTGAGGACCTTTTGATTGTCAACTTGATAAGATGCTGGTCATGAAACACCTATCTCAGGAATGGGTGTTGATGATGTTTCTTCTTCTTCAGGAATAGTTGCTGTGCTTGTAAAGTGTTCAACTTCTGCTATGATGTCTTCATCTGATTCATGAAAATGTTCGAGCATGTGAACATGAAGTAGTCTGGTGTACTTGTTGATTTTGATTTCATAAAGAAAGTTTGAAATTTTTCTGATGATGGTGAATGGACCTTGCTATTTGTAGAACAGATTGTTACTTAAGTCTCCTTGGGCAAATTGTCTGAGTTTCATGTCTTAGACTTAAGACTTAGGTCCTCCCGCGCCGTTCGGCGCATTGGGCGGCAAGCTGTCTCCATAAAGATCTGTCATTGGCAATATCTGAAGCCTCCTCCCACCTGGTGTCCACTGTTCTGAGGTCCTCCATGAAGGTATGACGCCAAGTTATACGAGGACGTCCCTGTTTGCGTTTTCGTCGTATTGGTTTCCATGTCATCGCAATTCTTGGTATGCGTAGTTCATTTTGTCGTAGAACATGTCCCGCAAACCTCATGCGACGTTCTGTCACAACTTCACTAAGTGTTCGACTCCCAGTTCGGCATAGGATTTTCTTGTTTGAGACTCGATCTATGTAACTGACTCTCAGAATCCGTCTCAGACATTTTTGTTGAGCCACATTTAGTCTCTTCTCAATTTTGACAGATGACTTCCATGTCTCACATGCATATGTTGCAGTTGGAATTACGATTGTGTTGAGAAGGTGTATTTTTGTCTCAAGTCCAATGGCTTGGCTTGTCCAAAAAGGCTGCAGCCTTTGGATAATGCTCCCTGCCTTTCCTATTCGGCACACTACATCATGGTATGCATCCCCATCATTTGTTAGGATGCTGCCAAGGTAAGTGAACTTGTCCAACTCTTCAAGCCTTGACTCGCCAAGTCTGATAGGGGCACCCTTTGCCTTATATCCCACTCGCAAATTTTTTGTCTTATCCAAGTTTATGTGGAGGCCAATTTTGGGTGCCTCTCTATCTAGGCTCTCCTTCATTTCTTGTATACTTTTATTTGTAGCCCCGATTGCAACGTCATCGTCGAAGTCCGTCATTCGGTTCTGTTCACACCATGGAATACCAAAGGCAGTCTGGTTCATTGCTCTCCTCATTATGTAGTCGATGGCTACATTTATGTCTCGATGCTAAAAAACTCTGTTGGCTCTCCTTCTGTTTTAATGCAGCAACTGGACTGACTGTATAGGTGTCGTAGGATATGGACGAAATTTTCTGGGATGCCGTATTCTCCAGCTATTTTCCATAGTGATTCTCGGTGGACACTATTAAATGCTTTCTTAAAGTCTACGAAACTGATCGCTAGTCGTTGTTGGTACTCAAGACTTTGTTCTATGATATTTTGTAGAACAAAGATCTGCTCTGCACAAGATCTGCCTCTTCGGAATCCTGCTTGTTCTTCTCTGAGCCTCTCATCTACAGACTGTTGAAGCCGTCTCAACAAAACAGTGCTGAAAACTTTTCCCGGAACAGAGAGGAGAGTAATGCCCCTCCAGTTGTTGCAGTCTGCCAAGTTACCCTTTTTGGAAGCTTTACAATGACTCCTTTTTGCCAGTCCTCAGGGACTTTTGAAGTTTGCCAGCAGAGATTTAAGAGATCAGTCATTCTGTTAACAATGCACTGTCCTCCGTGTTTTAGCATTTCTGCTGACACCATGTCTAGCCCTGGTGCTTTGTTGTTCTTTAGCACTACAGTGGCCATGGTAACTTCCTCTGCAGTTATTGGGCCTGTCTTGACCTTGAGATCATTGTCTGGAGAGGGGACACTGAATGTGTAAGTCAGGTCTGGCGAAGGTTGGTTAAGGGTCTCTTCAAAGTGCTCAACCCATCTTGCATCCTGATCTTCTTTCGTTAGCAAAGTTTTGCCTTGCATGTCTTTTATCGGTGCTCCATGTCCGCTCTTTGTTCCAGTGAGATATCGGACAATCTGATGAAGAGTTTTTGTGTCATTTCTGCTTGCGGCTGCTTGCGCCTCTTGACCCTTCTGTTCAATCCAGTCACGTTTATCTCGCCGACAGATTCTCTTTACTTTCAGGTCTGCTTCCCTATAAGCTTCTTCCGCTAGGCTGCGATCCTGTGTTTTTTTTCTGATCTCGTCTAAGTTTGGCCTCTTTCCTCTCATCGATCAATTTCCATGTTCTGTCTTGTATCCACCGTTCCTTGTATGAACCTCGCCTCCTTCCGATAACTTCTTCAGCGCACTCAATAGTGGTATCTCTAAAGTTGGCCCACTCTTCTTCAAGGGTCAGTATATCTGCAAGAGCCTCGAAGCGATTCTGTAGTTTCAGTTGGAACTGTGCTGCAGTATTGTAGTCTTTAAGCTTTTCTACATTAAATGGGCGGGGTCGTGTGGCTCGTTTTGTTTTGCGTTTCAGTCGGAGCTTACATTTTTCACTGACAAGGTAGTGGTCTCAGCTAATATCCGCTCCTCTGCGGGTCCGCACGTCTAATAGAGATGACCTCCATCGTTTGGAGATACAAAGGTAATCTATCTCGTTGAAGGTCTCTCCATTTCGTGATCGCCATGTTTTTTTGTGAATTTGTTTGTGCTTAAAATATGTGTTTCCAATTGAAAGGCTGTTGGATACGCAGAGAGAAATCAAGCGTTCGCCATTATCAATGATGTCTTCTGCAGAGCCATATGGTCCCATTACGTATTCAAAGCCAGTTCGGTTAGGACTTATTTTGGCGTTGAAGTCTCCCATCAGTAGAATAAGGTCATGAGTGGGTGTTTCATCAAGCGTGGTTTGAAGTTGATTATAGAAATCATCTTTGATGGTATCTTCTGCATCCTCTGTAGGGGCATATACTTGGATGATAGTGGTTTTAATTTGGTTTGTTTGGAGTCGAGCTGTAATGATACGATCGCTGACTGGCTTCCAAGCAATTAGTGCTGAAGCTGCTATATTAGACATGACGATTCCTACACCACCAATGTGTTCCTTATCGTGTCCTGAATATATTATGGTTTCGCCATCATTAACTGTTTTTCCTCTTGATGTCCACCGCATCTCGCAGATTCCAAGGATGTCCAGCACTTTTAGAAGTTGGGCCAGTTTGCCGCATTGGTTTAGGGTTCGTACGTTGCACGTGCCCATAAGAGTAGGCGTCTTTGCATTGAAGGGCTTGCCATGTATCGGGTATTGAACTTCCAGTTGGGTTTGGTCCAACACCGTCATCGGGGTTTGGCCGCCCTCGCCGCATGTATGGTTTTCCTTATGTTTCAAGTTTTCCGTTTCTGTAGCAATAATGGTTTTTACAGGGTGGGGTCTCTAGCCCCACGCCAAACCCTCATCCTTTTTCACCCGGGCTTGGGACCGGCAGATGGCGGAGTTTCATGTATTCTTGTAAAATTCTTTGACTTTCAATGTTCATGGTTGAACTGTTTTCTTTACTTGACTCACATTGGGCAATACTATATCAGTAACAAAGTCATGTTGTACTGTTTCCTTTCTTTCTGATGTATCTGAAATCGATTAAAGATAAGATTCTTTGGTAATTGCTTCTGATTCCAATTGATGAGACTTGTCTTGATTGTAAGATGAATTGTCTGTGCTTGAATCTGATTGAGGATAAGTTTCTTTGATAACTTCTGGTTCTGGTTGTTGAGACTTGTCTTGAGTGTAGCAGGAATTGTCATTGCATATTATAGTAGTTGTATGTATAGAAGCAGCTGTCGACTTGTTCAAGTCTTGAGGCATGAAGTCATCATTGGTGGTTGGGTATAGGCAAGTACTGGGTATGGGTGGGCATGTAGTCTCAGGTAGGGATGGACCTGTGCTGGCGGGTGGGAATGAGCATGTAGCAGGCTGGGATGGACATGTGGTAGGTAGTGATGTCCCTGTAGGTTTGCTGGAGTCATCGTTCATAGATTCAATGTTGTCAATTCTGGCCTTGTGATCTGGTTCGATCTTTGTTTCAGTTATAACATTCTTTTGTTCATTTGATTCTTTCGTATTTTCTTGTAGATCTGTACTATTTGTATCATCCTTTATTTCTTCTTGTTTCATGTTACATTTATCTTTCTTGAATTCTTCATATCTGGAGTATGAGTTGTCTTGACTCAATTCAGCTTGGTCAGTTAGAGTCTTGTACTATTGTTGGAGACTCTGGGCATAAAGTATTGATCTTCAATGTTAGATGATGTACATTTGGGAATTGGGGATGGACTTGTGAAAGGCTGTGATGGGCTTGACGTGAATGGGGTGTCCATGTTGGATGCTCGAACTCTTCGTCATGCTGGATTTGTGGTAATACCTGATTGTTGATAGGTAGCGAGCTGGTAAATGGTTCTGTTTCATTCTGTATGACGTGAGCGTTTGTAGTAGCCATGTGATCATTTTGGCTAATTTGTTCAGGTGCCAAATGTTCTTGTTGTCTGGACATAGATATGGTGACCCCTGCATAGCATTTTCGACTTTGGTCTATAGCATTTGTCCAATCTGTGAGTTCTTGAGGAGTGCATTCTTTAAACTCCTTCCATGTTTCCGATGATTAGGTCAACTGATAGGTTGCGTGCGACTAAAGCTTTAGTTTGACCACTAAAGAATGGTGTAGTGATGTATATTATGGCTTCAGGTAGGCTGCTGACGGTTCCGTTGAATGCAGTGACTTGTACATGGTTGCCTGTGAGTCGGTTTGTGTGGACAAAACGTTCATGCACTATCTTGGATGTGCTTCCGGTGCTGCGTAGCACTTGTACCTTTTTATCACCTACAAAACCTGGATAAAAATTGAGGCCTTTTAACTTTTTATTTTGCTGTATATTTTCTTCATCTTCTGTATCACTTGCAAAGTCATGTAAGTCTTGTGATTCTCTTCTCTCCTTATTTACTTTGTGATAATAGTCTATAATAGTCCTTAGTCTCATTCTTTTATCATGATAATGTATATTGCGTTGAACTGCGTCTACTTGAGAAAAATAACGTTTTTGTTCTTCCAACTTTTGTAGCTTTCTTTTTTCATATATACTTTTAGTTTTTCTTCTTCTTGTCTTTGCTCTTCTGTTAGGTGTCTCTGCCTTTCTGCTTCTGCTATGTCTTCTTGGCGCCTCTGCTCTTCTAATTTTTTTCTGTTCGTCGAATTCTTTTTGTTCTTGTCGTTCAGCCCATTTATTATATCTAGGGATTCCTTTTGCTTTAGCGAACTCGCTTAATTCTTGAATTCGTTGCATTCTAGCAAATAAAGCCATTGTGTCGATTTTATATTTATCTACTGAGTAAGAATATTCAATGTTGACTTTGTAGATCTATTACTAAGTTGAATGAGTACAATGTTCTTGTGCCGTAATAGGATGGTTATATTTTGACAGTAGTATTGGGACTACTGGAGTTGACGAGATTGAATGCTGATAGCAATTGATTGATCGAGCCGTGTACTTATCTACTGGTAGGCAGTTGGACAATCTGGTCTTATGATTGCGTTGCCAGACGATTGATTTACTGGTCTTATTTACGTTGCCAGTTAGAAGAATACTTGATATAGTCTAAGTCTTATTAGTACTATGGCCACCGTCAGTCGCGAAGCGACTATGGATCATCTCATTTCCATGAGATGAATGCCTGGGCATAAGCTGTGGTCGGAACGATGTCGCCCACACATCAGTTCCCCCCTCTCCACGCAGCTAATGTATCCAAAGGAACGGCAGTGCCGATACAGTTTGGGGTCAGCAGCGTCGCAGGTTCTGCCAGAGTGTAGCACTGGGTGCTGCAAACTGCCTTAGGGTCGCCAGCTCCTGATTTTTCCTCAGGGTTGACTCCCGAAGCCTTTCCCTTGATTGGGTATAGCTGCAAGGCAGCAGAGGTTTGAATTCAGAGTTTTCCTTCTCCTAGGTGGGTAGCCAGCCATGGCTAACGAGCCCCTCCTGCCCGAAGCTTACTGGTTAAGGCGCCAGTTACTCGCCTGTGCCCCTTCTCCTGTTAGTAAGAACAGTTCCGCCGGACTCAATATCTGAGCCACACGTGAAGGCCGGGAGTTGGACTGGTTGTCAGAGGCTATTTGAGACGCATGCCATTAGGAAGAATTTTATAGGTAGTGGAGTGCTTACATCCATTACCACTTCCGGCAATGACAACCTTGCGGAACCTATAAATTAGTACTGCCTATATATATATAGCAATAAATATATACTAGTTGACCGGCGGCATAGCATATGCCGCTATTTACCAGGGCCGGCGACCGCAGTGGGGCCCGCATTTCATAGGACCCGCAAATTTATAGGACCCGCTCTAATTTAAAGTGTAAAAATTATTAAATTAAGCCATTTTATTACTTACAACAGATTCCCCGCGCCATCCTGTCGATTTAACATCCCTATAATTATTTGTCTGTTAAGCTATTGCTTTAAAAGAAATCAAACACATTTTTAACAAAATATAGTCATTTATAACGACCGCAGTGGGGCCCGCATTTCATAGGACCCGCTCTAATTTAAAGTGTAAAAATTATTAAATTAAGCCATTTTATCACTTACAACAGATTCCCCGCAGTGGGGCCCGCATTTCATAGGACACGCAATTTTATAGGACCCGCTCTAATTTAAAGTGTAACCCGCGCCATCCTGTCGATTTAACATCCCTAGAATTATTTGTCTGTTAAGCTATTGGTTTAAAAGAAATAAAACACATTTTTAACAAAATATAGTCTTTTATATCGACCGCAGTGGGGCCCGCATTTCATAGGACCCGCAATTTTATAGGACCCGCTCTAATTTAAAGTGTAAAAAATTATTAAATTAAGCCATTTTATTACTTACAACAGATTCCCTGCGCCATCCTGTCGATTTAACATCCCTATAATTATTTGTCTGTTAAGCTATTGCTTTAAAAGAAATCAAACACATTTTTAACATTTTAAAAAATAGTCATTTTGTCTCTCTAACCTTTATAATGCTTTTTTTTTCCACCACAATTGTTCACAAATACTCGTATTAAAGGTCTTTTGCAAGTCAATGGATTTTTTTTTTCTAAAGAATTATAGAGTATTTGCGCTCCAGGAAACTTTCTCTTTGACTATTAAATACATAAATAATTCGAGTTTTAAATATGGTTCTAATTTTTCGCATTATAAAATAAGTAAAGCCAATGCGTTAAAAAAATGATTAATGGAGCTAAAAATAGATTACTCGTTGTTGTTGTTGTTGTTGTCTGACCTAATTCTTTGAGGATTATATATATAGATAGATCTATACTGGTCTTACTCCTTTTGCCAATACATAGATTTCGTGAGTTAAACGTGGTAACTCTAACGAAGATCTTAAATAAAATTAACGGTAACCAACTGACCTTTAAACACAGTAGTTCTGTCTATGCTGTATTATTTCGTCGGGTTGCCATTATGGGTTTGGGTTTGGGTTTTAGTTTTAGGCACATCGGCACAAGATATAGTGACGCCGGGGGATAGTATTATTTGAATAAAAATAATGAAGAGGATCTAGAATTCACTTGAAAAATATATCAATAATAAAATACAGGAACCTTTAATTTGAATTCAACGTAAGTACAGCTATGTACAAATGGCATATATGAAATATAATAGTTAAATAAAAAATACACTTTCTATTCTCAATTTAGATCTACCTAACACGTCTGTTCTCTATCAAAATCAACTCGCAACTGGCTAAGCCACGCTTTTGCGCCACCGTCTGCATAAGCTAATTAAATCCTAACCAATCAGATTTGAATGGAGACGTGTGCAAAACACGTGGCTGGAATTCCCAGGGAAAGTCCCTGGGGAAGTCCAGGGGGAAGATCCTGTTAAAAAACCCAGATTCTAGGTTTGGATAGGTGGCCTTGCTAAATTATTAAATACTTAAATAAACCTACAAATGCGTACGTGACAGTACCATTAGCAAACTGGCTGAATCTCTGAAACACATCACAACGCCATTTTTCAGTGGTCAAACAGAAGCTTTAGTTGCTACTAATTTACCTGTAATTTTCATCATTGGTAACATCGAAATAGTCCGAGACTGCACTACACTAGGTCTCATTGACTGAGCTAACAACTATTGAACTAAACCAAGAATGTTATGCTGTGCTCACAAGGTCATTGATAAAACCACAAGAACATATTGAAACAGAACAAATAAGCACAATTGACTTTATAGAAAATGCAAATGTACAAAACAAAACACAATGACACAGACATAGTTACCAATGAAAAAAAATGACAATACAAATGTACTACGAGAATTCATTGAAATGAGGAATTTAAAATTGAAAAGAATGTACCAGAAGGCAAAATTAAAGTAAATTTCAAAGTCTGAAAATGTGACCATATTTTAACGATGGCACTCTTATGAAGAATAGTCGTAATAAATATATAACAATTCAAGAAATAATTGTATCACTTAAGTACATAATATCAATCTTGGCAGCAGGGCATAATATGCCACATGCAGGTTATATGGGCGTGACCAGAACCACGAGCATTAGGATTTATTAAAGAAATTTCTATAAATCAAATAAGAACATAAAACTAAAATACTATTTAACCTTGGTTAGGCCAATAATAGAATATGCATCATCTGTTTGGAACACCTTAACTCAACATTAAGAAACTGGAACAAACACAAAATAGAGCAGTAAGATTCATAACAAACGAATATTCACATTTGACTGCAGTAACACTTTAGTAAAATCACTAAATTTAGAAAAACTTCAGGATAGAAGACTCAAAAGTAAAGTAGCAATTAATTGAATTTTACAGAAAACACTGAACCATAATCTTCAAATACAAAAACAAAACCTTAAAAAATACTCAGAAAGACACAAAGATAAAGGCACATTCCTCATCCCATATGCTAGGACAAATCTGTACAAATGCTCTTTCATCCCTAGTGCCATTAGAGCATGGAATGGGTTGCCTGAGCTAGCCAGGAAAACCAGTGACTTGGCATAATTTAAGCCATTGGTTAATATGCATGTCTGAATGCATGACGCGTAGGACGTTATCATCTTCTTTGAAGTAACGTCTGTATTATATAAGATAAGAGATGAGAAGAGAAAAATAATTCTTCGTGAATTTTTTTGCTAAGCATCAGCAAAGATGTCAAGAAATATGTCAGTTCATGACGTATTTGTTAAATGAAAGGTCCTGCAGGTAATAGAATTCAAGCGCAAATACAAACACTGGAATTGACAATAAAGCCATTTCAGAAAGTATTAGCTGCCTTAATAGGTCCAAAGCCATTTGAATCAGTCAGAAACCACAAATATGTTTTAAGTCAAGTTGATGCTTGTACTAGATAGACAGAAAAAGTTACTTTGGTTAATAGTGTAATATATCTGCACTTGACATTACAAGAGCTCTGTCAGAAATATTTTCAACAACAGGATTACCAGAAGTTATCTTATCTGACAGGGGCACACAATTTACTGCCGAAATTACCAAAGCCTTTATGAATTTCAAGATGAAGTACACAACGCCTTATCAATCCCAAAGCAACGGACTTTGTGAACGTTTAACGGTACTTTGAAGCGAATTATCTCCAAGATAGTAGATGACAACCTACAAAATTGGGATATATTTCTACCAGCAGCACTATTATCTTATAGGAAAAGTAATCAAGAAACTACAGGATTTTCTCCTTTAAAAATGATCTTTGAGCTAACCCACGAGGACTTAGTTATCAAAGAATCTATACTTTAGCCAGATTCAATTTACGTCATCTTTACATTTCAACACTTCAAATAAGAACACAGTAACATACTGACACCTCAAGAATCCCTGTGACCACTATTAGGCTTGTTCCACAGTTCCGGAACATTACGAACGAGTGTAAACAGTTAAATACTCGACATTAAGTGCAACTATAAATTTCTGGTAAAATTGGTTTCACACACACACACATATACATATATAGTTCGTCCATCGTGGTTCGATGATGACCACTTTGTCATCCAGTGGGCTGAGGGCTTTGCACTGGGGTTTTGTGCCTCCTCATGTGGCTGGTGAGACCTATGCGAGCCCGGAATGTTCGGCCTCACTCTGGGCAGGTAATTCCAGCTGGAGCTAGTGTCGTTTGCCTTGCTTTCCTTCTCTGGCGTTTTTCTTTCGCAAGCGTTGTTCTTTTTTCCTCAGCAACCTGTGCGCCGGATCTCACAGCGCGGCGCCATGATACTCTGTCATGTGCCTCTGTCTCCCAGGTGCCTGGGTCAATGTTGAACTCCTTTAGAGAAGCTTTGAGGGTGTCTTTGTAGCGCTTTTTTTGACCACCTTGCGAGCGCTTGCCTTCTCTTAATTGGCAGCTGGGACTGCATCAGGATTGTGTGGATGCTTTTCAAACCAGCTCTTTGAAGGACTTCAGTATCTGGCATTCTGTCTTGCCATTTGACATTTAGTATTTTTCTTAGACATGTCATGTGAAAGTGATTTAGTTTCTTGGCATGTCTTCTGTATACTGTCCATGTTTCTGAGGCATAGAGCAATGTAGGTAGGATGACGGCTCGGTAAACACCTAGCTTAGTGTTTGTGGTGATACCACGTCTGTTCCAAACATTGTTTGATAGTCTGCCATATGATGCACTGGCCTTAGCGATGCGAAGGTTGATTTCGTTATCAATATTTCCATTTCTGGAGAGTGTGCTGCCAAGATATGTGAATTTGTCCACTGCATTTATATCGTGTCCATTTATAGTGATGCTTGGATCCGAGTAGGCTTTCCCAGGAGCAGGTAAATATAAGACTTCAGTCTTATTTGTGGCGTGACACACACACACACACACACATACATACATACATACATACATACATA
>JADKLZ010081101.1:7264579-7277677 GCA_021533235.1 Biomphalaria straminea
ACTATAAAGTTTAATGTTTAGCGTATGTATGTATGTATCGAATAGAAATCAAAACCGCTTGACCAATCTTGATTAAACTTGCCAGAAACGTTCCTTGGGTACCTACTTAGGCCGTAGTGTATGTATTGTAGCCCTAAAACAAACGTAAGACCCTTAAAAAAATAAAAGTTGATCAAGTCTATTACAGCTATACTATTTTATGGATCTAGGCTTTGTTTAAAATGTTCACATGAGAAAAAGATCGAAAGGATTTAGATCTAGATCTAATTTTAAGAAATACACTTTACACTTATAGATTTTTACTTACTTTGACGCATGAAAATACAAAATATAGTCTAACTAGTCGACCGGCGGCATATCATACGCCGCTATTTTCCAAGGCAGGCCTTAGGCACTGCAACATATGTGACCACAGTGGGTATCGCACTTTCTTTGGACCCGTGCTTATTTTTAGGTGTATAAATTATTAAATTGAACCATTTTATAAAACATAACAGATTTCCCGCGGCCTCTATTGATTGACCAGGAGCCCCCTGGAAATCTCCTGAAATGTTATTAAATGCTATGCCGCCGGTCGAAAAAGTCCTGGAAATTTCCGGACATTATTAAAATCTTTTTAAAGTAAAAAAAAAATGCTATGCTATTTTGTGAATGAAAATAGTGCGGATTTGGATATATTATTTCCCATTCACAACTTGTGGCGCCATGGGATCTTCCCAATTGCTTGATATAAGTAAAGCGAATGCTTGAATTCATGAATGAAAAATACTATGAATAGAGTAAAAAAAAAATGGCTAATTGACCTTAATTTACGCGATATTAAGAATATAGCTGCACTCATGTAACAATGGTTTAGAAAAACAAATTTGAATGTTAATTTGATTAAATGGACTATAATTAGTAGGCTATGTTCATGTTCAAAATCATAAAACTATATTTGCGAAGAGTAGTTCTATAATCTTCTTAGAGTTGAATTCAAGTTTTACTATTTAGATCTAGATCTAGATCTAGGAATAGAGAGATAAGTTACCTTTCGTAATCATGTCTAATGAACGAATTTACGTAATTAAAGTACTTTCTAAAGTGAAACCTGAAAGTATACTCTATCTGTGTATTGTTGTTCTAGTTTCAATAGTCTAACGACACAATAATCTGGAAATACTTTTAATAATATGACAATAATCTGAGAAGAAGAGAATTATGTAAACACCACTTTCATTCACACCGCGTGCGTGCGCCATGGGATCTTCCCCTTACTTATTTATCTCTTGAACCTTTGAACTTTGAGGAGAAGAGAATTATATAAACCCATAGACATATATATATAGACTGGCAGATGAAGAACAAATTATTCCACATTCATTCACAAAATAGCGTTGCGCCGCATGCTATGCTATTTTGTGAATGAAATAGTGCGGATTGGGTCCATTCACACCGTGGTGCGTACGCCAGGGGATCTTACCTATTTACTCGTTGTTGTTGTCTGACCTAATTCTTTGTGGATTATATATATAGATAATTTTATTATTTAACAAAATTAAGCTTCAAATTTGTGTTTCAAAAGGCTTTTTACATAAGTTCGTTCTTTATATCAGCAAGCGTAAATATCCTTACGCACATTCGTTCATTAGACATCTCATGAAATGTTACACATCGCTCTATTCCTAGCACAGCGAACGTGAAATGAGGTCAAGTCCCTAGGTCTAAAACTCTAAGATGATAGAACTTCTCTTCGCAACGATAGTTTTATACTTTAGCACATGAACACACTAATTATAGTCCATTCATTTCATATTTCAATCAAATTAACATTGAAATTGGTTTTTCGAAAGCATTTTTCATGCATTCGTTCGCGAAGCCGTGTTTAGATGTACATCTAATTAAAAAGGTCAAGCATGCGCACAATTAACTCTATCCAAGCCAATATTTAACTCTAGATTACTCTTTAGTGACTATAGTTTAGATTTACATCTAGATCTATATTTAACTCAAGATCTACCTATTTTTTTAACACATGAACATACACAATTAAGTCTATTTATTTCTAATTTTAATTAAATATATGTAGGCCTACAAGCAAATGTTTTTATTTGAAAATATGGACTTAAGTCGATCAGCTATTTTGAAAGTTTATTCATACTATTTTACATTTACGCATTCCTTAACGTATAACATTATTTTTCGTTTAATTGTTTACATAACACTCTCAGATCTCAGTGATATTCAGATAAAGGCCCGCGGGCCGCGGGTAAAATATGTCTAGTCTATACTATAAAAATGAATGTTTAGCGTATGTGTGTATGTATCGAATAGAAATCAAAACCGCGTGACCAATTTTCATTAAACTTGGCAGAAATGTTCCTTGGGTACCAACTTAGGCCATAGTGTATGTATTGTAGCCCTAAAACAAACGTAAGACCCTTAAAAAAAATAAGTTGACCAAGTCTATTACAACTATACTATTTTATGGATCTAGGCTTTGTTTAAAATGTTGACATAAGAAAAAGATCGAAAGGATTTAGATCTAGATCTAATTTTAAGAAATACACTTTGCACTTATAGATTTTTACTTTGACGCATGAAAATACAAAATATAGTCTAATGATTTTATTATTTAACAAAATTAAGCTTGAAATTTGTGTTTCAAAAGGCTTTTTACATAAGTTCGTTCTTTATATAAGCAAGCGTAGATATCCTTACGCACATTCGTTCATTAGACATTTCACGAAATGTTACACATCGCTCTATTCCTAGCACAGCGAACGTGAAATGATGTCACGTCCCTAGGTCTAAAACTCTAAGATGATAGAACTTCTCTTCGCAACGATAGTTTTATACTTTAGCACATGAACACACTAATTATAGTCCATTCATTTTATATTTTAATAAAATTAACATTGAAATTTGCTTTTCGAAAGCATTTTTCATGCGTTCGTTCGCGAAGCCGTGTTTAGATATATTCTAATAGTTTCATTCATAGCGTACATCTAATTAAAAAGGTCACGCATGCGCACAATGAACTCTATCCAAGCCAATATTTAACTCAAGATTACTGTATAGTTTAGATTTACATCTAGATCTATATTTAACTCAAGATCTACCTAATTCTTTAACACATGAACATACACAATTAAGTCTATTTATTTCTAATTTTAATTAAATATATGTAGACCTACAAGCAAATGTTTTTATTTCAAAATATGGACTTAAGTCGATCAGCTATTTTGAAAGCTTTATTCATACTATTTTACATCTACGCATTTCTTAACTTATAACATTATTATTTCGTTTAATTGTTTACATAACACTCTCAGCTCTCAGTGATATGGAAATAAAGGCCCTCGGGACGCGGGTAAAATATGTCTAGTATATATATATACTGTTGTAACTCTAAGGTATGCAACTCAACGAAGTTTAACAGGAAATAAATACGTGTGTTTATTCGCTAAGGTAAACACATAACATCCTTTAGCTTCCTCAGAGTCTTACTACTAATTATACCAGCTCTTTGATACTTAACCCGGATGTAGACCAACTCCGCTTCGCTCCAGGTCCTCTCTACAATTCTCAGGCAGCACAAAAGTTGGTTTCTTAGTTGTCAAACATTCAGACTCTTTACAATAACTGATGCACTGTTATTTTTTCTATCCTAGTGTCTTCCTGTTTACGTTCACTAGTGCGTATATATATATATATATATATATATATATATATATATATATGGCCAATCCAAATATTTTATGCGGTCCTCGAGAAAAAAAGGTATCCCTAATCTAGCTCATACTAGGTTGTGAGTGAGTGTTCAAGCAGAAGAAAACCCAACATTACACCAAATATAAAAGCTGACCTCATAATAGCATTAGTTAAAATGAAGCCAAATATTTCCTCTCGTCAGCTCGTCTCGTTTTAATTTGGTCAATCAAGACAATCATTGCATCTACTATAATACACTATTTTCTGAAGATTTACAAGGAGATAAGTGGGTAAATGCATGACTTACTGAAATGGTTCCCCACAGTGTGTGCTTTTTTCTTTTGCACTGTTGCATTTTAATTTACTTTGCAGAGTAATTGGGGATACTAAATTATTTGATTTCATTCCAATAAATAAAAAAGTAATGCCTCAATTAATGTGATCTTCGGTAGAAATGTATATATATATATATATATATATATATATATATATATATATATATAGAGAGAGAGAGAGAGAGAGAGAGACAGACAGACAGACAGAGAGAAAGAAAGAGAGAGAGAGAATCCATTTCAAATAAACAGTTGTGTGTTTTATATTTCTAAAAATAAAGTATCCCATATACTTTATTATTTTTAATGGAACTTTACAAACCTAACTTAATTATATACTTTATTATTTAAAATGGAACTTTACAAATCTAAGTTAATTAACGAAGTGAAACAATTGTAGAAAAAAAAACTTTTTTTCAACAAAAATACAAAAAGAATGCAAATAATAAGTCAAAACATCAGATTATTAAGATGGTCGTTTACATTTATACGTAGGTAGTATGAAACACCGGCTACGTCAGGGGTTCTAAATCTGTGGGTCGAAACCCCTTTGGGGGTCGAATCACCATTTGTCTGGGGTCGCCTAAGGCCATCGAATATTTCAGTTTTAAAAACTTTTTATTTATTTATCATCAGAATAATTATTATTTTTTTGTAACAAACATAGTTGGCACCATAGGTGGTATATATTTTCATTTGATATAACAAAACAAAGAGACATTATCCGGATTGCTTTTACATTTACAAATGAAACCATCGTCAAACAAAAATGTAATAAATAATTAAGTTGACATATTTAAGAAGGATATTTTTGTAGAGGATAAAGATTACTATTAAAGTAAGTTAGTGTAACATCACTGTTTGAGGGTTGACATGTCTTTTTTTCATTGATAGTTACTTCTTTGTAATGAGTTTGATAGCTTCAACGTGTTCTGCTAGTTCACACTGATGGCTGTCGAGAGCCAAGGTTCTAAAAAGTTTTTTTTAAAATTTTCTTGAAGAAGTTTTTTTTTAGAAAGAAAAACACATAAAATTGCCGACCTGGTACTGTCTAATAGAAATCTTTGTCACCTTGGATAATTAATTTTTTCAATGGAAGGATGAAATACATTATGCCTCGATTTGTCTGAAAAGTTCCGTTCGTCCAAATAAAAATTCCACTTTGGCAAACAAAACTGGATGAAAATACATTTTATATCTTGCCAACTGTATCTGCTTTCTGTGAGGAAAAAGGGTGCATTGAATCTGATAGACCGACTACAATAGTAATTTTAGTCATAGAACATTGGCTCTAGCGTGCGAGGGAAATGCCACCAAACTTCCATATCTAGAATAAAATCATGTTCACACTTTCTAGAAGTCAGAGTAGAATCGATGCAGCTAAAAATGATTGTTTTTAAACGTCAGTTACACAATTCTGGATCACGTTATTGCAGTCATATCCCATTTTGAGATTGTGTTGCGCCTTCTTTATCCATTTCTAACAGTAGGCATATATTTTTGAGAAGCAGGGTTTTTCAGCCAGTTAGTTATCAAGTCTAAATAAAGACACTGACTTGATGGTGAAGATGAAATGCATTGTGCTCTTACAAAGAGCCAACGCTGTGGTATTTTACATATGTGTGGAAATTTAGTTTACTTTATTTAATTCTTTTCTAATTGTCACACAAGTATGTACATGAATATGGTGAAAACACAATAGAAAATTAAATGAACTTTTGGCTAACAATTTATTTATAAAAGACATTTATTTTACACTCAATACAATTTCATGTTTTTTCCGTGTTAAATTTCGTCCAATGAAAATACTTTACAAATCCGATATAGACATAACGATAACAATTTTAGAACATTAGCACATTTTCATTTACCTAGACCTATGAACGAACAAGAAAAAATACGGTTGGGGGTCGCTGTCAAGTGAAGAATCGTTTAGGGGGTCGCGGCAACAAAAAGGTTGAGAACCGCTGGGCTACGTACATTGATTTGTTTCCTAGCTTTATATTGTTTTTTAAGGCAGAAACATCCCCTTCTTTTTAGAAAGCTTATATAAACTCATTCTGTCTGTCTGGTAAAATGTGTACACGTTATATCTCTCACACCAAATCTCGGATCAAATTGAAATTATTGAAAGTACCTGATAAAACAAGGAACAAACAATAATATAAAAAATGCTGAAAAATATAGTAGAATTCACGGGCCAAAAGTAGTTTTGTATATATATGTGAGCTGTTCCAAATCAACGTAAAAGATAATAGAATTCATACCAAAAATTTACGTTAGGAAAGCATTGAAATGCGGGCCGTCTCATTGGAAGCAAAAAAAAATAATGGGTGCCGGTGACCAGAATACTAAAAATGAGAGTATATATATAGGTAATTTGTGGGTAATTCCAAAAAATAAATATATATATATATATATATAAATATAAATATATTCTAAAATATTGAAATTAAAAAGTACTTACCTCTTGGGGGTGTTGGAAAGAACAGTAGTTAATCTCTCAAAATATAATGGTGAATGGTTAATTATAATCTCCTGGCTTGTGAAATCTTGCAATGCATTCTCTACTTGTGCCATTGTATCATAGACATATTTAGTCCAGTTCAAAATCTTTAAAGTATTAAAAAATATATATTAAAACACGAATGCGTGTATTCCTTACTTTACAAAAAAATCGACTCGATTATTTTAAAAATATACAAATAGGATCAACAATTACATAAGGTCTTTGGAAATGGAACATTTTATTCCATTAAATACTTTCACCTTTTTTTTTTCTAAGTTATGAAAATTCCATCAGGAAATGGTAGAGGAACAGCAGACAGACTCGAATGCAGAACATTTGTGAACTGCTACAGCACTTTAGCTATCCTACGACAAAGCGTCATTTCTATAAATACTCACAGATATGAACTATTTATAAAATATCGAACAGACATCTTAAGTCATGCATGTGACCATTCGTTCGCTTAGCAAAAATAATTGACCTCAATAAATTGCGCTAAAATACTTCTTTCCATTCTTTCCATCTTCATTGACATGTTGCTTTTAATAGAGAATATTTCATGTCAAGTTATTCTCACCCCCAAACCTACTCCTACTTTTATCACATTCACCTGTCAACACCATATCATATTGTCTAACAGAGTCTAACTTGACCACCTCTATTCTTTTATTTAAGCGTGCACGACTTCTCGATAGTGTGAAACAACAAACCACTCTATGATGATTTAATTATATAACATATCTTCATATAATAATAATTTAATTTATAGAGCGCTGTTAACAAACAAAATGTAGGCTCAAAGCGCTGTGAAATCATTACAAACATAAACGCGAATGCTGAAATGACAAACTAATCTAAAAAGGTTTAAAACAGATACGTCTATATGTTCTTCCTGAATGATGTCAGTCTGAGATCAATGGGAAGTGAGTTCCAAACCTTTGGTCCGTACACTGAAAAAGCCTGCAGACCGTAGCTTTTGAGGGAGAAACGTGGCACCACTAGAAGCGTAAAGTCCATTAAGCGCATGGTTCTCTGAGTTGTTAGTTCGCTAAGGTACAAAGGCATTTCTTTATTATAGCATAGACCGTTATTTTGCAGGGCCGGCCTTGTGCCACAGCAACCTATGCGACCGCAGTGGACCCCGCACGTTCATAGGACCCGCACTTTCATAGGACCCGCGCTAATTCAAGGTGTATAAATTAAATGATTAAATAAAACAATTTTTTTTAACTAAAACATATTTCTAGTGCCTTCCTGTCCATTTACCAGGAGCTCCTGGAAATCTCCCGAAATTGCGAAATATACGAAAAAGTCCTTAAAATATACGGTAATATATTGTTACGCTCTCTCCTATCCTAATCTGTGTTCTGTAAACACTACTCAACACACAACAACACATCAAGAACTTGACAACAAGAGCTCTTGTTAATCTGGTACTTTAATAATGAGTCCTGTCATGTAACATTTGTCAGATATTTGGTTTTGTCTATTTTATTTCATTTCATTGTGTTATTATTTGAAACTAGCTATAAATTACCCGCAGCCCGCGGGTCTTAATTTGCGTATCACTGTCGACGTAGTCACTAAGAGGTTCAGTAAACAATTAACAATCAAACGAAATAATAATGCTGTAAGAAAGCGAATGCAATAGTTAAAAAAATAGCATCATTGGAGCTATCAAAATAGCTAATCGATCTAAATCCATTTGTTTTTATCAAAACATTTGCTTACAGGTCTACATATATTTAGATCTACATCTAGAGTCTAGATACTATTATAATAGATGTAGTTTTACTATCGTAAGTGTGAATTAAATGGCTGAAGAAGCTTATTAACTATTGTATATTGGTATATGTAATATCCTCCATATAGAGCCTCATGGAGCCGGTCCGATCATAGTGTGTTTACATAGTGGTGTGCACAACACATGAATTGGTGACAAAAAGCGATCAAATATATTTTATTATCAAATAGAACACGTGAATCTAATTATGTCTATAACTTTGTTAGTTTAATTTTACGTAGATATAGATCAAGAATCTAAAAAAAAACAACTTGAATACCATTGTAGTCTAGTCAATAACTAAACACTTTGAGCCTAGTAAATGACTAAACACTTTGACCTAGATCTAGCTACACGCACACTTTGACGGCATATATCTAGCTATGGTGTTAAGAGGTCTAAATGCGCATAAGTAAACCTGAAAGGAAAAAGTAAATTTAAAAATAAAGACTTAAAATTAAACTGAATCGGTATTTGTAGGCATAAATGTTTTAAAAACACATTGGAAAGTAAAGTGTATTATGTAAGTAGTTTATAAGTTCAATAATATGCCTTTATAATGAGCGTTATTATGAACTCTGACGTTAACTTCATTCGTATCACTACTCGGCCAAGTATTGGTAACCGCGCGAGCTATGGAAAAGTGTGTCTATTCATCTAAAGCTATGCGCGTTTAGAGCGAACGATTTTATGTAAAAAAAAGTTTTGTAAACTCAAATTTTAAGGTAAATGTGAATCAAATAATGAAAAGAATAGACACTTATTTGTATTTTCATTTGTAAAATAAAAAATACTGTTTTCTTGAATGGGAGCTAATTTAGATCTATAGATTTTCATCTCTGCGCATGCGTGACCTCTTCACCTTGTCTCATGGCTTTGTGACCTACATTTAGATCTATAAGATACAATAGTTTAATAGAGATGGGCAACTTTTGTTTTTGAGGGTCTTAAGTTTGTTTTAGAGCTACAATACATACACTTAGGTCTAAGTTAGTACCCAAGGAACATTTCTGCCAAAATAGCATAGACATAAATAAATATAGACTGGAAAAAGGAAGTAACTTCATGTAACTTGAAAACCCATGAATATATATCTACTATTGAATAAGGATTTCTAAATTATATAAAAAAAAAAATTGCATGATCCTCAGTCTTAGAGATTAAACACAATTTATAGACATAAAATAATAATAATAGGCCTGTCTTCGAGTCCGAAGATTAATGAGGAATACAGTGTTTCCCGTGGCTGTGCAGTCCCAGCTGTGACCTACATATTTTGCCACATCCAGGGCAAGCAAAACCATTGTCCGCAGGTGGTCGGTTTAGATTTTCTTTTCGTCGTCTGCGTTTGTCCTCGGCGGCAGATTATCTTTTGGTCTCAAATGTGTATCCCGCGGCCTTTGTGAGTGACCTCCAGCTGTCTCGTTCCGACGCCGCATGCAGCCAGGTGCTCTCCTCTATGTCAGCCAAGGAAAGTTGACGCCTAAGCTGGTCTTTGAAGCGTTTCCGTGGAGCGCCTCTGTTACGTCGGCCACCTTTTAGCTCACCAAAAAAGACTGCCTTTGGCATACGTTCGTCTCCCATACGGGATACGTGCCCTGCCCAGCGTAGCTGTCGGATCATAAGAAGTCCCTCTACACTGTCTATACCGGCGTTCGCAAGGACATCGCTGTTTGTGGTGCGGTCTTGCCATCGTATGTCCATGATGGAGCGCAAGCACCTTTGGTGAGAGCGCTCAAGGAGTCTTAGCTGTTTTCTATATAGTGTCCATGTCTCAGAGCCATATAGAAGGGTTGAGAGAACCACCGCCTGGTAGACATTTATTTTTGTAGGTAGGCGGAGCGATTTGTTCTTCCAAACTCTCGCCTGAAGGCGTCCAAAAGCACTGCTGGCCCTGGCCAGACGGTTATCAACTTCCCTTGAAAGTGATGCGTCATTTGACACTATGCTACCAAGATATGTGAAGTGGTCTACCACGTTAAGGGGATGCCCGTTTACTGTGATCCTTGGGGCTGAGTATGTTTCATTGGGTGACTTCTGGAACATGACTTCTGTTTTCCCTAGGTTTATAGATAGACCGAAAGAGGCGGCAGCGTAGGCAAATTCGTTTACCGCGTTCTGGAGGTCATTTTCATTGTAAGCTAGCAGGGCGCAATCATCGGCATAGAGAAGCTCCGTTATGACCATCTCCTTTGTTTTTGTGTGGGATAGTAGACGTCGGAGATTAAACACGCTGCCGTCACAACGAAACCGGATGTAGATGCCTTCATGCAATCGCTGCCTCATTTGACCTAGCATTACGCCAAAGAAGATAGCGAACAGAGTAGGGGCAAGTACACAGCCCTGCTTCACGCCATTTTCTATTGGGAAGTGATCAGAAAGAGCACCATTGTGTCTGATCTGGCCTCTCTGTCCAACGTGAAACTGCTTGAGGATGGATAGGAACGTAGGTGGGCACCCCAGCTTAGCCAAAATCCTCCACAAACCATCGCGACTGACCGTGTCGAAAGCCTTGGTGAGGTCCACAAAAGCTGCGTACAGGTTTAGGTTCTGCTCTTTGCAATAACGCAATTAAGGAACTACTAGCGAATAAGCATAAATATTATCGCTCTGTACTCGCGAACCCTAATGACAACGCAGCCAGGACTCTCTATAAAGCTTCTTGTCACACTCTGCAGTCAAAGATCAGGGAACTAAAAAATAATTGATGGCTGGTGCTGTCCGTAAGCATGCAGAGACATGCTGACACTGGTGACACGCTCATTCTATGAGTCGCTTCGTTGTGCCTATGGCCCAACCTACCAGACTACAGCACCGCTAAGATCATCCGATGGTTCTACACTATTTACCAACAAGGCGGACATACTAAATCGGTGGACAGAACACTACAGTACTTTGTTTGGTGATAAAAGGCACGTATCGGAGGAATCGCTGGCAAATGTCCCTCAGAAAACCATAAGAGAGGAGCTCGACGACCCACCGACATCTGAAGAAATTGAGACAGCAATATCTAAACTCAAAAGACACAAGGCACCTGGCTCTGATGGACTTCCTGCGGAAATATTTAAAATGGGTGGTGTCGCCCTAACCGAGAAGCTAACAGACTTGTTCACTCTATGCTGGGCGAAGTGCGTAGTCCCACATGAACTTAGAGACTTCGTAATCATCTCCCTATACAAAAAGGGTGACAAGTCTAACTGCTCCAACTATCGAGGCATTACACTTCTGTCGGTAGCAGGAAAGATCTTTGCTCGAGTGTTGCTCGACCGACTAAACCAGTCTTTAGTGGATGAGGTCTTGTCTGAAAGCCAATGTGGTTTCAGAGCCGGTAGAGGTACAACTGACATGATATTTGTTCTGCGACAGTTACAGGAAAAATGAACATACTAATTATAGTCCATTTAATCAAATTAACATTCAAATTTGTTTTTCTAAAGCATTGTTACATGAGTGCAGCTATATTATTAAAATCGCGTAAATTAAGGTCAATTAGCCATATTAATAGTGTTTTTCATTCATGAATTCACGCATTCGCTTTACTTATATCAAGCAATTGGGAAGATCCCATGGAGCAGCATGTTGTGAATGGGAAATAATATATCCAAATCCGCACCATTTTCATTCACAAAATAGCATATCATTTTTTTTTTACTTTAAAAAGATTTTAATAATGTCCGGAAATTTCCAGGACTTTTTCGACCGGCGGCATAGCATTTAATAACATTTCAGGAGATTTCCAGGGGGCTCCTGGTCAATCAATAGAGGCCGCGGGAAATCTGTTATGTTTTATAAAATGGTTCAATTTAATAATTTATACACCTAAAAATAAGCACGGGTCCAAAGAAAGTGCGATACCCACTGTGGTCACATATGTTGCAGTGCCTAAGGCCTGCCTTGGAAAATAGCGGCGTATGATATGCCGCCGGTCGACTAGTTAGACTATATTTTGTATTTTCATGCGTCAAAGTAAGTAAAAATCTATAAGTGTAAAGTGTATTTCTTAAAATTAGATCTAGATCTAAATCCTTTCGATCTTTTTCTCATGTGAACATTTTAAACAAAGCCTAGATCCATAAAATAGTATAGCTGTAATAGACTTGATCAACTTTTATTTTTTTAAGGGTCTTACGTTTGTTTTAGGGCTACAATACATACACTACGGCCTAAGTAGGTACCCAAGGACCGGAGCAATTCCAGCTACTACTGCCTCAGCGTGGCGCTCCGGTGGAAACGTCCATGTAGGGAAATGGATAGGCGAAATGTGGTAGCGACTATAGCCCTCGGCGGGCTTCCACAGACACGGTAGAGATACTGTTCATTGCACGTGGTAGGGATGCAACTAAAGGCTCGCCAAACCGTCCGAAACCCCCAGCGATTCGTTCCCTAACGGGGGCCATACGCTCTGTGATGCGCCCCTGCACGGGTTCGTTGGGACATTATAGGTATAAGAGGGGCCCCCACGCGGCCCGGCCTCCGGCCGCGTACAGGAGGAGGGAACCTGTGCGTGGCTCAAGGGGGTCGGGTGCAGCGACACACCGGGTGTGACAAAATTTGCACTTCGGATAAGGTGGGACCTCTGACAGTGTGGTTGGTGAAGAGCCGGCCTCACATCCTGGCCACGGGTAAAATCCTTCCCTTGGTCAAAGGGACATAAAAGAGAGCTCGCTCTATGCTCTCGTCCCGAATGGACATCAGTAATCGGTACCCAAGGAACGTTTCTGGCAAGTTTAATCAAGATTGGTCAAGCGGTTTTGATTTCTATTCCATACATACATACATAC
>JADKLZ010081101.1:7278077-7345949 GCA_021533235.1 Biomphalaria straminea
GGGGGGGGCGGTCAAATTTCGGGTGGGGGGCGGACGAATTTTAGTTTACAATTCACACAATTGGTATACGAACTTATTACTTGTGTTAATAATATATACTAAATTTATTTATATTTAAGAGGAATGGAGAAAGATGGTCCACAAGTCTTGCTTGGTGCCCCAACGGTCCACCAGACTAAGGGATAGGTTACAGGTAACAGGTAAGATAGATAAGATAAGATAATTTTATTGATCCAATCTAATGGACATTCAGTTTGATTACAACTTGACAACGTCAGCGTAGCTACTATACAAAAACAATGTTAATGAAAAATTCGAACAACATTCACATACAAACACACATGCACATTCACAACCAGCGCTTTATGAATGTGACTTCTATGTACTTCTCGATGACATATAAATATTCCTCTAAGTCTGAGGTCAAACAACAACATGCAAGCAAGCAACAACAACAGGGTCGGACTGGCTTAAAAAACCGGCCCGGGAAATTTGGTCATGGTGGCGGCCCACTTCATCATTAGTTTCATATAATTGTTTTCAATAATTTAATATACATTTTTTGCAAGATTTGCATTTATGTCTGTGGTTGTTGCCTGGTAATTCTACTGATTCAGACTTTTGAATGTTGTCGGAGACTAAGTCAGATACTTCCATTTCAAAGATCAAATTATATTCATCTTCAAGAGTTGTTTGAAAATTTTCCCATTTTCTTGTAAAATCCAATAATTCAGTTTGAAGCTGATCTTTTGTTACAGTATCATCAAATTTTTTAAGCAACCCACTAGAGTGCTGCAGTTCTTCACTGGGCATTCTTTTCAGAATTTCTGCAAAATTTCTTGGATCTAAACAAAATAAATCAGCGTAAAGACTACCATGCTCAGATAATCTCTGTTTTAAACTATTAATTACTTGATCCATGACCATGTTGTATACATTTACACGAAATTTATCTTTCGCACTTTCAAGTGGTTGTTTGGCTATAATTTTCAATCTTTAAAACAGTCTGCACTTCAATGTCGAGCTTTCTTTTTTCTACTTCACTGTTTGCAAATGTTTAGAAATTTGTAGCTGCTTGAAAAATAGAATCTACTATCTACTTTGCTTAATTCATTGATACTGTCTTGAACCATCTTAAAGGCTCATAGTATGTAGTTTGATGTAGAAATATCATAAAATGTTAGTAGCATGTCAATGTACAAAAAATTGATAACTTGTGTTTCTTGATTGCCATGATTGGAATGTTTGATTAAGAAGTTTCCAAATATTTTAGTAAGAGCTCTGTTTCACCAATTACAGATATGTATTTCAATTTGCTAAATTCACGCCAAACATCGAATCGTAAATATGATTCCCAAAGAAAGACTGCACATGTGTTTAAAACCCCAAATAAAGTCATAATGGTGAAACTTTACATCCAAGGCCCCTAGGTATTTAGTTTTGAAGAATGTTGCGCAAGTGGCAGCGCCGCGCTGTCTATCGCTACGGTAATCAGGTCACGAGGTCACTACCTGCTTAACGGTGTCGGTACTATCATGTAATAGTTCGTAATAGATCTAGTCAATCTCTGTATCTAGATCTACATCTATATTATGTAATAAAACCACTTTTTTAGTGACGTCACCCATTACCAAATTTAAGACATGGGCATAACACCATACATGAATCTGGCCCAGAGAAACTGTTTTTAACCAGGCATTGAATCCATTGTATTGACCTTGCATTATAGACGCACCAGCGTTGGAATTGCCAATACATTTACTTAATCAATGCCTAACTTTTCATAGACGCCACATACCAAATCACACATTCCTTTTACAGTCGTTGATATGCAATTGACTATAGCTATTATACGTTTGTGTACCGTATCCGTTACATATCGGATCACAATAGAACACTGAGTATCTCGTGTGGTATCAATTTGAACGCTAAATATAGTGGCTCCTCTAATCTCTTCCACCATCATGTTTGTTATGATTTTGCTGTTTCAGTTTGGTTATTTTCAATACAAACTATTATTTGAAGCTATCATATGATCAACGGTAATTTCAGTTAAAATTAAAAATATAACTTTCTTTTGGTAGTCTGCAGCCGCCGGCCCACCGGGAATTTCCCGGTGTCTCGGCGGCCCAGTCCAAGCCTGAACAACAAGCAAGCAAATAGGGAAGATCCCATGGCGTACGCACCACGGTGTGAATGGACCCAATACGCACTATTTCATTCACAAAATAGCATAGACATAAATAAATATAGACCGGAAAAAGGAAGTAACTTCCTGTAACTTGAAAACACATGTATATATATCTACTATTGAATTATGATTTCTAAATTATATAAAAAAAATAAAAATTGCATGATCCTCAGTCTTAGAGATTAAACACAATTTAAAGACATAGATTCTAGACATAAAATGAAGTACAATGCACAAATAATATTTGTTTCATAAAACTCTCTCTTATGAATTTGTGTAGTGAATGGAAGGGAGGTTAAAAAAGTGGAACCTGGAAGAGATTATAGGCCTATTGTGTCGTAAGACTCTTGAAACTAATCTAGATCGACATTTAATAATTTCCGGAGATTTCCAGGACTTTTTCGTAGGCCTATATTTAATAACATTTCATGAGATTTCCAGGGGCTTCTGGTAAATCAAGTCCAAGAGGCCACGGGAAATCTGTTATATGCTATAAAATGATTTAATTTAATAATTTATACACCTAAAAATTAGCACGGGTCCATAGACATAAATAAATATAGACTGGAAAAAGGAATAGGTCCAATGAAAGTGCGGGACCCACTGCGGTCGCATATTTTGCAGTGCTTAAGGCCTGCCCTGGAAAATAGCGGCGTATGCTATGCCGCCGGTCGTCAAGAGGCCGCTGGAAATCTGTTATATATTATAAAATGGTTCAATTTAATAATTTATACACCTAAAATGTAGCACAGGTCCAAAGAAAGTGCGGGACCCACTGTGGTCGCATATGTTGAAGTGCCTAAGGCCTGCCCTGGAAAATAGTTTTTAAATCTTTCAGTTTTAGTCTTGATGGAAAGGAGACGACCACTTCGTTCAGATCTTATGTAACAGTGGTTTAATGGGTGAAGGTTGTCTTTAATTATTTTGCTCCCCCCCCCTTTTAGTATGATGGCCGATATGGTGAGGTCGGGAAGTTTGTAAAAAAACGCTTTGGCCTCGGGGCTTCGCCCCGAAATCTACTGATATATAATTAGCTCTATATGTCAGGATAATGCCTTTCTGCACTGACAAATGCAAAAAACGCTTTTGGTGTCGGGGCTTCGCCCCGAATCTACTGATGAATAATGAGCTGTATATGTCAGGAGAATGCGTTTTTTTTCAGTGACGAATGCAAAAAAACGATTTTGGCGTCGGGGCGAAGCCCCGAACCCCATTGCTAAATAATGAGTTGTAGCTGTCGGGAGAATGCGTTTACGCAGTGAAGTTTGCAAAAAAAAAGCTCTGGCCTAGGGGCTTCGCCCCGAAATCTACTAATAAATAATTAGATGTAGATGTCAGGATAATGCGTTTCTGCAGTGACGAATGAAAAAAACGCTTTTGGCGTCGGGGCTTCGCCCCGAAATCTACTGATGGATAATGAGCTGTAGATATCAGGAGAATGCGTTTCTGCAGTGAAAAAAATGCAAGAAAACGCTTCTAGAGTCGGGGCTACGCCCCGAATCACACTGGCGAAGCTTACAGCCCTCCCTCAGTCCCCCAGCTTGAATCAACATGACTGTTTTTTGTTTTCTTTTTTTCCTCGAAGGTTAAAAAAACACTTCTTTTTGTTCTTGTATATATATATATATATATATATATATATATATGCTTTACACACGTTTATGCATAGGGTTAGGGTTTACTGGGCGTTAGGGTTAGGGTTTGGAAAAAAAATCGCCCCCCCCACTCCAAAGTTCTGGATCCGCTAGTGCACACCACCACCCCACACCCACCTACCCACACCCCCCACACATACAAACATACATACATACATACAGACATACATACTACTTAATAGTATAGATGTATAGATTTAGCTCGGGTCGAGGTCAAGTCTCTGGCATAAGTTACCAGGTTTTTCACTGGCAATCCCAATCTTGAACGATTGTTTGTTAGAGAATTTCTGATTTTTTTATTTGTTAGTCTATTTATGTAAATTTAGAGATGCGAGCTAGAGAACAAAGGACGTGTTAGTCACGTGACAGCAAGATGTAACTTGATTGGTTGTTTGTCCGAGAATAGATGGAGATTATGATAGCGTGGGTTTCTAATTCCTCAGTCGTACGTAGTTTTCATCCAAGTAAGACGTGTATTTTTCTAAGTCTCGTCTTGATAGCCATACAGTGTAGATCGTTTGAAATCCATTTAGAGAACCTTTTACATGTTTTATTTTTTATACACATATGCTGTAAATATAGTGTTTCCTAATTATTAATTAAAAGTTATCTGTATTTGAATTGAGAAGGATTTTCGCCTATTCATTACTAGATTACATTTAGATCTAGATATAACAGACCTTAGCAAGTCACAGTAATTCTTCTAGATAGCTGATAACTTCAATTGAGGTCTACTATTAGCACTCCTCACAATGAATGAAATAGCACTACTTAGCACCTTCAACTACAATAGGAGCCGAAGCATTCTTGAAATAGATTAACAGCGTTATAATATCAACATACATCAATCTTTTCAGCTGGCATCTTCGATGTTATTCAGGATCGTTTTGATAGTGACACATAGCACTCATCAAGATGTTCAAGACCACGTTGCACCGTGATAAGTGAATAATATACCTGCCTACCGTTACGCAAAATCTAGATATAGAGTAATCTAGACTATAGATCTATTTATTTAGACTAGAAATTTTAATTTCTAAATTTACTAGTTATTCTCACATTATATGAGAATTAAATTATCTGTCTATCTATCCATAGGTCGATATCTATACATCATTATATATATCTATACATCATTATATATATATACATCATTATATATATATATATATATATATATATATACATATACATCATTAACAATATATAATTATATATATATATATAATTTTAATATCATTTCGGTTTATACGGTTAAAAAAAAGTCGTTCGCGTGTGTGTTACACATTGAGGTCCCATAATACAAATTTTGTCCCTCAGGAATACACATTTGGACTTTTTAAGGTAGACAGGTATGGAATAAGTAGATAACAACCAATACTAGACTATTGGCAACACATCAAGTAAAATGTTAACTTTACATCACCGTACAAAACTCTACTGTCTCTATCTCTTCCTAGACTCGTACATAACATTTGAGGACTCAACCAGGACCAACTTCATGGCCGTCTAACAGTCCCAGTCTCCGGTTTTCAACTTCCTCTTTCTTACACAGTGTCTCTGGTCCAAGCAGGCTTATAACCGTATAATCATTATAAACAGATGACCATAACAGTGGTCTTATTTGCGCGCAAAGTTCATGCAAGTACTATCCCTTGCCCTACGATATAGCACGCTAAACTGTATTGCTGATCTGTGTCACAAATATCAGCTGATCACACACAGTTAAACCTATCGCGCCGCCAATAGGGTTATAACAATATTGACAACATATGTCATTTTAATGTGTCATTCAATATGGAAAACGCCAATCCTACGAGCGATAAATATAAACCGTAACTGTGTAATCTGGTGAAAGAAGCTTCTCAAGCCTCAAAGTAATGAAGAATAACTAGAGGTCAACAATTCTCAAAGATAGATTGAAACATTTGGTAATTATTGCTACTGAGCGTGATCTATGTAGAAAACAGAATTATTATGATATGCTGTATGACTTTGCTACACGCAAGGCTCGTAAAGTAATTCTGTACGTAGTAAAGAATGAATAAAATGCATAGACGAATTTATACAAACTCGCAAATTTCACTTATTCACTTATTATCCCGTTCCCTACCCAAACTTGGCCCGTGAAATCTGTTTCGCTTAGGGCTCCACAAGTCTGTCCCTGCTATTTGGTGACGGGTGATTGATTATACATAGTAGATAACTTGTTCTCTTTCCATGACTTCTTGTTCACAATGGTTATGTCCGGCGCTATTATTTAGTGTTTGTAAAATGTTTGTTCGTTAAATGTTTTACAAGTTTCCTTCAGAGTTGAAGATAGCTTACTTCCTAGTCCAAACCTCCCACAGAACGAAAGGGGATGGGAGCGGGCAGGGTTTGAAACCGTGGACTATTTTATAAATCGAAACGACAGTCCAGCGCGCAAATCTCAAGACCGTAGTGACGGGTGAATACTACTTCTTATCCCCCTCTTGTTTTTTCGTTAATATATTGTTACTGTAGCTGGAGAGACCATTGAAATAGTGCAAACTTTTAAATACCTTGGTACAATCTTAGACATAAACTAAATTTTACAGCAAATACTGATTATATCAGCAAAAAAGGGAAGCAGAGATTACGATTACTAAGAAAACTGTCATCTTTTAATGTTAGCGAAAAGGTCTTGGCTATGATTTATCACGCTCACATCGGCAATATTTTACATTTTACAATCACTTCCTGATTTGACAATCTAAGCACTAAGAATAAAAATAAACTCCAGAGAATCCTAAATGCTGCTGGTAAAGTCATTGGCAAAAAAAAATTAAAAACCCCGCTTGGGCAGCTGTTTGAGACAAATATCCTTACAAAATTTAAAAAGATTCTAGAGATAAAAAATCACCCTTTGGGTCAGGATTTTGTGATTTTACCATCACAAAAGAAATACAAGACAAAGATAGCAAAGACAAACAGACAAAAACTCTTTTGTTCCTCTGGCAATCAAATCATTAAACAGAAACAATCTGATGTAAGATTTTGAAATGTGAATTGTGAGTGAGTCTGGTGTGAATGTACATTTAGTTTCTCTTTATAGTTATAATGCTTTGTTAGGTAAAATGCACAAATTGTAGGGCAAATTTCGGTATGGATAATAAAGATTATTATTATTATGATAAAAGAACGAGTATTCTTTCTCTGGTGCAGCCAGGGTCGAGTTTCGTTAAAGGGAAACAAAATTCATCGTAGTTTCCACTGAGGAATTTTCTGGTGATGTGGCAGGTCTACAGCAGTACCGCCCTCTGACAGGCAACGAGAAGGTTCCTAGGAATGCCCAGAGCTTTGTAGGTTTCTGTGAGGTCAGTTGTTATTATCCCCTCGGTTGATATGACAATGGGGTATATTGTTATTATAGATAACTTCCATAAACGCTTAATCTCCAAGCATAGGTTCACATACTTTCGCTGTTTTTCCAGCTCAGTTTTTCTAAAGTTATGAGATAGTGGTACGGCAATGTCAATCACGATAGCGGCTTTTTCTTTTTTATCGATAAGCAGCAGATCAGGAGATTAAAATCTACCGTTTTGTCGGTCAAAATAGGCCTATCCCAGTACAGCAGGTGATCAGTAGACTCGAGAACCTCTTGTGGTGAGTATTTGTAGTAAGGAAGAGTACCCTTCACGTTTATTCCAAGATACTTATAAAGAGATGCAGAGTTCAACTCCTCGATGCCTTCAAATGCAATGTTGGTGTTCGTTGCCTTGCCCTTTTTAATGCTTATGATGCCACACTTGTCCAGGTCAAAAGACATACAGATATCGTCACTGAAGCATTTCACTGTTTTGATTAGGTTGTGTAATTTTTGCTCGGTTTCTGCATATAGCTTTAGATCATCCATGTATAATAAGTGGGACACGTATTTTGTACAGTTATTATTATTATCTTTCCTCTGCTTCTTCCTCTTGTCCATATTGTTGAGCCATGAAGCCATATATATATATATATATAGATTGATGACAAAGTGTGGCCTCCTTTGTAGCCTATTCTCACTTTCACATGAATCCATTGAAGTGTGCGCGAGAGATTAGTTGCAGAATCTCGTCACGTGTTTCTTAGGACTATTCGTGTGGCGTTGTTCTGAATTCTTTGCAGCTTGGTGATTTTGTCATCGGGTATGCCTGCTAGCATGGTGCTGCACTAGTCAAGACAGGAGAGTATAAATGCCACAGCTAGCTTTTTGTTGACTCCGTTGTGGTCAGATCTGGCCTAACTTGCGCAGCTGCAGATAAAGACCCTTGCAGAGTTGACATTGAGGGCGCGTTGGCTGAGCGGTAAAGCGCTTGGCTTCCGTACTGGAGGTCCCTGGTTCGAATCCTGGTGAAGACTGGGATTTTTATTTCGGGATTTTCGGGCGCCCTTGAGTCCACCCAGCTTTAATGGGTACCTGACATTAGTTGGGGAAAAGTAAAGGCGGTTGGTCGTTGTGCTGGCCACATGACACCCTCGTAAACCGTGAGCCACAGAATCAGATGACCTTTACATCATCTGCCCTATAGACCACAAGGTCTGAAAGGGGAACTTTTTTTTTTAGAGTTGACATTATTTGGGTCCAAGAAATTTGAACTTTTTGGCGCTAAAAGGACATAAAAATCGGGCAGTTCGTGATTAAAAGGAAATCTGTGCTCTCGACTTTTGAGAAGTTGTTCCAAGTGCCAATCTTTATTATTATAAAGGTGATTTTTTTCTGCCAGATTATTATTATAGCTTTTACATAGCGCTACTTTCATGCTAGGAGTTGGTTTTCCGTGCTGCCTTTTGGCGCTTAGTAAACATAACTCATAGTATTACAACTATCACACAATTAGCCTCATAAGCCATCCCAGCAAAAATTATATTAAATCGACTAAAACCGATAGCAGACAAAATCATATCAGAAGAACAGGCGGGTTTCAGACAAGGACGCAGCACAACAGAGCAAATACTAAACCTCAGAATACTCTGTGAAAAATATCTTCAACACCAAGAGAATCTTTTCCATGTCTTTATTGATTTCAAGAAAACTTTCGATCGAGTATGGCACGGGGAACTCTGGGCGACAATGTAAAAATACAACATTAACAAAAACATAAAATTATTCAGAATTATTTAAGGATGCCACCAGTGCAGTATACTTCAACAACAATATTGGGGACTGGTTCAAAATCACAGTTGGAGTAAAACAAGGCTACCTACTTTCACCAACATTCTTCAATATCTTCCTTGAAAAGATAATGGAGGATGCTCGAGAGGGATTTGAAGGTACTGTAAGCATTGGAGGAAGAAGAATCACTAACTTGTGCTTCCCAGATGACATTGATGGCCTAGCAGGGACAGAAGAAGAACTAGCCGACCTAGTGATGCGCATTGACAAGACTTCCGCAGCATACGGCATGCAAATAAATGCAGAAAAAAATTCATATTATGACAAATAGCCAACAGGGCTTTACAAGGGACATCAGCATTGGAGGTTAAAAGCTAACTAGCGTTAACAGCTTCAAACACTCTTCAATAGTTTCCTTGAAAGGATAATAGAGGATGCTCTCGAGGGCTATGAAGTTACTGGAAGAAGAATTACCAGCTTGCGCTTCGCAGATGACATTGATGGCCTAGCAGGGACAGAAGAAGGGATTGCTGATCTGGTGATGCGCATTGACAAGACTTCCTCAGCATAATGGCATGCAAATAAATGCCAAAAAAAAACAACAAAGTATGACCAATAGCCAACAGGGCTGTAAAAGAGTCATTAGTATTGGAGGTGAAAAGCTGACTAGTGTTAACAGCTTCAAATACCTCGGAGCTATTGACACAGACAAAGGAACAAAACCGAACTATGGGCCCGAATAGCACAGTCCACAGCAGCCCTTTCAAAACTCAAAATATATTGGAAAGACAAGGGGGTTAGCCCTCGGCACTAAAATCGAACTGATGCGCTCCCTGGTCATGACCACATTTTATATGCTTGCGAGTCGTGGACGTTGCTTGCGTAGCTAAAGAGGAGGATCCTAGCAATGGAATTGAGATGCTACAGAGGATTCTAGGCATCAAATTCAAAGATCGCATTACAAACCAAGAGATTAGAGACAGGGTCACTACAGCGATCGGATCGCATGAGCACCTGCTAACTACCGTGAAAAAAAACGCAAGCTGAAAATCTATGGCCATATTACAAGATCTTCGGGGCTTGCAAAGACATTCCTACAGGGAACAGTACCAGGAAAAAGAAGAAGAGGCAAAAAGAGAAAGCTGTGGGAGGACAACATGAAAGAATGGACGGGCCTGCCACTGAAAGAGGTTCTAAACAGGGCAAAGGACAGAAAGAAATGGAAAAAGACGGTCTACAGGTCTTGCTTGGTGCCCCAACGGTTCACAGACTAAGGGATAGGTAACAGGTAACAAACGCAACGCTGCCCGAGTCGGGTGTCGAACCTCGAGCCCCCTTCTAGGTAGCTAATCCAAGCCAAGTTCAAACGCACTAAGGCTCTCGACCACGCTTCCCACACATGCGACACCTCTGATAAGATCTCCCAATGTGAACGTTAACGTCACTTCAACATATATTATATTATTTATCAATAGTCTTCATCAATATTGTTACGACTTTGAAATAAGTTAAAGAAGGTTAACTCACCGATGGTCAGGTCGCCGATATCCTTCTCAGATTGCAGACGCACAATCCAATTACGAACAATAAATATCCAATAAAGAAAAATAATGTCACAATATCCAAAATTACTAACACAATCGAAAAGAAAACAATCCTTCGTCAAGAAGTCCAAACTCGTGACTGACTAACACATCAACACTCCTCCAGTCAGTTTCTCTCTTATCACAAAATACAACTCAATACGTTTTTCACGTGGGGAAAACAAAATGGTCAGCATGGGAGGGGGGGACAAGTTGACAACAATATGATATAAATTATTTGTAAGTGCTTAAGAAGTAAGCCCTAATTGTAACTCGATATGACAGATAAGATAATAATAGCAGGCTCAGAAATCTGTCTTATATGCTCATCGGCACAGATGAAGCTCAAAATACTGAAAAGCGATAACGTTTTATTTTTAATATCGCTATTTTTTTTTAGTATTGTTGTTATCTAAACATAACGCAGACACGGATACGTCACAATCATGGAATCCATTTTAAGGGTGGAAAAAATAATTTATTTATGCCAACATTAAGTTTGCAAAAATTGAATCATTTTGAAATAGCAGTTTCACCTTTTTTAGCGTGCAACAACCGACGACTGAAATGTCTCCGGCAGCAAGTATAAAGGGTCTGGAAACTTTAAATATATTGTAACGACTCTCACTATCTATGCTTTCTGCGATCTGCTGCACACAACACTACCATCTATCTGAAAGATCGTAACAACTTAGGGCATTAAAATAACGTAACAGTTTAATGTCCAATGAATCGCAGCCAATACTGTACCATTGGCAACACGTAACAATGATTGTACGAATATTTCACCGCTAATGGCGCTATCAACCGTACCGCCGTATCAACACTTGTACTGCTGTATCAAACTCCACTGGCCTGTCCGCTTTGTCGCGGACTTGCACTGAGTTCAACTGTTCAGGGCTGACTTCACACACTGAGCTCGTAAGGTTGGGCTTTATGGCAGATGAAGATCAAAACTTCATCTTGCAATCGCGAGTTGTCTTAGCTCTACTCCGCACCAAACCGTCGTAATGCGCTGTACAGAACCACACCGCTGAACCGAACTGAACTTGAACCAAGCCGTCAGTGAAATGTCTTGTTTATGACACTTCCGCTCTATATATATTGTCACTACTGGCTTAACAGAAACCGACGGAACGTATCTCGACCATTCTGGTTGATTGCATGATCGTTTGTAAAGTGACTAGCCAGTCGTCGCAGTTTACCGTCGCTACTCGTCACAGTTGATTGCTCTTCTAGTGGGTGATTTGTCGGCCGACTACAAACACACTACTACCCCTATTCGCACCACCACCAGAGTTTTAACAATATTGATAATAAGTAATTTAGTCTCAATAATACCAAGCAAATCAACGCCATTGAATAAAGATTACCTTGAACGTAGCCGGGAGGGGGGGTCCGGGAAATTTGTGACTGTTTTTTTTTCCACATTTTCTTTAGTGTAGGTGAGATTTTCATGTTATTCCTAACCTTGATCCAGCAAGCAAATGACAGACACCAAATTCTATGAACATAGCAGGGAGAGGGTAAGTTTAAACACCTCTTCAGGGTTTTTCATTATTAAAAATTCCCCTTCAAGCAAACAACAGAGATCTAATTCTTTGATCGTAGCCTAGAGGGGTTTTAAGTTAATAAAACTCCCATTTAAATACTTAAGCAGAACTGTAGTTACCTTTTCTACCAATTGATAGGCTCATTAATTAAAATGTAGTGAACATCAGATTATTTTTTACCTACCGTTTTTTTTATTGTAAGAGTAACAGAATTATGTACTATAGATACCGCGAAATATGCATTTTTAAAAGTTATAGATAACCGAAAAAAAAAAAACCTTGGCGCTCGCAGTGCTCAAAGGTGAAAAGAAAATAATAAAGGGTCAGAATGTAATGGAGATTAATTATGGGCGTAGACACCCACATGTACATATATATATATATATATATATATATATATATATATATATATATATATTGTGAGGAAACAAGTTTATTTAATAATATAACTTTTGATTTAATAGAACATATATACAGTTAGCATTACACACGTCAACTCTACTCGGTTGTTTTCAATCTCCCTTTCATAACACACACGTCACTTCCTAAAGTTCCAGCTCTCCAACACTTGACCGTGTGTCACGGTTGACCACACATAGTAATCGTGTCACAACATATATATATATACGGGGGGAAAGAGCGAAATTCCCCCAACACCTTTCGAAAAAAATAATGGCTATGCCCATGATTATTACTTATAGCTTTTAAGCTACTCATCATTTTACTTACTTGACTATAATTGCCTTGAATTTCTTCCAGTGTCATTGGGTTATACAGTAAATTGCTATCTCGTCTTTGCTCTATTGGCATTGATATCTGAATAACAAGCAAAATATTTTTAAAATCCTTTAAAAAAAAACAAAGCTTATCTAAAGGTGAAGAACTCCGTCCTTAAAACTATAGGTACCAGAAATGTACAAGTTATTTCCTTTATTCGATGTCAAACAAAATAATTAATTACCAATAATTAATTGACTAAAAGAGTATTTTTGTTTATTGATTAATGTTTTGTAAGGTACGTACAATACATAATTTGTTAAAAGTACCAACTTGATTGGAGAATGCGTGAGGGAGAAATAGCGTTAACAATTATTTAAGGGGACAAGACCCAACACGTTTAGGTTATATCTAATCATGTGCAAGAAGTACGACAAAAAGCTTCGACAAAATTGAACGTCATTAAGCGAATGACCACGACGAAGTGGGGTACCAAGACAAGCGTGCTGCGGATGTTCTACATTGATGCTGTAAGGTCCAGTTTCGTAGCAAAAAGTTACGTCTTCCAAAGAGTTTCTAGCGGGCTTAGACTCTGTGCAGAACCAAGCAATACGGTTAATCTGTGGTACATTTCGGACAACCCTTATTGTCACTGGGGAAGTCATGGCAGATAGCCCCGACTAGCTTTGCATAGGAAACGAGCAGTTGTGTTAGCTTACGAAAAATACAAACGGCTGGAGGACAGCAGCCCATTCAGACGCTTAAAGGAGCTTTATGCAGACTGCATTTGGCATGATCTTGGAGATTGACCCCACCTAGGAAAAAACTGCTATCGCTCTTACGGGGGCTTTCCTACCGGCTAAAGTTCCCGAGCTGCCGAAGGTGCGGAAAGCACTAAATGTCCCAAATGTTAAATTTATACTAAACCTAATGAATATCACTGCGAGAGAAACCATAGCCCAATACCCAAGATATACCATCAAGGTTTATACGGACGGATCAACTAGAGAAGTCCAAGGTAGAACGAATTCGGGCTATGGAGCGGTAGTCAGTTTTACCGGTGTACAGAAAGATACGAACTGGTAGGCCCATGTGCAGGAGAAAGCAAATATTTTGCGGAAATGGAAGGAATCAAAAGTGACTTAGAGCACATTGAACAGCGTATTCAGGAAGGAACTGCGGCATAGACCAATTTAATATTCATTACAGACTCACCTTCCTGTCTACAAGCCCACGAGAGCTAAGAGACGTGGCCTACTCACTGGCGCATCCAGTGCGGGGTATGTGGTAGGAGCGATCGCCCCCCCCCCACAAGGCTGAATTTTAGTATAGGAATCACACAATTTGTATACGAATTTATTGATTTACTGACTTAATCCTGTGTACACCCAGGGGAGCATAGGGCCGCAACCACACCTGTGGTGACTGTGTTTGTATAGACCTTAGTATAGAGCATTGTATAAACCACTCGATTGAACTTGGTTGTTAGATGTTGGGAATTCTGAGTTTATTTGTTATTAATTGTTAATTCCCTTGGTTGACTGGGAAATGTGGAGTAATGGCCCTTGAGTATTTATTGTTACCCGAGACTGAGTCACGGAGTGTTATAGCAAGATAAGAGTAATATAAGTAATCCGTTTCAGTAATCATGTGTATGGTCATTTAGTTGACATTTGATGTGTTCTCTTCAGTTACCATTTTATTAAAGTTATATTTTATTGTTTTTTCATTGTTGGAGTCTCTTAAAGTATTTAAAAAAGTCTTAGTATGTCTTGTCGAAATACGATCCTAGTAAAGTCAGTAAAGAGTTCATAACAATAACAACAACACCTCTCCACCGAAGTCGGTTCTGAGCAGCTTTCATCATCTGCTCCCATGTCATTCCAGTACCATCAGCTTCACTGATGACTGACCTCTTTCAGGTTTCCTTGGGTCTGCCCACTTTCCTCTTTCCTTGTGGGTTTCAGTCAAGAGCCTGTCTTGGTAGCTGGTTTTCGCAAGGTGTGTCCTATCCAGCTCCATTTTCGTTTATTAATGTCTTGTGCTATGAGCTTTTGTCTAGTTTTTTTCCACAAATCGGTAGTGATTATCTTTTCTGGCCACCTAATACCTAATATCCGGCGTAGGCATCTGTTAACAAAAGTTTGGAGCTTTTCCATATTTGTTTTAGTGACTCTCCAAGTTTCTGAACCGTAAAGGAGAACAGACTTAACGTTAGTATTATAGATTCTTATCTTGTTATGTAGAGATACTGCCTTGGAGCGCCAGATTGTTTTAAAGAGTTGAAAATGCAAACCTAGCTTTATTTATTCGAATTAGTATATCATCATCAGCTCCACCGTCTTTACTAACTCTGCTTCCGAGATAGGTGAAGTGGTCTGTATCAAGGATGTTTTCTCCCTGTAGCATGGTTGGGATCTCTTGTCTAATGCTGATCCTCATAACTTCTGTTTTCTTTTTATTGATGAGAAGTCCAGTCTTTTTTTGGTATTTCTGAGAGTCTGGTGAGTTTGGTCTGAGCATTTTGTTGCGTATGGGAGAGGAGGCAGATGTCATCGGCGAAATCCAGGTCCTCTAAATGCTGTGTTAGTGTCCACTGTATGCCGCTTTTATTATTTAAGACCTTCTGTCTCATGACCCAATCAATCACCAATAAAAATATCAAGGGCGAAAGCATACATCCCTGTCTTACTCCTGTTTTTACTTGAAAAGGGTTGGTCAGCTTACCATTGTGTATTACTTGACAAGATAAGTCATCGTATAACTGTTTAATGATCTAGGTTAATTTTGATGGGATTCCGTAGTGATTCATCAGTCTTCAGATTATGTCTTTGTCAATACTGTCAAAGGCTTTCTCAAAATCAACAAAGGTCATGTACAGAGGGGATTGCCACTCGATAGATTGTTCTATGATAATACGTAGTGTAGCAATGTGGTCAGTGCATGGTTTCTTCTTACGGAATCCAGCCTGTTCTGGTCTTTATTCTTTAGTCTAGAGCATCTTTCTAATATTATCCTAGTTAAGACCTAGCTAAGGGTTGACAGTAACATGATTCCTCGCCAGTTGTTACATTGGGTAAGGTCACCTTTTCTGGGTAGTTTAATTATGTGACAAAAATAAATTTCGCCCCCCTTTAGGTATCACTCGGGTCTAGGCATTTAATTAATTTATTTTACCATCTTATCTTTACTCTTCTAATTTAGCCCATATGGCTATTTAAAGCAATAGTACCACCAATACTACAACCACCCCTCTCTCTCTAGGCATCCATGTCACAGTGTATTTTCTTAATCTGACACATGTCTAGCCAGTCTATCGACAAGAATAAACACGCCTCTAACTATCTTGACAGGACATCCTGCAGCCCCCCCTTTCGTGGATGGATCACTTCAAAGAACCTTTTCAACCCGACTAAAATGACTGTATCGCGCATCTAATCTCTGTCGCCTGGCCATATGGGAGATACAAAGGGACACGAGTCGGCCGTTCCTGGTCATCAAGTGCCTATCCCTGTGTCTATATCGAATACTCGCGATCAAGGTCAAACGACAATCTCTTCTCCTAATCACGCCAGACAATCTAAACATATTGGAGGCCCCGCCTCCGGATGCACGAGTAAAAGAGATAGGATTTCCTAGTTTCATGTCATTTCTTTCTGGAGAGTTGAGAGGGAAGACTCGTATCTCGTTTGAGCTCTACGCTTACTTATTCATTTATTATATTCTTACATTGGATTTGGTGGTACGTACTTGGGTGTGCTTAATAGCCTCTTACTAGTGTATTTATATATTTGTGAATTTATTTAGTGCATTATATATGTGTATATATTTGTGTAATTCTTATCTTGAATTATGTAAGTAGTCACTTTATGTATTATATTTTATCATCATGACTTGTACGACTAAATAGTCAAAGTCATCCACTTTATCTGGTCTAGAATTTACAACAATTCTTGCCACATGTATTTAGCTCTTTACCTATTACTAGTTTATCGCTGATAAATTACCGCTCGCCACGAGCCCTCAATGTTATTATTGATAAATTCCTTGACCGGGAACTATCATAATATTTCTGTAACATGTCTTATTAGCTAGTATGTATTTACGCTCAATCCGTGACAAGGAATTCCGTAACTATTTATGTACTATATTCTGTCTGCCATTTGGCCAGACGTATTACTTAGGTAAAACCATGTATACATTATTTTATTTCTTTATCTCGGCTGACCACCTTGATAATGCTTAGAAGAGACATGGATTATCTCCCCCTTCCCATGTCTCCATTCACACTCGATCTATTGTTCATGCTCCTCGGCCAGATGTAAACAATAGCGGCATGGTCACTGACCATCAGCCATATCCCTCCCTTCCCCTTTCATCTCGTTATACAAGCGACTCGTAATGATCTCACCGTGACAGGTGTATCTCAAATGTTAACATTACTTGTGATCTCCCCTTATTATTGTGAAACTAGTCCATGGTTTCTATTTAACATTCTGAAGATGTCCTTCACGGAAAGGCGTCTACCTCCCAGTGTCATCATTATGGCTAAGCCGATCTACGCATCTCGTTGCAGCTTTTATTACAGGCTACATCTACTTGAAGCCCTGTCGTCGTAACGCTGTTACCAGTCTGCTGACACCAGATCTGAAGATACCAGCCTTACATACTACACACAAGAGTCCGACCAAAAATCGCTAGCTAGAGACCCGTCACTGCAGCTACGTATCGTTGGATTGCCCCGTGCGCTAGGATCAACCACGCCAGCCCACCCGCAGACAACGTCAGCATAAGCCATACCAGTCTCGTCAGAGCAGCATAGGACTTAAAGCTAAGCAACCAGCCTAATGTCACTCAGACCACTTGGTTCTCATATCTCATGATGATAGTCCCATTTTATGTAAATAGTTAGGCCCCATCCTAACACTGTACAGCATTTTGTCTCTACGTATTTTCTCTATGTAAATAAACTGTACATATATTTTACTTAATAGCATTGGTTGCCTGCATTCATAACACTGTGCCTGTAAGTCTATGTGCAAGGTCCTCAAAATATTAAAACCCCCATAGACACCTAAACGGCCACCATCTTTGACCTACTTGTCACAAATTAGATAACCCAGTTTCCAGATTTTTGGGACCTGTTCTAGTTCCCATAGCAGTGGGTGCAGCATTTCAACTGATATTTTGGGGTCTGCCTTTATTGCCTTTATTGGTATACCATCTGGGCCTGGCGCCTTTCCACTTTTTACATTCTTGATGGCCTTGATGATTTCCCCTTTAGTAGGAGGACCTGTGATAACATCCATTTCTTCTGTTGCTGGGGGTATGTCAGGAATCGATTCAGGAGGATGTCGGTTCAAAATTTCTTGAAAGAGTTCTGCCTATCTTTCCTTCTGCCCAACATCCCTGGTGATGATCTTTCCTTGTTTGTCTTGTTGGTGTTGGTATTTCTTCCTGCTAAGGTTCTTGTTATGTCATACAACCTTTCATGTCTCTTTGCTCTGCTGCCTTTTCTGCATCGACTGTCATTTCACGAAGGAAGGGTTTTTTGTCCTCTCTTGCATTCATGCTTACAGACTTGTTTAATGCAAAATACTGGGCTCTAAGGTTAGCTTTTTGCTATTCATTCTGGCATTGGTTTATCTTTTCATTTAGCTCTTTCTGTTCCTCGATTTTGTTCCATGTCTCCGCAGACAACCATTCCTTGTGTTGTTTCGTTTTCCTGCCTAGGACATCTGTACATGTGCTTGTCCATATCTCTTGGAGAGTGAGGCAGTGCTGCTCAAGGGTTTCATCTGTCACTAGTCCAGCAAGTACTTCAAATTTGTTTTTAACCTCACAGTTAAAGAGTACCCTGTTTTCCTCGCTCTTCAAGTACTGGGTGTTGAGTTTGAAGTGTGATCTGTCTGAAAAATCCTTAAAGGATTTAAGTTTGATCCTCTCTGTCGCTATTAGTACATGATGGTCAGAAGCTACATCTGCTCCTCGTCTCACCCTAACATCAAGTAGACTTCTCCTCCATCCATTTCCGGGAGATTGCAAAATGGTCAATTTGGTTTTCCGTTTTACAATCTGGGGAAATCCATGTTGTCTTGTGTATATTTTTGTGTGGAAAGATGGTTCCTCCTATGATGAGATCATTGAATGCGCAGAAATCAGCAAATAAGTCCCCATTTAATTGCATGTACCTGTACCATGTTTAACCATGTAGAGCTCCTTTCCAGCATTGTTTCTACCTACTTTTGCGTTCAGGTCACCCACAATAAGCTTGATATCCTTTTTAGGTGCTTTTTCTAGTATAGATTGTAGGGACCCAAAACCGATTTTTGAAAATGGTCACGCAGCTTATTATTTTATTTATTTGGATAGAACTCGTGATTCTAAGACCGAGGATACCAAATTAAATGTCTATAGCGTAAATATTTAGAAAGTTACACATTTTCAAAAACTCGTTTTTTTGGATATTTTTTTTGGCCTTCCAAACCCGTGTTTTTGAAGGACATTTTAAGAGAAACTATAATGCCCCCAGAGATGAAACTTAGTAAAAGCATTCATGTGCACACAGAGAACACGCTCAATTTTTTTCAAGCTTGTCAAAAAATTATTTGAGTTTATTTACTTGTGCCGAATGTTGCATTTTATCATTTTTGGCATTTTTCAAAAAGGGAGGTAAAAAACACAAACAAATGTGCATTTTCAAAATTTTGTAACAAAAAAAAACTATAAATGCTACATGAATGTAGCCATTGTAAATTAGCTTTCACTTTAGACTTAACTTAGGGCTTAGGCATTGTAAACTTTAAACTAGATTTTTAGACTAGACCTTTAAAACCTTAAATCAAAACAGCCAACATGAAATTGCTCTGGCTACTTATTCTTATAGTTTCAAAATACACACTATCTGAACATAGATCTAGATCTACCTTAGTTAACACAACAGTCATTATCAATCATCACACTACAGGTCAATGCAACTTCAAAAACAATCTAACATACATATCCACAACATTAAAAAAGATTACCCATCACAAATAGAAGTTCTCAATTAGACACAGCAAAAATAAATACCTATCACTCTTAATATTAATAGCAGGAGACGTAGAGTCAAATCCAGGACCTAGATCTAAAGATAGATGCAACATCTGCAAAAAAGTATGCACTATGAAACAGAAAGCCATCCAATGCGACACCTGTGATGAATGGTACCACGCATCATGTCTCCATATGAATACACCTGTGTATTATGCCTTAGGCAGCAAAGACGCTCGCTTCGTGGCACTGTGTACCATGTGGGTTACCTCAGTTTACATCAGGACTGTTTGATTTCTTTGATGCGGACACTTCTAACCCATACAACATCCTAAACATCATCACAAACCAAACTCACCAACCCAGATCCACTCCTGTTAAATCTAAAACTAATACAACACCCTCTTTAAACAAACCTACTAAAGAAGAAATACCAAAATACCTTAAAACATTAGTGATAAATTTTCAAAGCATTAGAAATAAAACAGCAGACTTGGAAGTTTTATTACAATGTGAGGAACCAGATATAGTTGCAGGAACAGAAACTTGGCTACATCCTGAAATTTACAATGCAGAAATCTTCAACTGTAACTATGAAATTTTTAGAAAAGATAGGGCTGATAATCATGGAGGAGTTCTCTTAGCAATAAAAAACACTCTTATAGCAGAAGAAATCCCCTTACCTAACTCAAAAAATATAGAATCAATTTTTTGTAAAATTAATACCACATCAACATCCCTAATAATAGGCAGTATTTATAGACCACCAAACTCTAGTTTAGACTACATGCAAGACCTATGTAATCAGCTTACTACACTTAAAGAGACAAATAAAAATGCAGTCCTTTGGATTATGGGTGATTTCAACCTACCTGACATAAATTGGAAAACACTAACCATAGACAAACACCAAAACCTCAAGGACATAAACGAGCTTTTCATAGAAATTTTACACAACCTAAATTTAGATCAAATCATTAAAAAACCAACTAGACTAAACAATACATTAGATCTATTCTTAACCAACAGACCTGGATTAGTAGTAGACTATGATATTATCCCTGGTCTATCAGACCATGAGATCATTAAAATACGCAGTCAGATAAAAGCAGTAGCCAATATAAAACCCAAAAGAAAAATCTTACTCTGGAACAAATGTAACCTAACACAATTACACCAAGCTACATTTAACTTTCAACAAACATTCTTATCAGAAAAAGACATTAACCAACCAGTTGATGACCTCTGGAATTTCATAAAAAACAATCTTAAAAACATTATAGAAAATCACATACCCACTAAATACACATCAAATAAAATAAATAAATGCTGGTTTAATAATAGATTAAAGAAGCTTTGTAAACAGAAGGAAAATCTATATAGAAAATTTAAAGAAACTAAGGCAGAAAGAGTTTATAAAAAGTACATAAAAATTAAGCACCTAACCCAAAAAGTAAGCAGACAGCTGCAGAATGAGTACATAAACAAAGTAATATCTAAAGATAAATACAAAAACCTACGGTCATACATTAAGTCTAAGAAAATGAAACAACCGGCATAGCGCCATTAAAAGGAGAAGACAACTTAACGCATAACGATAATGAAACTAAAGCTAACATCCTAAACAAATACTTTGCATCAGCATTCTCAGCCCCAGGAGACAAAGACATATCAATTAATTTAAACCAAGTAGACAATATAGGAGAGATAGAAGTACAGGAAAATGGAGTCCAAAAACTATTAGCCAGCATCAAGCCGAATAAAGCGTCGGGACCTGATGGTATTCCAGCTAGATTACTCAAGGAACTAAGCAAAGAACTAGCAACTGTGTTCAAAATACTTTTTCAGGCATCTCTTAACCAGGGCAGAGTACCAAGGGACTGGAAAGAAGCTAATGTCACACCTCTATTTAAGAAGGAGAAAAATCTGACCCAGGAAACTACAGACCAGTCTCACTTACCAGCATCACATGTAAAATCCTAGAAGACATAATATGTAGCAACATCATAAACCACTTAGATAAACATAATGTCCTTACTCCATACCAACATGGCTTTAGGAAACATAGATCATGTGAAACACAGCTGATAGGGCTAATTGATGACTTTTCAAAAGGTTTAGATAATAGTGAACAAATAGATGCTATCTTACTAGACTTTTCCAAAGCTTTTGACAAAGTTCACCACCATAGTTTGCTTAAAAAATTAAAATATTTTGGTATTGATGGTCCATTGCATCAGTAGATTAAAGATTTTCTGATAGGAAGAGAACAAACTGTAATAATAGATGGTTCTAAATCAACACCAATAATAGTAAACTCAGGTGTACCCCAAGGAACAGTCTTAGGTCCACTACTATTTCTAATTTACATAAACGATTTACCAAATTGCATTAGTTCAGGAACAAAAGTTAGATTATTTGCAGATGATTGCATAATATATAGGACAATAAAAACAACACAAGATACAGAAATTTTACAAAGAGAATTAGATGAATTACAGAAATGGGTATCAAATTGGAGCATGTCTTTCCACCCAGAAAAATGTCAGTTATTAAGAGTAACAAAAAAACTAAAACAAATTAATTCCACTTATCTTATTCATGGTAAACCAGTAACACAGACTAAAAACGCAAAATACCTAGGTGTTATAATAAATGAAAAACTGTCATGGAATCCCCATATTGATGAAACTATAAAAAAATCAAACAAAGCATTAGGGTTTATTAAAAAGAAATTTCTATAAATCAAATAAGAACATAAAACTAAAATGCTATTTAACCTTGGTTAGGCCAATAATAGAATATGCATCCTCTGTTTGGGACCCCTCAACTCAAGAAAACATTAAGAAACTAGAACAGACACAAAATAGAGCAGTGAGATTCATAACAAACGAATATTCACATTTCACTAGAGTAACACCTTTAGTAAAATCACTAAATTTAGAAAGCCTTCAGTATAGAAGACTTAAGAGTAAAGTAGTATTTATACACAAAACACTGAACCATAATCTCCAAATACAAAAACAAAACTTAATAAAATACTCAGAAAGACACAAAGATAAAGGCACATTCCTCGTCCCATATGCTAGGACAAATCTGTACAAATGCTCTTTCTTCCCTAGTGCCATTAGAGCATGGAATGGTTTGCCTGAGCTAGCCAGGAAAACCAGTGACTTGGCAGAATTTAATTCACTGGTAAATATGCATGACTGAATGCATGACGCGTAGGACGTAATCATCTTCTTTTTTGAAGTAACGTCTGTATTATATAAGATAAGAATGTAATATATGTCAAAATGCGGGGAATTTATAGATCTACAAGAATAAACTACTATAAATAATATTTTATTTCAATATTTTGCTGTACACATACAATAATATGCAATGGTTTACTAAAACTCTAAAATAAGCTAAACTTTAATGAGCTAAAAATATGACACCAGTTTAGCAATAAGAACAAGTCACAGATCATATTTTAGATAATTCTCTATTCTTCCATAATAATATTGAAAAACATATATTTCTTTATAGGGTCCTGTGTAAGTGTATTGCAAACCAATGATAGTAAAAAAAGGCATACAGTCCATACATTTACTTAGACTTCTTGACATAGTAATCTATAAAGCCATTCAGCTGAATGCTTTTCTATTATTTCTTATTAAATCTTTAAACTCTATAATTGAAGCTGATTTGATAAACTGAAAATCAGAACTCAATTTGTGTGCAGAAATTTTTTTAAACAAGGCTTTTTTTATATCTGCAATATAATGACCAGTAAATTCTTTTCAGTAAAGATCAACTATTCTAAACACATAATTTTTGGCATATTCACTGTCTAAACAAAGAATTCTACATGAAATTATAGGATATAAACTGTAATTCCCCAGGCTACTGAATTTTACCACAGAAACACATATATTTGTCGTTATTTTCATTATCTTTTTGTAGCAAATTTACACTGATTAGGTTGCATTAACTAGAAATATAGTATTAAGCTTGAACTTTTTTTTTCTAAAATTCACAAATTTATAACTAAAATTAACTCCTTCAAAGTATATTTTAAATTTAAATAAATGTAATATAAAATATTAATACATCCCAATGCTAATGTGCTGTTATTACAATCTCAGCCATCAAACTGTGAGAAGTTTGCCTATCAGAAAAAGAGAAACATTAGTATTTATAATACTTGCATCAGAGCAAGTATCTCAATGACATGTTGATCAAAATAGAAAGATTAATTTTAGTTAGCTACTTTCCATATGTTCTTCTCAATTTAAGATTTCATTATGATTTTAACTTTCAACACATCCAGCTTAGTCATTTTTTTCCTTCAACATGATCAACTTTATAGACTTTTATGTAGCCTAAATCTTTTAGATGTCAAAGTTTCACAACTTTTTTTCTTAAAAAAATATTAAAGTTTTTATATTGTTTATGCAGCTATAACTATACTTTCTGAAAAATAATATAATAATTAGGTCCTAAATTTATCATTGTTTTATTGGAAAATACTGTCTTGTAAAGCATCAATAATTAGTATAAATAGTTAGATGTCTTAAAAATATGTTCATTTAAAACCTACTCATCTACTGATCTTAAGTTCATTACAGCATTATAATCCATTTTTTAATTTAATAAGAATTAAAATGAATTAATATGAATATGAATTAATTTTTGGTGTTTTTTTTTTTTTGGATATTTAGTTAATTGAAGACTACAAAACAGGCTTATAGTGCTATTGAGAATTTTGAACTGTGATCAGTAGTCTAAATATAATACCTATTGACTTAGGGCTACTTCATTGATAATAAAAGAAGATCTTTTATTGCAACTAGAGACTATAAAACATAAACACATAGATATCTTTCTAGATATTAAAAACTCTTTTCTTGGACCTGTCTGAGCTATCAAATTAAAATAAAATACTAATATAGCCTAGAGGTTTTATTCTTGAAATGGGAATTATTATTATTTTTTAAAATACAGTTAGTTACTAATCAGAGTCTATATCTATTATATTAGACCTACGAAAACAATGGGAAGACAATATAAAAGAATGTTCTGACCTGCCATTAAAAGAGATTCTATGGAAAATGACGTAGAGGAGTGGACAAAGACGTACAGTCATATAGATATTGTGCGGTGCCCCAGCCCCAACGAGTCGTCAAACTAAGGGATAGTTCACAGTGAAGTAGTGTATGTGGCATTTTACGTCTCGTGAGACGATCTTTTCCCTTTGCAACGTCTTGTGTGGCTAAAGAGGCCAATCCTTGATACACAGCTGCGGTTGCAGGTTGGGCATATAAAATCACCAGGAGCAGCTGCATTTTTAGCCTTCTTTCTGCCTCTGTTGTGTATGGCATCTGCAATCCGAGACCCTTCTCTTATGCTCTCTTTCCATGTGAATCTATCCAGTGCTACTTTTTCCCAGCTGCTAGTGTCGATTTCAAATAGCTTCATGTCACGTTTGCACACATCTGTATACCGTAAAAGTGGGCGACCAGCGGCTCTCCTGCCTTCAATAAGATCGCCATACAGTATATCTTGTGGTAGTCTACCTACTGGCATTCTGCAAACGTAGCCAAGCCAGCCAAGGCGTCTGCTGCTGATAATAGAGCGGATGTCCTGGCACCCTGCTCTTTGTAGCACTTCCTCATTTGTTATTTTATCTTGCCACCTTATTTTAAAGATCCGCCTTAGGCATCGGAGGTGGAAGACATTCAGCATTTTTTCCTGCCATGAGTATGTTGACCATGTTTCGCTTCCATATAGCAAAGTGCTCATCACGCAGGTCCGGTAGACTAAGGCTTTAGTATTGTTAGTCAGCAATATGTTGTCCCAACCTCTTTTCTGCAACCTTGACATGGTGCCCATTGCTTTGGCTATCCTATTGTTGATGTCTTTATCCAGTAGAGCATCGTTGGATATGATGGAGACAAGATAGCAAAAATGATCAACAATTTCAAGTGGTTGACCATTAATGTTTACTTGAGGTGCAGCATTAGTGTTTTGGACCAGTATCTTAGTCTTGCTTTGACTAATATTTAAGCCGAACTTCTGGCAAGCATCAGATAGTTTGTCAACCAGGGTCTGGAGCTGAATATCAGAGTCAGCTACAATAGCTGCAAAGGCTGTCCAAAGGCTGTGTGAAGCGTCTAGTGTGGTAGCTTAATTTGCTGCCACCGCTGGCTAGCTTTTGTGAAAGGGGAGCAATTTTGTAAGTCTCTCTTGCCAGTATATAGACTCTCCACAGCAAGTCCTATGCAGTACCTCCTCGTGGTGACAGATGGAAACTGAGGCTGTGAAGCCTCAGGCTAATCTGCAAGGGTCTCGGAGGAGGTTTGGCCCCAAGATGTGAGGCAGGCATGGCCCGTCGGTGTGCGGACACGCCCTGCTGCCCACAAACCAAACCCCTAGCTATAGGTTAATAGCCACACTGCCTTGTGTGTGTCCTTGTAAGGACTAAGGCTAAGGGAGTAAACCCTAACAGAAAATCCGGTCCTGGAGCTCCGTAGGCGGGGGGACAGTAGTAGTGTATGATGAGCTAATAAAATCATCGAAAAGATATTTCAAATCCAAAAATTACATCTAGATCTATATAGACAATTACACTTAGATCTTGATATATATCATATGTTACGTATTATAATAGATCTAAATAGCCTGCCATATAAGCTATTATGCCTAAGATGGTTTCTTTTTAAAGAAGCTATGTATTTGGTTTTAAGCGTGAAGGACCCTCGTTCCAGATGTCTAGACCAAGATTAGATCTAGACTCTAGAGTCTAGACCAAGATCTCGATCTAGGACTAGTCTCTAGATCTATATCTAGATCTATATATGGATAAGTCAAAACTCTCGTAGTCGTACTCTAGATCTAATTTGAAGTTCCTAGGCCTAGGTACTTTGATAAAAATTTCAAGTTCAATTTATTGTAAAGAAACTAATAAAGTAATATAGAGCTTTTTGAACCGAGTTTATTGATACTTCATTTATGTTTCTATAAGTTAACTAGAACAGAAGTTATGACCTTTTTAGTGTCGAAAATTTTGCCTATATAAAAACAAAATAATTTGTGACCGAATCACGGTAATTATGCAATGAGAATGCTATAACTTTTTAACCCTTGCAGATAAGTGAATGAAATTTTCATCAGTAATGCATGAATATGTCCTGATAAGTATCCCAATGTCAAACATGTGATAAACAGTTACAGAATTATTTTATTTGATATTTAAGTGGGGATACCTGTTGAAAAGAAGCGATCGACGAAGACGTACTTTTTCACACTTTAAAGTCTGTAACTTTAGAACCATACAAGATAATTGAATACAATTATTAACAGAAATGCCCGATCCTCTGTTGATATTTATTTTATTTTTAAACCCTAGATAGAAGTTTAGAATAATTTTTTCAGGTACAGAAGATGGATTGTGTCGAGAAAAAAAAGCTACAAAAAAGTAGTACTTTTTTCCTGGTTAAAAGGCTGTAACTCCACAAGTTTTAGAGATAAATGAATAAAATTTTTAACAGAAATGCATGAATTGTTGTTGTTGTTTTTTATTTTATTTTGAAACTTTACTTACAAGGTAACACATTTTTTTTGTTTTGAAAAGCAATGTCGCATGTTGAAAAATGACATGCATATTTTTAACGCCTCAAGTACTGTAACTTTTTAAACTTATTTAAAATTTTAACAGAAATCCATAATTAAGTCTTGATACTTATTATTAAACCTGAGATGCACAGTGCTTCCTTGTGGCCCTGAAAATATGTGGTGATTGTAAGTGCATCCCCAGGTCACGGAAATAATTCAATATGATTTTTTTTTTATGAAAGGTTAATGTGTAACAAATCTGTAAGTATTTTGTGTTTCTAAGGGGTCATGTCTTCGAAAGTAAGTAGTAGGCCTAGAACTCGAGAAATAGGTCTAAATCTATATTAAGAATTTATCTTTGTGTAATGATGTCAATAGATTTAATTTAGTCTTATATTTTATCTATTTTGTATATATAATATATATCTATTTGTAGTTAAAAGACCAGATCTACTTTATATTAGAATAGCTTCATTCGATGCCACATTTTTTTGATATTAGCTACGGATAAGCACAATATGTGATGCGTTTCTATACATTTATTACAATTATAATTATTTATTAAATATCTTGAACCATTACTTTTTTATGAACTGTAAATCCTCCTCTTTAATTATTATCAATCACTTTTACATAATACGTTTTAAAAAAAATTAGGTTTAGGCCTACTTTCGAAGACATGACCCCTTAGAAACACAAAATACTTACAGATTTGTTACACATTAACCTTTCATTAACGTTGGAATAAAAATTATTTTTTAAAATTCGGAATAAAAGAAGGTGAAAAAAACAATAAATCTCTAATGGTTAACATCTTATTGACCCATCTCAGACATTTTTCTTACAAATAATACGATGTAGATTTAATAAAAATATTTTTTCTATAACGACTCGTGTGTTGCTAAGGAGCATATTTGCACATTATAGCAGACTACGCACACAGGCGAAATCGCTATTTTATGCGTCTTCTTCGGTTTAAAATGGGGAGCATGTCAACGCTTGTTTTTTTAAATAAAATTTACACACTCATAAAGAAAAATAGACGGGCTTTTCAATGGTGACATTAACTAAACGATTACATGTCTTTATCGTAAAGAAATTCTATTTTGTATTTTATTTTTTAAATTTCTTTATATAAAAACAATGTTAATCAATTAGTTATTGATACCATTGTAAAGCTCGTTCATTTTTCTATAAAATACATATGTTAAAATAAATATTCATTTGTTGACGTGCTCCCCATTTTACGAAAAAACAAACAAGGTATAAAACGATCACAGCCGCTAGCACGATTATTCGGTGCGGTGATGTTACGCGTAAAGGATTATCACCCTTATTTTTTAACCTACAGGAAAAACGTTATATATATATTATTAAAGTGCTTAAAATAACCTTTCTAACGGTACCATTTTTACTGTAATCGGATGTTTATATCAAGATATGGCAGGGTGAAAAACGCCTAAAACAAAAAAAATGTTACGCAATTTTTTGAAAAGTGCGATTTTTGCTTCGGTTTTGGGTCCCTAATAGATTGTAGAGCGTTATACAATTCTTCTTTCTCTTCTTCTGGTGCTGCATTTGTGGGTGCATAGCACTGGATAATGGTTATTTTCCTTCCCTTTGCATTAAACCTGGCAGACATTAGTCTTGAGGAAACTGGCTTCCATCCCAACAAAGCCTTTGATGCCTCTCTTGATAGTAGAAGTGCTACTCGCTGTGTGTGATCGTGATCTAAATCTTCATGTCCAGAATATATAATGCTTTCTCCAGTTGTCAGATTGCTTAGACCACTTCCATTCCATCGTGTTTCACTGAGGCCTAGAACCTTGATTTTGTACTTTCTCATTTCGTTTGCCACTTAGTTTATTCTGCCACTATCATATAGGGTTCTGATGTTCCACGTCCCTATCCTGGTTGAGGTCTTGGTCGTCAGAAGGTTTGTCGGTGTGCTAGCTTCCAGACGGCGTTCACAAGTACACGTCATAAACTTTTCCATAGAGGAACCTTCCTGGCCAAGTTCTAGTTGGTTTGGTGTGTTTCCGGTTTTTGTAGCAATAATTTAGTGATGTGAGGTTGCTAGCCTTACGACCACCCCTCCTCGAATTTATTACTTATGTTAATAATGTAACTAATTATTTATATTTCAACCTACTTTTAGATTATTTAGCCCCCCTCTAGTATTTGGTCTATTAGATGGGGTGGGAAGGGGACGAATACCCCATTAACTTTCCAATGGGGGGCTGTCAAATTTATTTGCAGAAATCAAATTTTGTTTAAAGGATCAGTTAATTAAATATCTACATGATTAAAAATTGCAATTAATATTTCAACCAATCTTATATTATGTCTTTCCCCTGTTGGCCGATTGAGTGGGGTGGGGCGAATACATCTACTGCCCTACGCCCCTACCGCCCCCCACTCGGCCGAACCCTCACCACCGAAGGGCGTGGGTGGACGCATTTTAGTATAGGATTCACATAATTTGTATACGAATTTATTTTCACTATGTTAATAATATTTACAAATTATTTATATTTCAACCTATTTTTAGATTATTTCACCACCCCCCTCTAGTATGTTGGCCGATTTCGTGGGGTCAGAAGGGGGCGATGGCACAAATCCAGCCCACCCCCTCATAAACTTTCGTGTGGGGGAGGTGGTCCAATTTATTTGTAGAGTTCACAGCTTGCTAACAGAATAAATTAAATATCTATGTGATTAAAACTTGTTATTGATGTTTTAACCGATCTTTGAATTATGTCGTTCCTCTTTTGGACGATTAAGGGGGGGGGGGGCGAATACCTCTACTGCCCTTCCCACCTAAACCCTTTGAGTGAGTGGAGAGGGGGGGGGCGGTCCTACTTTTATGGGGGAAATAATAGTTTGTGAACAAAATTAGATGAATTAAAATATAACTTTAATAATATGTCGCTCCCCTTCTAGTATCTACTGCCCTTCCCACTGCCCTCCTTCATAGTTTGTGAAAAAAATTAATTGAAAATCTATATAATACAAGCTACGAATTGATATGTCAACCCATTTGTATATTATGTCACACCACACTCTAATCTCAAATTTTACAATTATCTATATATATATATATTTCTCAAAAGATAAGTTCAAACGAGTAAAAGGTCAAACAAGTAAATGGGAAGATCCCATGGCGCACCATGGTGTGAATGGAAATTGGTGCATCCCAATCCGCACTATTTTGTGAATGAAAGTGGTGTTTATATAATTCTCTTCTTCTCAATTTTTGTCATAATATTAAAAGTATTTCCAGATTATTGTGTCGTACGACTATTGAAACTAGAACAACAACAATACACAGATAGAGTATTACTCTCAGGTTTCACTTTAAAAGCACTTTAATTAATATCACAAAATTACGCACATTCGTTCATTAGACATGATTACGAAAGGTAACTCATCTCTCTGTTCCTAGATCTAGATCTAGATCTAAAACTCGAATTCAACTCTAAGATTATAGAGCCTCTCTTCGCAGAGATAGTTTTATGCTTTAGCACATGAACATACTAATTAATGTCCATTTAATCAAATTAACATTCAAATTTGTTTCTCTAAAGCATTGTTACATGAGTGCCACTCTATTCTTAATATCGCGTAAATTGAGGTCAATAAGCCATTATAGCTCCATTCATAGTATTTTTTATTCATGAATTCACTTATAACAAGTAAAGGGGAAGATCCCATGGCGCAGCATGGTGTGAATGAAAATGGTGTATCCAAATCCGCACTATTTTCATTCACAAAATAGCATAGACATAAATAAATATAGACTGGAAAAAGGAATTAACTTTATGTAACTTGATATAATAATTTATACACCTAAAAAATTAGCACGGGTCCAATGAAAGTGTGGGACCCACTGTGGTCGCATATGTTGCAGTGCCTAAGGCCTGCCCTAGTAATTAGCGGGGTATGCTATGCCGCTAGTCGACTAGTTAAAAATAAAATGAAAAAAGGGTTGTACCAGGTGGGAGAGGCGATACATGCAATCGCGTTTCGCCCATCGGACAAACCAATACTTTTTCTTTTTGTATTTGTAATGTAAGAACAAATACTAATGTACCAATAACATGGCTCTATTCGACAAAATTAAGACTACATTACACAGTACACAGTAGATGAGACTAGCACGTATCACACATAAATGGATGCCGTAATAACAACACACACGCACTGGACACGAAACACACATACACACTGGCCATGACCTTCCGTCACGCTGGACGCACGCAGAAAGCTAACAACTCAGTTACACTACAGTATTATAGTTAAGAAATTACAAAATTAGAAAAAATCAGTCGCTAACATCATTTATATATGCTATAAATTTAATTCTGATATATAGAGTAGCGCCAGTGCCCCAATCCTAACCTTTAATGTCTAATGCAATAATTAGCATAAATTATAAAAAGGAGCGAGGATTAATCGTTTTCACTCTACCGCCCCTCCTCTTTCCATACAAAAACATGATGTTTTAAAATAGAATAGTCAAATATGACGACAACGTTTATGTAATTTCATATGAATTTATCATAATTTTTTAAAAGAAAGACTTTTCTTTGGAAAGTTTAGAATTCATACGAAATGTTTCAGTATAATCCTAAGAGTAACGGTCGTGGTGAGCTCAGAACGCAAATATTATTTTTCCTTGTAGCCTTTTTTTCAACCTTTTCTTAATCTAATATTTTTCTAGTTAAATAAATGTGCGACTTTAGTTACAATTTATGCATAATTCCTAAAAATGCAAACAAAAAAAAAGACAAAAGAGTAAAATCTAATTGGTACACTTAATTTCTCCTTCCACTTCCGAAATGTTTTGTTTAGAAATTTGTATAATAGTTCTGTAACAAAACAAAGTTACAAACAAAGGATGATTGATGAGCTGTAGATGTCAGGGGAATGCGTTTCTGCAGTGAAAAATGCTAGAAAAACGCTTTTAGCGTCGGGGCTTCGCCCATAACCCCATTGATTAATAATGAGCTGTAGATGTCAGGAGAATGCGTTTTTGCAGTGAAAAATGTAAGAAAACGCTTTTTAATTATCAAGAACAATAAAGATTGTTATTATGTTAGAAAAGAACGAGTATTCATTCTCTGGCGCAGGTTATATATATATATATACATATGCTCAGAGCACGTATATGTATATGCATAGGGTTAGGGTTTACTGGGCGTAAGGGTTAGGGTTTTAAAAAATCCCCCCAGTCCAAAATTCTGGGTCCGTTAGTGTGAGACACTTTCACAAATATCGCAAAAATATCGGTAATTATCGTGAAGTTATAAAAGGCTTGCAGACGTTATTGGGTTTCCGACTCGCACATGCAAGCAAATTGAGGCTTCGTTGACAGCATCAATGAGGAATCATTAGGCTTTCACTTACGACAACTAAAAAAAAAACTCCTTTTAAAAAGAATGGGCCAATAACTAGCAGTACAAAAGCAGAGTTGATATCAAGATCAGTTTGGTTCAAACGAAAACTTTTCAGGACTATCTATAGTTTAGTTTAATAATATTGTCAATAAATTAAGATGTAGATCTATATCTCAAGTATAAATAATACAATACTTTAATAAATACATTTTTAAAAACCCTATAACTCTGTAGCATATTCTACAACCTCCATTATTAAACTTCAAATATAACAAAATAGTTTTAAAAGTATTAAAATAATATTATTTAAGATAAATAAATAATTAATTTAAAAAATTATTATTAAAAAATATTTGGTTCAAACTGGGTATCTTTCTCCTGACATCGATGTTCCTGATTTGGCCAGCGGATAATGCATACTTGTGCAATTATTTATTGGTATTCTCATTATACTGACCACTAGATCTAACTGATTCAGAACTATTAAGATCTAGTCTAGCCGTAAATATATAATCTAGATGTAATCTATTTGAGATTTACGTAAGGAAATATATGTAAAGCTTAGATAATCTTTCAATAAACTCTGGTTTAAGGTTGTTGCATGCTTGCGCTCTCTGAGCTATTTTTACATGTATTTTTATTTTAGTACTTGTATAGGTTAGAGCTAGTTTTAGACATTCCCCAATAGTTATACATAGTGCCAAATGTATTTGTACTTCCGCATAGGGTAGTATGGGTTATTGGCGGGATAGTATATATTGCTAAATCCATGCTGCTTCTAGTGCACTTGACTAGCGGTCAGTATAGTATATATACGTCTGTGTGACAGTTGATAGATCTAAGTGATCTAGCTCGAAATTATTTCTATATTTTGTATTCTGTACCTGGGACGGCCTATAAGTTTATAACTATTTTATATATTTTTTTACTAGATCTATGTCACATTATGTGAAGTATGTGTAAATATGCTTTATATAATGAATTTTCTAGATCCAGTGGAATTTAAGATTATATTTCTTGTTTTGATTTGATTTGATTTTTTATTTTAGGCACATCGGCACAGTTTAGGCCATGCCATTTTATGTTACTGGCTATAATTACTGCTGCTATTATTACTGCTGTAGTTATTTAATGCTAAATATAGTACTGCTGCCTTAACCGCTGATTTAGACATAGTGCTAATTTGTTACTGCTTAGGCTATTCTTAGTGAATAGTAAGGTGTTATAGAGTTTTATGGGTTTCTTGTGAAAGTAGTTGTATTGTAATATTGTAGATCTAGACTACTTTATTGTGGGTTTTAGTGTAGGTCTAGGTCTAGTTTAGTAGTTGTAGTGATTAATTAGAAAATTATTGGTACGGTTGGTTCGTTAGTGTTGATTTTGTTATTAGTATAGGTCAAGAGGGGTTTCATTTTTGGTTTTAGTTGTTTGGATTTTAGTTGAATTGGTATTAGTTGTTTGGGTCTTAATTTTAGTGTACATATATTTTATTATTGATTAATTTTTCTAATATAAATAAAGTATTGAATTGTTCTATTATTTTAAAATAAAGTTTCGTCATTGCTTTCTTTTAGTTAGTTAGATTTGTCTAGTTTAGTTAGTTAGCCTAGTTTAGTTGTCTGGTCGCTTAGACGACTCTAGTCCCTCGGTCGCAGACAGAGGTGTCACCAGGGGCGGACTTGGTATCAAAATCGGCCCGGGCATTATCATATAAACCAGCCCACAAATGGCATGTCATGTATTTTCGGTGAGGAGAGATTTCTAACCCACTTCCCAATATCTTGCGTCTTGCATGAGCGAAAAGTTACAAAAACGGAATGAAATTGTTCTGAAACTATTTAGGTACATATATGGGTTAAATACTTAATTAATAGGTTTTTAGACGATTATATACTTCGCTTAAAGCTGGGACCTTTTCTTGCATACCCTGTAGTCTTGGTGATAATAGGGCTTTGTCATCAGCCAATTTCAGATCTTCCAACTTTTGCTTGAGAGTCCATTGGATTCCATTCCCTGCATCAGAGTAGGCTTCTTTTGTGACCCAATCCAATACTAGAAAAAACAGGAGTGGTGAAAGAAGACATCCCTGTTTGACTCCTATTGTGACTGGAAATTCCTCTGACAGTTTGCCACAGTGGGTTGCTTGGCGGGTGAAACCATCATAGAGGTCACGCCAGTTCATCGGCGTACTGATCAGATGCCAACTTTTTGACCTCAATGGCCAGGGACCCAACTGTCGAATGATTAGCGTCGGCCTTATTTAAGGAGACGAGACTCAGTATCGAAGCTCGATAGAAGAGTTTTCAAACTGGTACACCGACAACTTTCTAGAACTGAATGTCAGAAAAATTAACGAACTTATAATAGATTTCAGAAAGAAAAAACAAACGATACACAAACTGCAGATAAACACTACATCTATAGAACAAGTAAAGGCTTATAAATATCTAGGCGTCATCATTAATGACAACCTTTCATGGTAGGACCATCTTGGAACTCTGACAAAGAAAACAGACTAGAGACTTTTTTTTCTATACAAACTCAATAGTTTTAAACTAAATAAGAATGTCACCACCTCAAAGTTGTATTATAAAGCAGTTGAGACTTGTTCCTGTTACTAAGTTATTACTTTATTTGCCAAGTTTTCTATAAAGGATTAGTACTGATTATTCTTGAATTGTGTATCATATTCCCTATGTGATATTGTTGCATTTATTAAACGTATTATTTTTGTCTACTACATCAGCTGTTATTTCCTCATTTACGAGAGAGTCTAAATTTCTATGTTCGTCGCCATGCATACAATTCAGAACACAAACACAAGAACCCAATGTCACCCCCACGTCTACAGCTAAAATAACTCCCGTGACATTTTGGTGTCAGAAGTGGTAGCAGAAATATTAAGATATCAGAAGTATTGTCAAACAGACATTCTATTGTGTCCGAAATGTCAAGGATTTAATGAATATCTAGAAGGGTCGGTGACAAAGAAGATTGTAGATACTTTTTACAGCGCAACTATGCAAAATTTGCTAACATACGGAATAACTTGTTGTTCATCTAAAATCTAATCTGTTGCGTCATCTAGAAAACATCATAAAAAGGTCATTAAAAATCACTCTCACAACGTTACCACATTTAAAATAAATTTTGAACAAAACTGTCTAAGAAAAATCGAAAAAATCTTGAAAGCGGTCACCCGCTCCATCAGAACTACGTCAGGTCGTCGCGAAGTGGGCGACTTCTGTCAATCAAAACAAGAACGGAGCGGTACAAAAACTCGTTCGTACCTTACTCAGTCAGCCCATATCAACGCCACTCCTTGAACGGGAAACATGGAAAGGATCAAGATGTCTGTGTTTTATCGCTGAATGAACTCTTTATGTTGTATTTGTTCTATTTATTTGTATGTTTCTGTTGTGTTGTCTTTATATGAGAAAAGAGTCCTTGTAATCAAAACAGATTTTCATAAGGATCAATAAAGAAGTCTTAGTCTAAGTCTTAGTCTAGATCTAGACCTAGTTCCAATTTAAAATTATTTGCTTATTTAAAAAAATTATAACGGTCCCATGTAACCAATGAACTAATATTTCTTTCACAAAATATAAATTAATTAGGAAAATCATTAGAGTCGCTTTCGATATCCTTGTCCAGGTTCCTGAATCCATGACAAGTTTGCAAACGAATAAGAGGAATAGTAAAAAGGAAGAATCATTTTCCGCAATAATTTTTTTTTACATTGGCTTTATGAAAAGGTATCGTGTCGAAAGTGCGAAATTTTCGGGAAAAAAATACAGGGTCGTTGTAACCCGGTGAAAATAGCTCATGCTGTCAACCCTTATTCTTTTTATGTCTAGCTCGTATAAGGCTTGAGAAATATATAGAACTAGATTACTACATTAGATATGCTTAGGCATGTTTAGCCGTTTGTCGATAGATTTTATTTTTAGATGTGTCTGCTTATGCCATGATAAAATTTTTCCCTCTTCGGTGTCACTTCCAAATTGGTGCCAACCGGTGAGGAATCACCCCGAATGGCGTCACTGTTTACAGCTGCGATTTCAGCACGTTCTATTATTAGTTTGAGTTATTTGACGCGATTTTACGTTTTATTAAGTAATAACAGGTTAATTGTATTCGTCTACCTTTAGTGGAAGAATTGTCAGCTAGGGTTTGTATGCACGAGGAAGTGATTAAGCTCTCCGACGTAAAGAAACAATGAACACCTACGTTTGCTAATAAAATTTCAAAGTCCACAATGGCTTTAGCTTCTTCTAGACTAGAACTTTGATTGGCGAATCCCAACAAACTGCCGATATTGTGTATTAGATTTTCGTAGGCCATTAACATTGTGTCGTTTCTTTTAACCTGGTAGTATTTCTGGCCTGGCATGCCAAATGAGGGTTGATCAATCTGTCGAACAGAAAGGAAAACAAAAACAACTTATATTTAGTGTAATTGTATTAATTAGTTTGATTTAGTCATGTGATTAAAATTGTAGTAGATCTAGACCAGTGGTTTACAAACTTTTTGGCTCGTAGACCCCTAGCTATTGTTTCTAGTTTTCCGTATTTTTTGCAATTTCATAAACTCCATTCTTTTAAACTAATGTCTAACTGTAGTGACTTGAAGAGTGAAATAGTAATTTAAAGTTATATTTCAAGTTAGAGATTAATCTTTTCAGCGATAAAATTAAAATTTAAACCAATTAAAATAGCAACTAGTATGTATAACTGAAATCACCATGCACACTGAAATTTTATTTTGTTGGTAGATCATCCGTTGCTACGGATAATTTTTCATATAGAAATGTATAGTCCTTAAAACATTGTTTAGTAATTAATTAATTAATTAATTGGCTTTAAGTATCATTGTAAAGGTTTTCGCAAAGAGCAGTTTCTCATACATTTCTTGATCTTTCACGTGCGGCTCAAATATTGTATCTTCAAAACTGTTTTTACTAACAGGAGAAGGGACGAAGACGAGTAACTGTTGACTAAACCAGTAAGCTTTGGGCAGGAGGGATAATTAGCCTTTACTTGCTACTCACTTTACCTTACCTATCACTTAGTCTATTGGACCGTTGGGGCACCAAGCAAAGACTTGTCGACCGTCTTTTTCCATTCCTCACTATCTTTTGCCTTGTTTAAAACCTCTTTCAATGGTAGGTCTGTCCATTCTTTTATGTTGTCCTCCCATTGCTTTCTCTGTCTGTCTCTTCCTCTTTTTCCCGGTACTGTTCTCTGGAGGAAGGTCTTTGCAAGTCCCGCAGATCTTGTAATGTGGCCATAGGTTTTAAGCTTCCTTTTTTTTACAATAGTTAGCAGGTCATCATGAGGTTTGATCGCTGCAGTGACCCTGTCTCTAATCTCAAAGATTTCAAAGTTATTCCGTCCATCTTTTTAACACATCGTTTTCCTCAGCTAAACATCTGTTGTTTTTATCTTGTATTGTGTTTGTTCGTCCTTGCTTGGATGTAGCGAGTTCCTTCACTAGATGATACGCTTTTTTACTGTTGTCCTTGTTGAGTCCCTGTTCAATTTCTTGACACTTACTTTCTATCCAATTTTTCTTCGCTTCTTTCATTCCCTTTCTAATCCGTTTGTTGACACTTTTGTATTCGTTGACATATTTGGGTTTGACAGCTTTTCCCCTTTAAGCTCCCGTCTCTTGTCACATGGTTGGAGTATATCCTGCGTTACTCAGTGTTTTTTGGGCGGGCGGAGCTTCCCTAGTATTTTGAGGGCTGTGTCTGTGACTGATGTGTTTAGCATATTGACATGCGTGTCGATATCCTTGTCATTGGAGTCCAAAATATTGAGGGCTGCAAAGCGTCCTCTTACTTGTGCCTCGAATATGGTTTGGTTTGGTTTTTGGTTTTAGGCACATCGGCACAGTTTAGGCCATGTCGTGCCCGTAGTCCCTTAAGGACCATTCTCCCTCTACACAGAAATGGCCAAATCCTATACAATTAAATAATTAAAATCAAGGTCTATTCATATTAAAAATAGTAACAATTAAATAATTTGATAAAAATCTGGTGTAAATAGTACATGTCCACAAATTCACAAATTAGATCCTCGCAGACAACCCCACCTCCCGGATAAAGCCCAGTACCTTCCCAGGGTCGACACTATCGAACAGTGTTTGTAAGTCAATGGCTCTAAAATATTTTCCCTGACATCCTGGTATCTGGGGTCCAAGTTATTGAGGGCTGCAAAGCGTCCTCCTTTTTGTGCCTCGAATATGGCAGCTACTTTGGGGTCTTTCAGCTTATCCAGGTCAAATTGTATCCTGGTAGGTCCTTGTTTTGTTACTTTTTTTAGGTGTATCTTAAGGGTCATCATAACAAGGTCATGGTCGCTTCCAATGTCGGCTCCAGGAAAACTTCTTGTTTTCGCAGTATGGATGCTTGCCTTAAAACGCTGCTGCGCCATGATATAGTCGATCTGGTTGTGGTGCTTTCCGTTCGGACTGTGCCGTGTGCATAGCATATACGCGATTTTTTGTGGCATCCCAGTTTGTTAGCCTGTAAGAGATTGTTGTATTTCGCAAATTCCAATAGCCGTTGACCTCCTTCATTGGTTGAGAGGTTACTGTATCTTCAACATGTGCCTTTCCAGGTTTGGTAGGAGTCACTTCCTACTTTGGCATTCCAGTCTCGTTGTACAATCAGGATGTACAATCAGGATGTCTTTTTTCGGGACCTTATTGACCACTTCCTGTAATTGTTCATACTCTTCTACTGCCTCAATCGTCATATGTTGATGTAGCAGTGTATGCCTAAATGGTGGTGATATTGAAGGGTGATGCCTTTAAACCTATAGAGATAAGTCGACTGGATACAGGGTAACAGTTCACAACGCAGTTGCTGTAGTTCATGTGTACAATAAATCCTACTCCTTGTTTGTGAACATCTAGTAGTCCACTGTAGTACAGTTTGTGGCCCTCTTCTGTTGTTGCTTCATCTATGTTTTTTCCAGCGCATTTCAGAGAGTACTATGATGTTGAAACGGAATCGGTTAAGTTCATGTGTGAGCTCTTCAACTTTTCCTTTGTCTATTAGTGATCTCACGTTCCATTTTGCTATGGTGATTTTATATTTGGTGTTTATTTTATTTTTGCATAGACCAGTAATATACTTCTCACCTCCGTCCTGGTCCGTGACGGCAGGCGTGGCCCTTGGTAACCCGGGCGACGGCCGAGCCGGTATGGATTTGTATACGGTCATTTGTCTCATTTGGTGTGACGAGGCTTGGCAGCGCCCATCTCTCTCCATGCTACCCACCTAGCAAAAGGAAAACTGAATTTAAACCTCTGCTGCCTTGCAACAATGCCGTAACATGTGGAAGATTTCGTGGGTCAACCCTGAGGGAAAATAATCAGCTGACGAGCCTTAGGGAGTTCGCAGCACACAGCGCTACACTTTGTCAGACGCTGCTGATCCTATATTGTATATGTCGTTTGCAAAGAATTACATAAGAAGCTTTTAATGTTATAAATCATAACTCATATCACCGATGTCCCCTTGAGCTGTATTGTTGCTTAAAGAAATTCGTTCAATACTATCAATTGTAGGTTTGTATAAAACAGTTTTTAAAACTACTTCAACGGCTGATAAAATCAATGTTTAATGTTTAGTGTTTTTTTCTATTTGGCTATAAGTAATAGATCATGTAAGACACTCACAGACCACCATCTTTTCTATGTTATGTTGTAGGAAGATTTTGTTAGTCTATTCTGAAATTAATCTATATGTATTTTAAAGACTTTCAAATGTGTATCTACTTTGTCAGTGTGGCATCGTTTCAAATGATCCTTCAGCGTAATTAGTATCATATCATCATGAAAATGCACTTAGGCAATCGCTTACTTGACAAAGAAAGAATGAAGCCCAATTTTAAATAATCAATGCTGTAAAATCTATATTTTATTTGTTAAACATTAGTGTCATGTAGAGTAAATTAAACTATTTAAATAAGTATTGCTATTAAATTGAAGAATTTTTCATTTGAATAGCGCGATAAATATTTGAAGGATTATTAAAGTTACAAATCATATATTACATTTATGGAATGTGAAAATTAAAGTTATGATCCACCTACGTAAAATTAATTATCGTAGACCCCGTGGACATCTCATAGACCCCCAATTTATTTTTTCACTTTCGTAGAACCCTTGGAAGTCTTAGTAGACCCCCTGGGGTCTATATAGACCACTTTGGGAATCACTAATCTAGACAAACTTTAATCTGTGCGATTCGAAATATTTTTAACAATTGTTTTTGTTTAGCGCAATTTAATGCTTTTAGCTTTCTCAATGCGTTATGATCCTATCACTTGTCTTAGAAAATAGGGGAAGTGGGTATTTGTAAGAATGTTACGTGATCGTTTTTTAAATGCATAAAAACAACTTGTTCACTCAGCCGTCTCAAGGGGATTAGTTTGTAACTTATAGTCTACCACCGCCACATCTTTGATACCAAACAAAATAATTATCATCAGTTGATTAACATATTGGCTATTTTTTTAAATTGATTCTTGTTCGTCAGGTACAAGAAACAAGAATTGTGCAAAATGTTCATCCCAGATTGAGTGTGGGAGAAACAAACGTTTTGATCAGAAAGAGTTGATATATATTTTGTAAAAAGCACACAAAAAAAAACAAAAAAACATATTAATTATATTTATGAGTTGTGTGGGGGCGGGGAGTATTCGATGGGTTTTAAGTAATGATTACATTTCATAAAATCAAACTGATTATTACCACAAAAAAAGGTATGAGGAATAAGAAAGAAGCATTCGACTGACACTTTCGGCAAATATTTCTATTCTCTAGATCTGAAGCTAATTGTCTAGAGAAATGTGTGTCTCTTATCGTAAATTCCTTGCTATATGATTGAAGGATGAAAAAAAGGGTATGACTAATCTAACTAAATTAATGTAGTAAACCATTATGAAAATGTCTTTTTTCTCGTTTGGCCTAAAATTGATGTTATATAGAAACCAGAAAGACATTTCTTATTTTATTGTTATATTGTGTAAATTAACGTCTGCTGACGTTGGACTTCGTTGGTGTATCATAGATAGTTTCTTAATGTGAGTTGTTATCACATGATTAGTAATTAAGTATTAATTTCGGGAATAAGGGGAAAGTTTTAATTAGTTACGGAATGACGTAAAAGATATTAAATAGAAGAACGCTCTAGTATTTCATGAAGGTAAGAGTTTTTTTCCTGTCACAGTTTGATGGGACCCGCGCTAATTCGAGGTGTATATATTATTAAATTAAACCCTTTTATAACTTAAAACAGATTTCCAGCGCCCTCCTGTCAATTTACCAGGATCCTGGAAATCTCTTGAAATTGCAAAAATAAGAAAAAGTCCTTAAAATATACGGAAATATATAGAAAAACATTTTCATTTTGGGGTGTCTTCCAGCTTGGTACGGTAGTTTCCTTCCTCAAGAGCGACGCTTAGATTTTGTTGAGCTCTTTTTCTTTTCTGCCTGTCGCCACTCATCTATGCTATTTTCTTTTTGATAATTTCCCGTTTTATTTTTGCAGTGAACCATGGTTTATTGTCGGGATATATTTTAGTATATTCATAGTACTGATAAACATTTTTTCACAGAATTTGATGGAATTCGTCACAGCTTCGACCCATTCTTCCAGATTTGAAGTGGTCTCTTAAAACAAATTCCTGTAGTTTGATAATGTTGTCCTGAGTCCATTCTCGTTCGTTTTTTTTTTAATGACTTTGCCCTCTTTAAGTTACGTGCGGTAGTTAGGCAGCAATTGTACTGTTTTGTGGTCCGATGATCCTAGTGGTGGCTTTTCACGAGATGTGAATGCTCCTTTGATGTTACAGTAACATACGTCCAGAGTTATGTTCTCTCTTGTTGGGCATGAGATTTGTTGATACAAGGAGGGTAGGTCAACCTTCAAGGTGCATTTATTAAAATCCCCCAGTATTACTACTGGTGCGTCTGGTGACCTTGTCTGAAACTCATGCACTACGTCAGCGATGATGCAGCTGCGACTTCCGTTTTAGCTTTAGGAGGGACATAAATCAAGACTGCAAAATAACACCAAAGTCTCTTAGCAAATAAAAAGGTCTCAATGATAGCGCCATTAGTTCTATATCAGGACAGCACATTTTCTTTTTAACCGTGTATTTGGTAAATACTAGAGCCAATATTTGTCGCAGCTAACACAGCAGCAGACCCCCCCCCCCACCTTTCTTTTTCTTAGCTGTCAGATCTAACGCAAGAGAAACCAATTGCAATTAGATCGTCGTTGTCATCCTCCTATAACCATGTCTCAGTAAACGCCATTAGACAAAATTCCCTAAAAACGTGGTCGTAACGTACATAGGCAGACATTTCATCCACTTTTTTTCTAATTTAACAGACGTTAGCTAGGATAATCGTAGGAAGTGGTGGGCGAAAACGTCTTCTTCACAGTCTTTGCTGTAGTTCCTTTTTTCTTGTACTAACAGAGCAAGGATACAGACAATTTATATGTGCATAACATGGTGGAAGAGACTTCCTCTCTGAGCAAAGTTTAAGGAGTTGGTCTCTACCAAAATAGATAGATCTAGGACTAGAATCACAAGATCGGCCTTGATCTTGGGTAGTCAATTTCTTGTTCAATTTATATTAGAATAACTTAAGTTTAACAAATCTAGAGCTAGCAACACATGCAATGTAAATACTCATTGTGGAGCCCACCTTAGAAGACAGAAGTCATTTACATGACTAATAACAAATAAACATGCAGCGCCATTTTGAAAAAAAAAGTTTTTTGTGTGTGTGTGACTGTACGCATGATATGCATACATTTACATACAAAGTGCATTCTTAGCCTTTATAAACAAACATAAATGTGTTTTTTTTTTAATTTTAGCAGCTAGTTGACCAGAAAAAAAACAACCTTTAACTAATATTTATATTTGTCGTGGGTATTTCTTATACATATAATACATATATTTGACTTTGTGATACTGAAAATACACAAAACACAATTCTTGTTTGTTAACATATTGCAACACTATTTCCCTTACATTTATGAATTGTTTTAGAATTGGTGTATTTTGTATGAAAAAATTGTCTGCATGTTTATGCATGTTTATAAACTAACTGTTCCTTTTAGAAAACAAAAAGTAGCCGTTGCACTTAAACGTTGCAAGCCGCATCGTATAATATAATGCAATAATATTTTTCATTTCCCCTTATGGGGGGGGGGGCTGCCTAAAAAAGAGAGCTTATTAAATGCGCTGTAAGATAAAATAAAATAATACTTACCTTTAATATTTGTTTACTAGAGTTTTTATAGTCTATGCCAACATACAACTGTATTATAGGCATGACCCCACGACGATTTAAAGCCTGCAATAATGTTTCTAGGTTGAAACTTGTTTCACTCCATCCGGCAAATGTCAAGGGCCAGCCGCTAAATTCTTGGATCATATATTCTTTAAAATGATAATCTCCTCTCTTATTGATAAGACCTAGATAAAAGAGTTTTTTTTCATTGAAAAAGCATTTTAATGCAAATCAACTGATTAAAATATCAGAGTTATGGTGTAATAACTTAAGAGAAGCAACTGAACGATATGGATGTTATTAACATGGAAACATCACAAACACATAATAACAATGTCTGCACTGAGCACAGCCTATTCATAAGTTCTTGACTTAGGTATAACTCCCTTATCTTCTTCCTAATGAAAACATTCTTCTCCTTCTGGCCTCTAACAGTGTGCACCTTCTGGACTACCTTGGATGGCAGTGTGCATGGGAGGATTATAACATTGCTCCCTTCTCATCGCTTTGTAATAAACGTCTCTGGTTTCTTTATTTGATCTTTTATTTCGATTAGTTACATCCCGTTGAGATCGTTGCAGCAATCGTTGTCAATTTTCTCTTCTTGAAAATCACACCCGCAAGACTTTCCCGTTAACAGTCGCAGATTGTGTACAATCCCGCTGTTTATGCAGCCACAGTCTTGATTATGTAACTATTCCTTCAACGCCATAGGACAGTTACAAGAACGGCCGATTAAAGAGGAGGGTCGGCCTAGGGCTATCTACCATATTATGTAGAAAAATCACTAGCTACATCAAATCAGCAAAAGTCACGGACCTGAGAGAGGATGGACCTCCAGCTGGAAGGTTTATGACGCATGTCGGTGAAATCCAGAGTCCTATATGAACAAACACGCCGCAGACCACCTTCTCTAGCAGGACCACCACAGCCATCACTATCGGTACATGAAACGTCCGGACCATGTATGAGACTGGGAAGACAGCGCTAAGTGGCAGCTGAGATGAAAAGGTACAACCTCATCATCTTAGGAATCATCGAGTCAAGGTGGACTGGTTCCGAGTAGAAAAGACTGATTCGGGTGAGCTACTTTTATATTTAGGGCATGATCAAGAGGCTACACACACTCATTGAGTACCCCTAATGATGTCTAAGCAGGCTCAGAGAGCACTTATTGGATGGAAAGAGCATGAACCACGGAATAATATTTACAACAGGCTGACTTAAATAATACTCGATAGTCGACAGACCTAAAAAGAACATTCATATCATAGAGGGCGACTTCAACGCTAAGGTTGGCAATGACAATAGAGGATATGAGGAGATCATGGGAAAGTATGGGCTAGGAGAGATGAACGAAAATGGAGAGAGATTTGTAGACATGTGTGCGACGATCAACTTAGTGATTGGAGAAACTGTCTTTCCAGAAATAACGAATACACAAGGCAACGTGGATATCACCAGACCTATTAACAGAGAACCAAATAGACCACAGTTGTATTGTGAAGAAGTTCCGTCTTCATGATGTACGTGTAAGATGAGGAGCAGATGTTGTTTCAGATCATCATCTTCTGATTGTCCGAGTGAAATTTAAGATGAAGAAGACTTGGACAAGTGGGCCCAGCCAACGCCAACACTACAATACCATTGCTGTGAAAGACTGCGCAAAATAGGAGGAGTTTAAGGTCAACCCTATCAAACAAGTTCCAGCTGCTTGAAGAGGAGACAGTAGAACAGACTTGACAGAAAGTGAAAGAAACAGTAACCTCCATATGCCATGAAGTACTGGGTCCCAAGCTATACACCCACACTGAGTGAATTTCAACGGAACCTTTTCGGAAGATCAAGGAAAGAAGAGAGAAGAAAGTAGGTGTGAACAACAGTAAAACAAGAGCGGCAAATGAAAAGGAACAAAAAGAATATGCTGAAATAGATATGAATATGAAGCGTAGCATCAGAACAGATGAAACTACATTGAAGCACTACCAAAATAAGCAAAAGATACAGCCCTTCAAAACAGACCCAAAGATCTGTAACTAGTCATCAAAAGGAAAATTTGCCGAGACAGAGAGACCAGTCAAAGGCTAGAATAGTGAAGTGATAACAGATAAAGAAGGACAAAATAAGAGCTGGATTGAGCATTTCGAGGAGCTGCTTAACAGACCTACTCCTGCAAACCAAGTAGAGATACTGCTAGCTGCAAGAGACCTACCTTTCAAGTGCAGTGCACCCACCGAGGACGAGACTCACAGCTCAATCAAGCAATTGAAGAATGACAGATCTGCAGCACCTGACAGCATTCCACTTGAAATGCCAAAGACAGACATAGATACTAGTGTGAAGTTAATCTGAAGTTACTCTACCCTCTCTTATGCAAGATATGGGAAAAAGAAGGAGTGCCACTAGAGTGGAAGAAGGCTACCTCAACAAAATTCCCAAGATGGGCGATCCTATTTCCGGTTCCAAATGTCTAGGGATAACACTGCTGTCCATACCAGAAAAAGTGTATTACCGCATTCTGCTAAACCGAAAGAAAGATGCTGTAGATAAGCATCTCATTAATCAACAAGCCAGCTTTCCAACGAAGAGATCATGCACAGATCTGCAATTTCTTTACTAGGTATCCAGACACTGAAAATATTTGATCAGAATTGGAAAGAATTAAAAATTTTTCTTCTTTCAGACCAATCTTTGCAGAGTTAGCAATGAAAGTTTTGGTATCCTCTACAATAACAGTATTGACAGGGACATAATCTGGAGACTGATGAATCACTACGGAATCCCAAAAAAATTCACCAATATCATTAAACAGTTATACGATACGATGACTCATCTTGTCAAGTAATACACAATGGTAAGCTGACCAACCCTTTTCAAGTAAAAACAGGAGTAAGGCAGGGATGTATGCTTTCGCCCTTGATATTTTTACTGGTGATTGATTGGGTCATGAGGCAGACAGTCTTAAATAATAAAAGCGGCATACAGTGAACACTAACACAGCATTTAGAAGACCTGGATTTCGCCGATGACATCTGCCTCCTCTCCCATACGCAACAAAATGCTCAGACCAAACTCACCAGACTCTCAGAAATAGCAGAAAAGACTGGACTTCTCATCAATAAAAAGAAAACAGAAGTTATGAGGATCAACAATAGACAAGAGAACCCAATCATGCTACAGGGAGAAAACATCCTTGATACAGACCACTTCACCTATCTCGGAAGCAGAGTTAGCAAAGACGGTGGAGCTGATGATGATGTACTAATTCGAATAAATAAAGCTAGGTTTGCCTTCTCAACTCTTCAAACAATCTGGCGCTCCAAGGCAGTAGCTCTACATAACAAGATAAGAATCTATAATACTAACGTCAAGTCTGTTCTCCTTTACGGCTCAGAAACTTGGAGAGTCACTAAAAGAAATATGGAAAAGCTCCAAACTTTTGTTAACAGATGCCTAAGCCGGATATTAGGAATTACGTGGCCAGAAAAAAATAACCACTACCGATTTGTGGAAAAAACAAGACAAAAGCCCATAGCACAAGACATTACCAAACGAAAATGGAGCTGGATAGGACACACCCTGCGAAAACCAGCTACCAATGTTGCAAGGCAGGCTCTTGACTGAAACCCACAAGGAAAGAGGAAAGTGGGCAGACCCAGGCAAACCTGGAAGAGGTCAGTCATCAGTGAAGCTGAGGGTACTGGAATGACATGGGAGCAGATGAGGAAAGCTGCTCAGAACCGAGTTCGGTGGAGAGGTGTGGTTGCGGCCCTATGCTCCCCTGGGAGTACACAGGATTAAGTAAGTACAATCACTAGTAAAAAACATAAAGATTTTTTCCAGGCAGAAACATCCTAAGTAGTCACTGTGCTAATATAAAATATATTACGTCATTGTTTATTGTTTATGTTTTGAGTGAACGTAAAAGATAGGGCGGAAATAAAAGAGCTCTCTATGTCTACCTTGCTGAAGACAGTCTAGTTATATTATTTATTGTTAAATTGTAAAGTCTACAGTAGTTTATTAATCTGTGACAACAGAAAATGGTGTCAGCAGAGTCAGATCTTGTGATCTGGTGTCAGATCTTGTGACAGATCTGGAAGGTAGTGGCTTCTAAATTGCTTTTAAGTACATTGTATTTGTATCAAGTGGTATAGCACTAGTTCATTTGAATTGTTTTAGATCTAGACATCTAGACATAGAATCTAGAATCTATATGCTCTACGAATAATGGAATTATTCGATCCTCCTAAACCGTTGTCACGGCAATCTAACTGAAAGATGGAAAAAATGGAGACAAAGTTTTGAACTATTTATGGTCGCCACTGAAAAGGATACGAAGCCTGAACCAGTGAAGAAAGCTTTACTGCTACACCTAATCGGCGAACCCGCTCGAGACATCTACAATACTTTTCAAGTATGTGAAGATGAGACTGTAGACAAACTCATTGAAAGGTTTCAGAATCATTTTATGCCTAAGTCCAACACTGTTTATGACAGATTTAAATTCTTCACAAGAAGTCAGAAGGACGGTGAAACGTTTGAACAGTACTATACAGATTTAAAGAATTTGGCTAAAGAATGTAAGTTTGACAACCTTCGTGAGGAACTCATAAGAGATCGATTGGTATGTGGCATACAGTCGGATCGAGTGAGAGAGAGACTTCTGAGAGACGTAGACTTAACTTTGGATAAAGCAGCAAGCATCATTCGTGCTGACGAGCTTACACAGAACCAAATGATGGATATGAAAGAACTACATATAGATGCTGCTAATAAAGTAAAGAGGACAGAAAGTAGAAAGCCAGTTAAAAACTCACAGGAGAATATGGCAAGGAACCATGGAACAAGTACCATTAAAGATTGCAGATCTTGTGGTAGATCTCATGCAAAACACAATTGTCCAGCATTCGGACAGACATGCCGAAAATGTAAAAAGAAAAATCATTTCGCTGCAAAATGTCGTTCGAAATATTTCAAGGCTGTTGATTTACTGGAAGATGAAAGTCAAGCAAGCCAAGTAAATGAGTTATGGTTTGAGGCAATTGGTACTGACAACAATGTCAGAGTTTGGATGGTTGATGTCAATATTATGGGAAAAATAGTCAAAATGAAGATTGACACAGGAGCACAAGCTAATGTGATATCAGAGTCAACGTGGAACACTTTAGAAACTGATAGTCCATTAAAACAGTCACATATTACTCTACGAGCATTTGGGTATGAAGCACTAGAACTGAAGGGAGTTGCATCGGTCACATTTAAAGTCGACGATGTGGAAGTCAAAGATGATCTGTATGTGATCAAGAAAGAAATAAACCCAGTTTTAGGTATGAAGACATCTATTGCTTTGAAGCTAATTGAAGCAAAAGAAAACGTCGAAGTACATGATGTCAAGCAACAAAATAAATTTCCACGAGAGTTGAAGCTGAGAAATCAACTAACAACTAGTAGACCAATGACAGGTTCTCAATTGTATGAAGATGATTAACTATTACGTGATCAAGAGCAATCGAGACCGAAGAAAAAAATTGCTACCTCATGCTGTACCAGACAGACCATGGAAAAAGGTTGCGACAGATTTGTTTGAATGGCGAAACAATGATTATTTGCTAGTTGCGGACTATTTCTCAAAATACCCTGAAATAAAACGACTGGAGAACAAAACAGCAGAATGTGTTATCAGGGCACTGAAAGGAATTTTCGCTAGACATGGCATACCAGAAGAAATAGTGAGCGACAATATGCCATTCAACAGTTATCAATATAGAGAGTTTGCTTCTGAATGGAATTTCAAGATAACCACATCAAGTCCCAGGTACCCTCAATCAAATTGTCAAAGTGAGGTGTATGTTGGTATCGTAAAGCAGATATTCAACAAAGCATACAAAAGTGGGAAAGATCCATATCTCACTATGCTCGAGTATAGAAATACTCCAATAAGTGGACTGCCGTATTCACCATCACAACTGCTGATGAGTAGAAGTCTCAGGGACATAATTCCAACTGATCCCAAACTATTTGAACCATCGATAGCTGAAAATGCAGAGAGATTACTCAACGAACGACAGATGAAAAGCAAAGTAAAATACGATGCAAAAGCAAGACTACCTAAAGATTATTCTGTCGGAGAGAAGGTGAGAGTGCGTCTAGGTAGGACAAACATGGCAAAAAGCTGTCGTCATTAAGAAACATCCATCACCCAGATCTTATATCATAAAGACAAATGATGGAAAAACCTACAGAAGAAACCAACGGTTTTAAAACGAGTTTTGATGAAGACATCTCTGGGTACTATGATACTGACAAAGACAATGAACAACAAACTGTTAGAACAACCGAAACAGACAGTTATAGACCAACGTCTAGAGAACTTGTCGTGCCAGTCAAAACAACCAGAAGTGGCCGAGTTGTTAAGATTCCTTCTAGGTATCAGTAGGCCCTATTAAGAACTTTAAAAGGAAGGATGTGCTAATATAAAATATATTACGTCATTGTTTATTGTTTATGTTTTGAGTGAACGTAATAGATAGGGCGGAAATAAAAGAGTTCTCTATGTCTACCTTGAAGAAGACAGTCTCGTTATATTAGTTATTGTTATTTTGTAATGTCTACAGTAGTTTATTAATCTGTGACAACAGAACAGTCACTAAATTTGTTTCTAATATAGCAGCTGTGGCTATTTAGCTTGCTAAATATCTGTTGAGATAAAGCTATGTGTTCTGGTTTCTGACGCTTGAAATTGTTCTATAACAGGGGTGGGCAACCTTTTGCAACCGAGGGCCGCATTAATAAAATTTGTGGACTAGGCGGGCCAATAAATATGTCCAATGTCTATCAAGGAACCTAACAATTTCTTCCTTGAGATTCCGTATTGATCTAATGATTTGCCAGTGAATACAACTGTGTTACCGAACATTATCACAATGTTTAAATTACAAATCTTCACGTATTTTTCGGAACTGTCAGTCCGGACCGGCCTTAGACAATTGGTGCCATAGGCGAAGGGAATTTGGTGGCCCCGAATAAAATAGAAATATACAAAACTGTGTTACCGAACATTATCAGTGTTCAAATTACAAATCTTCACGTATTTTTCGGAACTGTCAGTCCGGACCGGCCTTAGACAATTGGTGGCATGGTTCCACGACAATTCGTTCACTGACATTTCGTTCACCGACAAATCGTTCACGACTTTTCGTTCACGCGACTATTCGTTCACCAGACATTTCGTTCACGCGACTATTCGTTCACGCGACTATTCGCTCACAGACAACTTGTTCACCGACAACTTGTTCACAGACAGTTGGTTCACAACAAATAGTTCACGCGACAAATCGTTCACACGACAAATTGTTCACGCACGGACAAATTGTTCACAGACAAATCGTTCACTGGATAGTAACATATTGTTAATATTATATATTGTCGTCGCGTGTTATTTATTTACATTAAAACTTGTGTAGCTATTAAAACTTGCTAGAGATCAGGTCTAATCCGAGTTTGTTTAGTTTCGTTATTGTTGTTAATATTTTGTAATGAGGACATTATGTGATAAAAATTATATTTAAAAAAAAAAGAGATTTTACAAGCTAGCTGAAAAATTTAAACGGGCCCTCACTTTACTATTGGTAACATTCTTACTTTCACCTTAAATATACTTTTAAATATTTTACTTAAATATACTTTCTTTTTGTTTTTCATCTACCGGTAATCTACCTGTCACATATGCCATTATAGATTTATGTACATATTTCACATGTAAAAGAGTATTTGTAAATGGAAATATAAACCCTCGACATAGGTCTCGGGAATTAATTAACATAACTAGATACGTGTTGTGACTCCAGGTTTTCCCAGTGATGATTGAATTTTGAACTTTGAATTCTATTGGTTAATTTGAAAATAAATAAAGACATTTTAGTTAGCGCCAGAGATTTGGCGAGGCACGTGACAGGAGTACATCCGCCCAGCAGTCGATGAAATAACTTTTTAGAAACAAGACGTGTTGATAAGAGCTCTGTTTAAATGCATTTGTAATATGATTTCACTTCATTGATCTATCATTGTACATAGTTGTACTCACGTTCTATACTATTAAAGTTTCTTGAGTTTATTCTACAAGAGGTATTCGTTTTTTTGTGAATCCTAGATCTACATTTATTAAGTTACTTCAATTCAAGATTTCATCAACCACGTGTTCAAGGTAGAATATTCCCCGGCGTGTCACACCATCATCAATCACATCGTGACACTACCATTCAGCTAGATACGCTAGTTAACACCTAGTTGAGTGCTAGACAGAGTGGCACATCTGGAAGTAATAAAACTTTATTGGACATTGCCTGTACACCAGTTCAATCTGTTAACATTGAAAATATCTACTAGACACTAGTATAGCACTTTCCGTCAAGTTTAAAAGGAGTTCTATTTTATTTTTATTTTAGTTAACTTGTTTCTATATGTGACCACCCATCAGTAGACTAATTTAATTGCTTGGACCTTAATAACAATTTATTGAAACAATTTAGTTTTGTTGTATTGAGATAAATTTATATTTCTTTGATAGGGAACTAAAATATTTCCTGGTGTTGTATATGTAATTAGTTGTGTTTTTTCTTAGATGTCTTAATTGATAAGTATCAACCTTAAATCTGTATCTATTATGTGACGTTCAGAGTTGAACAGTGAAACCATATATTGTAACAAATCTAATACCACTGTTAAAAATCAAATTATTTCTCGTAAATACACTGACAGGATTGTGGACAAAACACTGGCACAAATGTGCGTGTCATGCACAACTTGTTTATGCGCATTGGGATTGCTATTCTTTTCTTTACACCATAAGCTTCGCGAGTATCTGTTTCTAGGGTGCGATTTGTTGTCATTTCTCTTGGTTGCCTCGGTGTGAGTGGATCGATGGTGGCTTCTTTGGGATTTGGTGTTTGTTTTCCCCAGTTTTGGGTAAGTTGGTTTAGTTCACGGTCTGCTGAATGCTGTAGATCTTGAATCGCCTTATTACGATCTTGTGAATACAGTTGTTAAGGATTGATTCTTTATTTCATTTAGGGACTTAGGCTTGGGCTCTTGGGGAGTCAAGTTTGAAGTATTGAGTTGGTCCTTGAATGTGTTGACTATTTGACTATCACCCATGGTGTGGTGTTGGCGTTGCTAGATCTGGGTGACCGCGACACCAATATTGAGGTGTGCTACGTTACGTTAAATACCTTGTTAAAATGCATATATAATGTTATTTATATTTATTTGTCAGTGATGCTTCATCATATCATATTCACTACTTCAATAAATTGTTAAAAGTCTTATCCTGTTGTTAACTATTGTATGATAACTTATCGTTGAGATTAACTGTTGGCTGTGTTGCCGTTTAGTTGCCTAACATATAGTCGGCATTTAGTTTTACATACCGTTAACTTTGTTAGTTATTCTGCTCAGGGAGAAGGAAACCCGGACCCACAAGTCATCCCCTGTATTATGAGCCTGAAAACCCTTCCTGACAGTGCGTATATTCGTTTTTATTAATAAAATGGTGTGGTGTATTTTTTTTTTACTCTTCGAGCAATTTTGAATTATTTTAAATGTTTTTTTTATTTATTCATTCTGTCTAGCACTCAACTAGGTGTTAACTAAAGTATCCAGCTGAATGGGTAGACAAAAAAAGGGGGGTATAGGTAGAGGATTAACCAAAGCGGCATGATGATATGGGGATGGACCGCTATTAAGAAGAAAAGCAAATATGGGTAGGGCGAACAAGACTACATGATGGACATGAGTGTAAAGGAAGGCCTACATGTTGAAAGTAAAAATTTTACCTATAGTAAAATGAGGGTCATTTAAATGTTTCAGCTTGTTTGTAAGATCTCTTTTTTTTTAAAGTATAATTTTTATCACATACTGTCCTCATTAACAAAATATTAACAACGAAAAAAAATTTTGTTTTTGGAAATATCCAGTGAACGATTAGTCTGTGAACAATTTGTCTGTGAACGAAATGTTAGTGAACAATTTGTCGCGTGAACGATTTGTAGTGAACCAACTGTCGGTGAACAAGTTGTCGGTGTACAAGTTGTCTGTGAGCGAATAGTCCGTGAGTGATATGTTGCGTGAACGAAAAGTCGCGTGAACGAAATGTCTGGTGAACGAATAGTCGCGTGAACGATTTGTCGGTGAACGAAATGTCAATGAACGAATTGTCGTGTCCCGGTGCCATAGGCGAAGTGAATTTGGTGGCCCCGAATAAAATAGAAATATACAAAATAAATTTAAAAAAAAAAATAAAATTATGTATTTTATAAAGACATAGTGTATTTCGAAAAATAACATTGAGTACAAGTTTTGCATTTCCTTTTCTATACTACAAATACATATTTGTTATGCAAGCCTTTAACAATCATGGGAGCTACACTATGTACATTTTAGTTATGTAGTCACATAACACGTTTTAATTCAATGTAGCTTTGTGTAAGCTTTCTGGTTACTAGTTTATGGTTGGGATATTTTCTTTATTTTATTAAAAAGGTTGCTTTTCTCAGTCAAAGCTCCATCAGTTGTTACCCTTGCCATCTTGTACAATCCAACCCAACACTTTCAACACAGTTCTTCATAGCATTAAATAAATACTGGCCTGGGCTTATGTCCTTTACTGAATTTATATAACATTGCTATTAAATATAAACTCAGTTTTTTTCCAACTTTTTAGAAAGATATTTAGAGACAATATTTCTTTAGCCTTTTTATTGTAAGTGATAAGAATAAAAAGTTTCAATAATTTCTATAAATATTCACAATGATTTATTAGGTATTCGCGGGACGCATAAAACACTTCGGCGGCCGCATGTGGCCCGCGGGTCGTAATTTTCTCGCCCCTGTTCTATAATATAAACTAGAACTAGATTTAGATATATATCGAGATCTGAATCTAGAATAATCTAGATCTATGTAAATTTAGATATTAGATTTACGTAAATTCTATTATAAGTGCCTGACATCGTAAAATATCTGTAGTTCTAGATATAGTCTAGATGAATTAGAAATAATCAATCAATTCCCAATCAGTTTGAAGACTTCATAAACATTGACACACTGAAAGGAATTTTATCTAGTTAGATCAGTGATGTTTCCCCTTTAGACCTTGCGATCTAAGGGGCAGATGGTGTTAGAGTCATCTGTTTCTTCGGCCAACGGTTAACGAGCAGCACAACTTAAGTCAGGTACCTCTTAGAGTTGAGTTGACTCAAGGGCGCCCTAATAATCCCGAAACTCAAAATCCCAGTCTTCACCGGGATTCGAACCCAGGACCTCGTTGTATATCTAATTGTAATAAGAATACCCTATTCCGCATTGACGCACTTATCTATATACTTTTTTTTTGTTTTGCTTTAGAGGGGTTAGGGTTAGGGCTAGCGTATTTTCAGATGATTAACCGTACTCGCGTATTTTCGTGTCCATTTGCGTACAAAAAAACGCAAGATGCGTATTGTAGGCAACTCTGCCTCTATATAGACACGATCGAGTGGATAAAAAAATTACACATCAGGAAGTCATATGAGGGGACGACTTGGAGAAAAGTGCAGACAACTAAAGACGAATTTGAAGTCCTAACAGGAGTGAGACAAGGTTGCTTTACTCTCTCACTTCTTCTTTCTGCTAGCAATTGATTGGCTCATGATGACAGCAACAGACTAGAATTAAAGCTGTATACAGTGGACACTGTGGAAACAGCTAGACCACCTCGACTTTCCAGATGACCTGGTTCTTCTTTCTCACACACAACAGCAGATGTAGGAAAAGATAGGCGTCGATGTGGAAAATTCAGCTAGAATGTGTCTTACCATAAACAGAGGGAAAAGCAAAGTTCTCAAGATAACGGCGTCTAACAATACACGCGTTACAGTTCAAGGTGAGGCGCAGGACGAGGCAGGACGAGTTCGTCCATCGTGGTTCGATGATGACAACTTTTTTTTCATCCAGGGGACTGAGAGTATTGCTCTGGGGTTGTGTGCCTCCTCATGTGGCTGGTGAGACCTGCATACTGGGCAGGTTATTCCAGCTGGAGCTACTGTCGCTGGCCATGCTTTTTCTTCTCTGGTGCTTTTCTTCTGCCAGCGCTGCTCTCTTTTCCTCAGCAACCTGTACGCCAGTTTTCACAGCGCGACGCCAGAGAAGCTTTAAGGGTATCCCTGAAGCGTTTTCTTTGTCCGCCTTGCGAGCGCTTTCCTTCCCTTAATTGGCCATGCAGAAGTCGTTTAAGGATGTGGCGGTCTTCCATTTTGCAGACATGTCTTGTCCATCGCAGCTAGGACTGCATCAGAATTGTGTGGATGCTTTGCAGACACGCTCTTCGAAGCACTTCAGTATCTCTTATTTTTTTCTTGCCATTTGCCATACAGTATTTTTTTAGACATGTCATGTGGAAGTGATTCAGTTTCTTTGCATGTTTTCTTTACACTGTCTGAGGCATAGAGCAATGCATGGAGGATGACATCTCTATAGATCCCTAGCTTTGTATTTGTAGTGATACCTCCTAAAGGAAGTATCTTAAATAACCATGGAGGAACAGATACAGATGTCAGAACCAGCATTGTTGGGCCACTAGTTCAATGCTAAAAAGTGTGAAGGAGAGAGCCGTGCATTAGGAGACGCATAATGATCAGAGACATATAGGGCTACAAATGATATGCTAAAGTAGCCCTGTTTGATATTTACTAGAAATGTTTCTGAGAAATGAGGTAATTAAATCTGAAGACGTGTTAAATACTGTAAGCAGTAAGCCGAATTTAATTTTACGATAATATTTTGAATATTCATAAACGTTAAATCCAGAGTTTTAATGTCTTAATTTTTCCTAAAGATCTATAATAAAATGTCAAATTTTGAGAAAACTCATTAGAGCCGTTTTTGAAATACCCATCCATCCACCCACCCAGCTTCCACCCAGGAATGTAAGCTATTAGGAGGAATTGTAAAAATAAAAAACAATTAGTGTAGCAGCATGACTTGGTTATATTCATCAATTCACGTCGTTAGAGATTGTGAATTGTTCTCATTTATCATCCTAGGAAAGAATTGTTCCACACTTTTTTTGAAGGAGTTGTTGTCATGAAGGAGTTGCAGCTAACGGCCGTCAAGATTTTAAATACTTGTACAATATTCACTGATAGAAACAGATATCTTGCTAATGTAAAGCCCATCCCAGAACATTACACCGGATGGGTGTTGGATTGTTGAAAACGTCGGATTACATGTACTTCGATGAATTTTACCGTATTGGTAAAGAGACTTCTATTTATAGTGAAAAAAAGGTAAAAAAAAACTAGAAAACATTAAAAATACCTCCTTTTAATAGTTTAGAGAGAGATATTTTTCTCTTCAAAACTAATGAAGATCCACTGCAATTTATAATATTCTAATGATAGGCCTTTAGATCTAGACTTAGAAGACAATGCGAACTATTTTCTGAACATCAATTAATTAAACATGTTTTAATCAATAATGCTCTAAGTTTGGAAATTCCCGAACATGATAGTCATTTCAAAACCAATGTTGGATCTAGATCTAGACCTAGTTCTCTAGCCAAATTATTTTTTTTTTACTTAAAAAAAGTATAATGTTCAAACTAGAGTTTTTTCCCCATTGTCATTAAGGAGATAGTAATTCTATTATCAACGATATACATAAACTGTTAAATTTCTAGGAAAACCGTTAGAGCCGTTTTTGAGATCCATGTCCAGGTTCCACACTCTGCCCTCCTTCCATAAAATTGTGACTTGAATAGAGGTTTGCATAATGAAATAAAACGAAGAAGCTCCTCAACTTGGGGATATTTGCTCAATTTAAGGATTTAACTTAGTCTCTCTTTAATTTCTCAAAATCTTCTGTTTTCTCCCAATATTTTCCTGTTGTAAACGGTAGGTCTCCTAATGCCACAAATGCAAGAGTTTCACTACGGTAATACATTTTTAATAATTTTCCATTTTCAGGAAGACAAAATATTTTATGGTCGCGTTTGTCAATTCGCTCACTAACATACAAGACTTAAAAATAAAATATGTGTATCTGATGCATACATTACAGGCTCGGATTACTGAGTGTGGATTACGTAGTGTCGGACTATTAGAGTCAGCTATATGTGAAATAACATAATTATTATAAGCATATAGCCAGCCTGTTTGCTTTTTAAATACAAAAGGCGACGGAAATAGACATAATTACTTACCAACATTTTTACAGGAAGCATACAAAATCTTAGCTTTTTTAATGCTTTGTAATTCCTGAAGATCAATTGGTGCCTCTAACAGAGCTGTGAATAACAAAAAAGGAATTAAGTACTTTACATTCCATTTGATTCCAAATATTTAGTGTTGATTCCATTTTTCTCTAACTAGAAGTACACACCAGTTACACCTGTAAAAAAATGTATGCTTATATTTTTACGTAAATTACATTACATCTATATTCCAGAGCTAGAAGTAGACTAAATCTTAAGAGTTCTAAATCAGAACTTAGGTCTAGTATTAGACCAAGATTTAAATATAATAAACATACCAATAATCGCATAAGTATGTCTTCCCCGCTGACCGAGTCATTCAGAAAATGCGTACGTTCAACTTTAAGGTAATCAAGCAGCTAATGGTGTCAAGGAGTCGATACCAGAATTGAATCAAATATTTTTTAAATTATTTTATTTATAATTTAATTATTTTATTTATATTATATTATATTTATATTTGAAATTTAATTAGGGAGCTATGTCTTTAAAAAAATGTTTTTATTGTTATGCTATTGAGATTTTTAACATTTTATTTAGTCAACGTCTAGTAGCCGAAACGACGTAAGACTATTTTAACATTTCATTTAGGAGAAACAAATATATATGTACTATTATGTACTATTTTAGAGAGTATGTTAATTTTGTTAGACAAATATAACGTGTACAGTTTTTAGCAACGGTAAACCTGGTGACGTAGTAAGACAGACGAATAACGTAGTAGAATAGACGAACAAGAGAGCAACGTAGGCTGTTTTGGATGTTAGAAATAGCGACGTTTATGAAGACTGGATGGATTTCCCAGTGATAAATAAAAGTCTCATTTTATTGCAGTGAAAGTTGTTAACAAGTATATTTTTAAATTGTAATGTTCTGCGGCTAATGTGGAGTAATAATTGAGATAGAAGAGAAGTAAGATTAAATTAACCCATAATGACATGTTCCTAATTTCGTGCTTTTTAATGCTTTGTATACAAACTGCTGAAAATACAATACAGAGGTTTGATAGAAAGCTGCGGTTTTTTTTTGCCAAAAGAGCAGTCGCCATGTTGCAAATTTGTCAAAACAGGTTCTAAGCAAGCGTAAAGGAAATAAAAGGAATTAGTGTAAGAAATCTTTTAATCAATGAAGCAGTGAGTGAATCCTATACTCTTTCTTGATCAATGAATCAGTGAGTGAATCCTATACTCTTAAGCGAGAAATTCTTGTATGTATATATCTATACTATAAAGCACAAACAAAGGCGTATGTATGTATGTCCCCGTATAGCAATCAAAACGGTTACACCGATCTTGACAAAACTTGACAGAAATGTTCCTTGGGTACTAACTTAGAACTGTAACTGTAACTGTGTGTATGAATTGTAGCCCTAAAACAAACTTAAAACCCTAAAAAACAAGATTACAAAGAGAGTTTGTGTGATACACAAACTCAGAGGCGGCCCCCGTCGGAGTCGGATCCCTGTCAGATCCGCTTTGATCTCTCAACGGACGGACAGACAGACAGACGGACAGACAGGCCACACAAAACTAATATACATCTTCCGTGCTTTGATCTCTCAACGTTAGCCTTGTAAAGCCGATGTTCAAGGCAATTGCCACACTTGTTTTATGAGTTGATTACTTTACGAGTAAATACTGGTATGTTACTCGTATGTTGGAACAAAAAAAATGTGAAATCATGTGCAGTATATTAGATTATTAATTGTCTTAAAGTAGGTTTCATTTATATTGCATACTAATTAGGTTTTTTCTCTTTAAATACTGTTTGCATAAAATATTTTTAAAAATTAGATTTTGAGCTTTTAGAAAAAAAAAGTAGCCGTTGCATCAGAACTTTGAATGCTCTATATTATCGTGATGTCAGATTTTCATTTTCTCTTCTACTTTCTGAGCACTAAACGGGACGGACGGACAGACGGACAGACAGACAGACAGACAGACAGACAGACAGACGGACAGACAGGCCACACAAAACTAATAGCGTCTTTTCCCCTTTCGGGGGCCGCTAAAAATAAAGTTGCCCAACTCTATTAAACTACTGTATCTATAAATGTAGGTCACCATTTCTTCTTGATATGATACAAGGCAAAGAGGTCACGCGTGCGCCGAGATGAAGACCTAAATAAGCTCTCATTCAAGAACACATATTTTTTTATTTTACAAATGGAAATACAAATAGCTGTCTATTCATTTCCATTATGTGATTCACATTAACCTTAAAATTTGAGTTTACAAATTTTCAATTTACTTTTTTCTTTCAGGTTTACTTATGCGCATTTAGACCTTTTAACACCATAGCTAGATATATGCCGTCAAAGTGTGCGTGTAGCTAGATCTAGGTCAGACTGTTAAGTCATTTACTTGGCTCAATGTGTTTAGTTATTGACTAGACTACAATTGCATTCAAGTTTTGATTTTAGATTCTTGATTTATATCTACATAAAATTAAACTATTATTCACACGTTCGATTTGATTATAAAATATACGTTATCGCTTTTTATCACCCATTCATGTGTCATGCACACCGCTATGTAAACACACTATGGTTAGGGAGGCTACACGAGGCTCTGTATGGGGGATATTAGATATACTAATATACAATAGTTAATAAAGCTTCTTGAGCCATTTCATTCACACTTACGAAAGTAGGTCTACATCTATTATAATAGTATCTAGACTCAAGATGTAGATATATGTAGACCTTTAAGCAAATGTTTTCTTAAAACAAATGGATTTAGATCAATTAGCTATTCTGATAGCTTCATTTATGCTATTTTTTAGACTCATGCATTCGCTATCTTACAGCAATATTATTTCGTTTTGTTGTTAATTGTTTCCAAAACACTGTCAGTGACTAAATCGACAGTGATACGCAAATTAAGACCCGTGGGCCGAGGATAACATCCTTAAAATTTGAATTTACAAACAGTTTTTTTTTTCGGTCATAATATCGCGCATTATAAAAGGATATTATTGAACCAATAAACTACTTAATATTGCAATTTAGTTTCCAATATGTTTTTTAAGCATTTAAGCCCTACCATTGCCAATTTGGTTTAATTTTAAATCTTTATTTTGAATTTACTTTTTTATTTAAGATTTACTTATGCGCATTTAGACCTGATAACGACGTACGAAATGAATGAATGATGATGAAATGAATGAAATACGGCTAATGTGTCTACGTCAACACGCTAAATGTATCTAGGTCGACACAAGCTCACAGTATTTATAGTCTTTTACTATGATAACTGCTGTGGCATTCAAATTGTTTAGATTTTAGATCTAGAACTACATACAATTAAACCAGTGATTCCCAAAGTGGTCCATATGGATCCCCAGGGGTCCACGAGGATTTCCAGGGGGTCCACGAAAGTGAAAAAAAGAATTGTGGGTCCATGACATCCAAATGGGGGTCCACGAGAGTGGATCTCATTTAAGAAGCAATTGAGTTTAATATAAATCTCACATTAATGGAATCACCTATTATATCATACAAATCTACATTATTTATACTTTATTATAGCTAGGCCATTAAAAATTAAGTACATTATTGGAATGAAAAACATATTTTAATACCTCATTTAAATAGCTCAATTTGGTCTAGATATAACTAATATTTAACATTGCTGAATCTAAATACAAAATAGACGGTGGTGTTAATTTTCAAAAACATTTCTTCTTTTCTCGTCCAACTTATATTGCCTATGTGTCTTTTATTTAACAACATTTTATGTAATGACAGCATGAAACCACCTAAGCTGGAGGATCGTTGGAGACAAAGCCACCCTGATAAGATTTGAAAAACCATTGAACACTCCATGATGAGGTTGATAAAAGATCTACAATTGACAAAACATTTGTTTTCAAATTTTAAGGAAAATATAATTGTTTGCTGTGTCTAAAAATATCTTACAAAATTATGAAAATGATATACAATTGGCGAAAAAAATGAATGATTTAGCAAGCTGCTGAAGTTTTTAAAACTATTTTGTACACAAACCTGCATCTGATATTTGCCATAATTCTTCTAAGCAACAAATAGTTCAAAGGTCTATATATGAACCGAGTTGTGCCTGTTATGAAACATTTTTTGGGCACATGTTCGTTTATTTATGGCTAAAGAATTTCACGACAAAATTTTGCTTTTTGAAAACTGATAATAGACAATAAAGTCGAACACACATTTGATGTTTTGAAGGAATCGTTCAAAGAAAAAGCAAACCCTGTAACCATTATATCAGTAGCAACAAATGGAGCAGTAGTAGATCTTGATTGCAGAAGTATCTTCAATTTGTTATCAACGCAGTTATGAGAAACTAAATACGCAATTACTTGCTCAAATGTAAGGAAAGTGACAAGAACATTCATCAGTTGAATCACAAAGCACCAGGAGAGGACCAAATTACAGCACAACTAATTCTCAGCACAGGGGGGCGTGGTGGTCTGATTCACTTTATCTGTTGGGATACTTCAGCATAATATGAACCAGGCATTCGATCTGATTACTTAAACACAGTTTCAAGCGAAGCTTTTACTACACTGATTAACGTTTCTTTAACAATAAGAGAAACAGATCTGAACAGAAACTTAAAATCACCTAACAAAATAAAAGGTTAAAATTTTCATAGACAATCTATCTTTTTTTTATTGCTAGATGAATTCATTTATTTTTTAAATTATAGCCTAATCTTTTTGTTCACGTCATTATTAATTATTCAAACGGACTAAATGCATGCTATTTGTAGAAAGAAAAACCCGAGCAAAGCCGGGTAAAATTTAGCTAGTATATATATATATACTACATTGTACCCACAATGACTAACATTGTGAACTCTTCACTGGTTTCAGCCATTGTACCACAGTAATTTAAGTATGCACTTGTCAGGCCCTTATTGAAGAAATCCAGTCTTGACCAGGAATGTCTTAAAAAAACATATCTCCCCTTCCTGTCAAAACTTCTGGAGCGCATCGTGTTAGCATAAATTCTTTCTCAACTTGAACAGAAGAAGAATTTGGAAGAATTTCAATCTGCATATAGGAAGTGCCGTAGCACAGAAACAGCAGTGGTCAGGGTATTAAACGACTTACTTCACAATTCCGAGATAGGCCACATATCAATTCTTTCCATGCTGGACTTGTCCGCAGCTTTTGGTACGCTTGACCATGAAATTATGATGGTCAGATTATCTGCAACTTTTGGTTTAGCAGGAATCGTTCTAAAGTGGCTTGGATCCTACCTTACAGAACGCACCCAAAGTGTCGTTGTTAATTTGACAGAATCAACACGCTTACTCTTGAAGTACGGAGTACCCCAAGGATCAGTTTTAGGCCCAGTACTGCCAAGTTACTTATGTCCATGTAGTCTTGCACTTTTCTTTGGCTCAACACTATCTTTCGACCCACAGATAAGGCAGCTCTGCAAGGGTCTTTATCTGCAGCTGCGCAGATTAGGCCAGATCCGAACATATCTAACAATGAAGGTAACAACGCCGCACGAATAGTTTATATAAAAACAAGACGATATTCTACTACTACGCTCTAGCGCACGCTCCATTGGCTTCCCGTGAAAGCGAGAATCGATTACAAGGTCGCCACATTTTGTCATCAGTGTATATATAACAATGAGATGCCCTTGTACCTTAGTGAACTGATTACTCCATATATCCACTGCGCTCAATGGAGTCAACGCTTTTAGTGGTGGCACGTCTCTCTCAAAAGATACGGTCTGTGGACTTTATCAGTGCGCGGACCAAAGGTTTGGAACTTACTCCCCATTGGTCTCAGACAGACAACATGCTACACCACTTTTAAAAAGAACATTAAGACCTATCTGTTTAAAACTTTTTTTTAGATTAATTTGTTATGTCTTTTGTTTGTGTTTGTAATGTTTTTACAGCGCCTTGAGCCTATATTTTGTTTGTTAACAGCGCTTTAAAAATAAAATTATTATTATGTTAGAAAAGAACGAGTGTTCATTCTCTGGCGCAGCTAAAGGGAGACAAAATACATCGTATTCCCTTTATCACTTTCCACTGAGGAATTTTCTGGTGATGTGGCAGGTCTGCAGCAGTACCGCCCTCTTGCAGGAAACGATAATGTTCCTAGGAATGCCAAGGGCCAACTTTTTTTAGCCAAAAGTTGTGTATATTGTCCGGCCCAGGAGCAGTCCAGTTGTGGGTTTTTGATATAACTGATGAGACTTCCTCAGCTGTGAAATCTTAATCAGGCATTTCTGGTAGTAGGTTTTTTTATTTTGGATTTCCTCGATCCAGTCAGCCTGCACATTGTAGTGTAGAGGATCAGACCAAAGCGCTGCCCAATAGTCGATAATAGAGCCGTGTTTAGTGCTATCGATGTTTTGAATTTTGTTAGCATCGTTATCAGATAGTTTACGGAAGAACTGTTTTCTATAGCGCTGATATAGAGCATTGTGCTCCTTCCTTTTGTTGGTTTCGTTGTAGCGATTTCAGATGTTCTTAAATTAAGATTGTCTTCATTTTGTTAAGCATTTTAGCGGAATGGTTGTCTTCAAGATATTGTCTGATTGCATCCATTTGGCTTCTGAGCTGATTTATATTGTCTTCAAGGCGCCTTTTCCATGCTGGCACATGTTGTTTTGGTCTCTGGTTGATTGGGCTTAGCTCAAAGGTATTTTGTCGTGAGAGCCCTGTAACAGCCACAGCAGCGCAGTATGTAGCGAGATGTATTTCAAAAAAATTTCTTGGTGTTTCGAAATAGTTGACTAAGAATTTATTTATTTCTTTGATATAAGTTATTGTTTCTTTCTTGGCGCTTAGCTTAGGGATACGAAGTCTAGAGTTGAGATTGGTGTTTTTATAACGGTCAATAAGCGTAGAACATTTTTAGTGTAGCTCATTTATTATTGCCGATATTTGACGCCTACGCACTAGGCAAGACAGTAGGGTGAAAAAACTTTGGTTTAACGGTCGACGGGTTGTTTTACTGAAACAGTGATACAACACCACATCGCCTGACTCCTGTTCATCAACATAGACAACGAATCAACACAACTGTGAAGCAGTTTGACGTACAGCTAGTACACTCATTTATCGTTGCATCGCCTAATTTGCCTGACGTCCAGGGCTTTTGCAAGAGAGGATTTAAGCTTCTCAAGCCCTCATTCAAATAGAGTTTGATGAATGAATGAATGAATGAAGACCCGTAACTGGCTTTGCTGGTAGTAGCCACAGCTGATCCCTGCCGCTACAAACAATTGGACCGCCATCGGCCTGCACCCACTACGCTAGCCCACCAGCAGACAGCGTCAGCACCAGTCACACCTGTGACTTACGGCAGCGCTAGGAAGAAGTGCCTAATGAAACTTGGACCACTTGACTCTTAGCATCTGACGATATATCCTATACTCTTAAGCGAGCAATTCTTGTATATATATATAATATCAGGTGGCCGAGCCTTGCTCGGTTAAATAAAAGCCCTGCCCAGCCTGACTGTCGGACAATAAGAAGTTCATACCGGCTTGCCATCCATCCATCACAGTGGTGCTAGCACGTGGCCTGCTTTTAGTTTTACACATTCCTTCATTCATATCTCTAAACGCGTTCTACAGTAAGCCTAGTGACGTAAGCAGCGTTTTTCCCGTTTACGTCATGGAGAACTTTCATTCATAACTTTCATTCATAAATATATTGAAGCCAATATTAATTTTACAACGAGGCATTTTATGTATCGAAATAACGGTCAAACTCGAGTTTTCCCGATGTGGCCAATGACTTGAGAATTTTTTTCTCACATTTAGATACGTTGAAATTTTAAAGAAAATCGTTAGAGCCGTTTTCGAAATAGAAGATATATATATACAAGAATTGCTCGCTTAAGAGTATAGGATATATATATATATATATATATATATATATATATTATTTCTCAAAGTAAGAGGTCAAACGTGCAACAACATGCAACAACAAGTAAAGAGGTCATTTCTATTTTTAGCTCCATTAATAATTTTTTTAACGCATTCGCTTTACTTATTTTATAATGCGAAAAATTAGAACCATATTTAAAACTCGAATTATTTATGTATTTAATAGTCAAAGAGAAAGTTTTCTAGAGCGCAAATACTATATAATTCTTTAGAAAAAATCCATTGACTTGCAAAAGACCTTTAATACGAGTATTTGTGAACAATTGTGGTGGAAAAAAAAAGCATTAGCAAGGTTAGAGAGACAAGTGGAGTTTTGTTCTTCGACTTTTTAAAAATTATAGTTTATCTTTTCAGTCTGTAGTGTGCTATTGTGTTTGTAATTGCAGATTGTGTTCAACCATATGCCAAAGACTTATTTCCCTTACAGCTTGATGGTTAACAGCGTTATAAATGACTATATTTTGTTAAAAATGTGTTTGATTTCTTTTAAAGCAATAGCTTAACAGACAAATAATTATAGGGATGTTAAATCGACAGGATGGCGCGGGGAATCTGTTGTAAGTAATAAAATGGCTTAATTTAATAATTTTTACACTTTAAATTAGAGCGGGTCCTATAAAATTGCGGGTCCTATGAAATGCGGGCCCCATTGCGGTCGCCGGCCCTGGTAAATAGCGGCGTATGCTATGCCGCCGGTCAACTAGTATCTTCTATTTCAAAAACGGCTCAAACAATTTTCTTTAAAATTTCAACGTATCTAAATGTTAGTGAGAAAAAAATTATCAACTCATTGGCCACATCGGGAAAACTCGAGTTTGAACGTTATATCGGTTTGAAAAATGTCTCATTGTCGAAAAATTTATTTTGGTTTGAAGGTTTTATGAATGAAATGGAGAATTTATGAATGAAAGTTTTCTATGACGTAAACGGGAAAAACGCTGCTTACGTCACTAGGCTTACCATAGTACAATGCAAACAAGAACGAGTCAATAGACCTAATTAAACACTTGCGCACCAACTTATTGAAAATTGATTTATTATAGAACTATGGAAGGAAAGTAATAAAATTAAATGTACCAATGTATGATTAGTTATTGCGTTTTAAGAACTTAATAAATTGTTTACACCTAAATTGCGTAGGGCGGTGTAGATACCGTTTTCTTCTATGTCAATTGTCAGCTAAGGCTAGTTGGCGCCTAAGCTGGTCTTTTAAGCATTTCGGTGTTACGCCGACCACTTTATTAGCTCACCAAAAAAAAAAAAGACCGCCTTTAGCATAAGTTTGTCTGAGATTCGTCTCTCATACAGGATACTGCTCTGTCAAGCGTAACTGTCGGACTTAAAAAATTCCCTCTATACAAAGGCCCAACAGAAAATTTGCTGCCGAGGACAGACGCAGACGCGAAAAGAAAATCTTAATCGACCTCCGGAGAACAATGGTTATGCTTGCCCTGGCTGTGGCAAAATATATAGGTCACATCTTGGGCTGCGTAGCCACGGGAA
>JADKLZ010081101.1:7355031-7390798 GCA_021533235.1 Biomphalaria straminea
GTCTCCGTAATTAATTACCACATTCTGATGGAATCAACGTTGGTATCGTCAGTTAGGAGAGAAAGAGTTAAGAATATAGCTGCACTCATGTAACAATGCTTTAGAAAAACAAAATTTGAATGTTAATTTGATTAAATGGACTATAATTAGTATGTTCATGTGCTAAAGCATAAAACTATCTCTGCGAAGAGAAATTCTATAATCTTCTTAGAGTTTAATTCGAGTTTTAGATCTAGATCTATGAATAGAGAGATGAGTTACCTTTCGTAATCATGTCTAATGAACGAATGTGCGTAATTAAAGTACTTTCTAAAGTGAAACCTGAGAGTATACTCTATCTGTGTATTGTTGTTCTAGTTTCAATAGTCTTACGACACAATAATCTGGAAATACTTTTAATATTATGCCAATAATCTGAGTGAGAAGAAGAGATAATTATATAAACACCACTTTCATTCACAAAATAGTGCGGATTGGGATGCACCAATTTCCATTCACACCGCGTGCTGCGCCATGGGATCTTCCCTATTTACATGTTGTTGCTTGCATGTTGTTGTTTGACCTTTTACTTTGAGGATTATATATATATATATATACTAGTCGACCGGCGGCATAGCATACGCAGCTATTTACCAGGGCAGGCCTTAGGCACAGCAACATATGCGACCACAGTGGGTCCCGCACTTTCTTTGGACCCGTGCTAAATTTTAGGTGTATAAATTATTAAATTGAACCATTTTATAACATACAACAGATTTCCCGCGGCTTCTTGACGACCGGCGGCATAGCATACGCCGCTATTTTGCAGGGCAGGCCTTCTAAGCTGCATGCAGCTTCTAAGGTCCATAATTTTGGGGGGACTTGTACAGGAAATGAATTGCGATATTATTGAGAAGGAATAGCGAAACCTCTACTCAATGTTATTGTTCAAAGTACACTAGGTCTTTAATAAATTGTAGAATGAATTTTTTATTTTTCCCTTCATTTTGTATTTTTCTATTTTATTCGGGGCCACAAAATTCACCTCGCCACTCATATATATGCGGCCCGCCTAGTCCCCAAATTATATTAATTCGGCCCTCGGATTAAAAAGGTTGCCCACCCCTGCTCCAGTGTTCAAGACTCGTAGAGTATACCTGCAGATATCAATCTTTGAGTCTAAAGACTCATAGAGCATACTCCAAGATATCAATCTCTGGATCCTTTAGCTCAGTTTGAGGATTTGTACATTTTGTAAATGGGAATAAGGATCTATATACATTATTGTAGATAAAAACAAATCTTACATTTCAATTTGATGCCCACTTGGTCTTGTAGTATTCCAAATCTGTTTAAATTTGATTTATCTTCTGGTATAACATTTTCTTTTTCCCAACGTCCACAAGCAAACTTATAGAAGTTATCACACGGATTGACACTGTAGTCAATGGAACGGTCAATAGTGGCGGCTATTAGAAAGAAAAAACTAATATAGAATTATTTCAAAACTTAAATAATAGTTTTAAAAAAAGTATTTTCTTTATAGAACGCCATTTCATTTTTAGCGATCTTTCATGCCAGAAAAATCTATAAGAAACACATTAATAAACATTACTTTAGATATTAATTTCTTGCATGATACAAGAATATCCCCATCAAAAAAGTAAACAAATAGATTAGTACAGAGACTTGACCAGCGGATGATGTACACCGCACAGGACATAAGTTGGTGAGGGGCAACTAACTTTCATCACTTTTGTTTTTATCTTTTGAAACCTAGATCCCGATTTATAGGTCTTAAAAACCCTACATATGCAGTGGTTCTCAACCTTTATAGTTACGTGACCCATTTGATACAACACTCTAAAATTCTATTCTTTTATAAACCAAAGTTATTATAATGTAAATATCATCATATCATATGCAAAATATATTTCTCATATTTTCATTGTTACAAACTAAAAATCGTGAAAGCATTATATAATTAAAATTCTGTAACATAAATTTCTGACTACAATTAAATTACAATTCAATTTAACTTTATATTTACTTTCTCTTTCGTATTTACCATATTCATTTTACTTACTAATACATTTGAAGAAAATGGCGGTGTATAGACTGTATATGACTGTATACTGTTACCTACATTTCTACAAAACTGTTAACGTCGATGCAAAAAAATTGAGATTGTTTCTGTTTCACAAAATCAAGAATTCTCTAGTCAGTCTTTACAAGAGCACAGCAAATTTTGGCATCAAGTCTATTTCTTGATAACTAACAGATTGGAAATCTCAAAAAAATAGGATATCTAACTTAGGTCAATAAATAAAACGATATTGACGGTTACTGTCACCAGCTAGTGGGTATTGTATAAACAGAGTCACGGAAGCGCTGAAAAAAACTCGATCTATTCGGCTGAAAGGGTTTGATCTTTTAAACAAACTTAGAAATCTGATTTTTTTAAAAAGGGAAAAAAACAAACATAATTGACGCAATAGATATTTGGCTAAATATTGAAATGTATAACTTATACATTTTTTATTTGCAAATTATTGAAACTAATAGATCTAAAAATATAATAGATAATAATATATAATAATGATGAAGAGGACTTAATTATTTAAGTATTTTTTAAAACTATTTCATAACATTACTTTAGGAAAAAAAACTTCAAATAAATATTTTTAAATATACAGAAAGATCACCTCTATAGTCATCCCTGTTTTTACAATGAATAGTGAATAGTTGTAACATTGGTTTAATTTTACGACAAATACTGCTTACATATTTAAATTTTACATTTAAACGATTACAAAGAGAGTTTGTGTGATACACAAACTCAGAGGCGGCCCCCGTCGGAGTCGGATCCCTGTCAAATCCACCTATTCGCAAGATGTTTCGGGTGTTCCTTCTAAATTGAAAGTAATTAACTTCTTGCTGGACGACGGAGGATGGCGAGCAGGGTATAAACCTGCATTATCTTGATGTTTGCGCACTAGACTGTAGTTCAGATTTATCGTTGGTCCCTGGCTCAATTCCTGCATGCTCCCATCCCCTCCTGAGGATGGTTTGAACTATGAAGTAAACTATCTTTAACTCTGAGGAAACCTTCGAAACATGTAAAACAAACAGACACATAACCCGGGAGCGTCAAGATAATCAGTTCCGCACGCTAACCGCACGACAAGGCATTGCTCTTAACTTAATAACAAACTGGTTACAAACTAATAGCCCGATATATACAATATGATGTCAATATGTCACACGAGCGATTTTAAATAATCTTTCATCATTGATCTGTAGAGATGTAGATCTACATAAAATAAACTTCTGATTTAGCACTCGTAATATATATCTTATTAATTATTATTATTAATAATTTGGATGTAATTTAGATAAAATTTACGTAAAATAAAAAAAAAGCCCAGATAATTAATAGAATGAATGCAATATTAAATTTAAAAATAGAAGATTAGTTTTAGTTTATTATAAAATTTCAATGTAGATCTAGACATAAACATCCGGAATAATCTATTATAGATACGTAAACTATCGCAATATTTCTGAAGAAACAGTAAAAGTTAAATCATATTCTCAAAAGCCTTAAGTGTTTTTTTATCTAACCGTGACGGACAGACCAACCAACAGACAAAACGCACAAAAATCTGCTTCTTTCATTCTAATGGGGTCACTAAACAATTTTTTTTTAAATCTGATTTTTAAAAAAGTTTAAGAAATTAGTTTAGAATCATGTCATGGCCGGGCTTTACGCTAGTACACGAAAGTCACTGCTAAAAGTTCATTTTTTAAAATGTGCGTCATATTTCCTTTGTGGGAGCATTTCTTATAGTAACATTTCCTCCCATACATTTACGTAATTGTTTTAGAATTGGTGTTTTGTTATTAAAAAATCGCTTGCATAATTAATTTTATAAATTAAACGGTTTGCTTTTAGAAAACTAAAAGTAGCCGTTGCACCTAAACTTTTCAAGCCGCATTTAATGGTAAATAATATTGTTCGTATCTCTTCTAGTTTTGGCGCCCTGAGTGTGACAGACGGACATTTTGCACAAACCTAATAGCGGCTTTTTCCCTTACGGGGGCCGCTAAAAAGGGAGCAGTTGCACAAAAACTTTGAAAAATTAAATGTAAAATATCATATTGGATTTTCAATATTTTCTAATTTTTACAATTGAAATGGGACTGATGGACAGTCAGATCACAAAAAACTAAAAGCGGCTATTCCCCTTTTAAGGCCGCTAAAAAAAGTAAAATTACACTTTTGTAAAGCTAAAACAGATTAATTAAAATGATAACCGATAATGGCTTTTCAAATATCTGTGCAAATCCAGTAAAACCAATCATACAGATTTCTATAATACCAAATAAATTGGAGACAAGATGTTGCAATAATTAGTAAAAATTATTGGTTAAATATGAATAAAATGATGCATGTTAATATAAATATTATTTTTTTTTTCAAAATGAATTCGGACGACTTCGGTTCACTTCGAATATTTTTGTTCAAGAGACTTGTAGAGCCTTATTTGGAGAGAATCTCCCGTCCACAAACAACGCAGGTAAATGTGGCATTCACTTTGGTGGTTGAGGAAGCAGCCATTTAACGTTTGGCTCGCTTCTCTCCTAGACCTGAGGTCATTGCTTTTCGCTGTCTGTAGTTTTCTTTCTTACCATCTCTCTCAGTGTGGTCTAGGGCCATGTCTTCCCAATAGTCAACATCGATGACCAGTCCAGTTTGACTACATCTACATATAGCTTGTACTAGTCGCAAGTTGCCAGTAGAGAATGTCTTTTGGAATTCGTCGTCTTCCATACAGCAAAAGGGTGGAGCATCTACAGGCCGAGCAAGTATCTCATTAATTTGTCTTGGAAAATGGAGGAAACAACGCAAGGGAAACGAGCATAATTTGCGCCTTTGTTTTGAATATATGGTTCATTTTTCGATACAGTTCAGCAAAGTACCCAGGACGCATGATTTGTAGACCTGCATCTTTGTATTTGTATTGAATTTATTATCTCCCTAGACGAGTTAGCTTAGTCTACCGAAAGTATAAGCGTCTTTCCCAATGCTCTTTTTTTGATTGCCTGTTCTTGGGTCAGAATAAACTGGTTTGTGGAGCAAACTTGCAGAATTCGTTCACAATATCCAGCAAGTACTCATTGATAAATCTAGTGGTCCCATCACATTGGTCTTTATGCCGATTTTAACTATTTTGACATAAAAAATGTTATGAGTAGCATTATAACATTAAAAGTAAACATATTTTGATAAATTGTCAGCAAAAACGTTCAATTTTCCTACCATGGGTTTCACACTAAAATGATAGTCCTTTAGTTAAAGACTCCATCAAGGCATCCTACTTTCAGTGAGGTAAGTCAAAAGTGCATAGTTGATGCGTACAATCAAGAGACATAATTCAGATGAAGCATTCTCATTTTATTTTGTTTAGGTTATCTGTTTTCCTCTTCACCTTTCGTTTAATACTATATCAATCTCTCCTTACCCCTGACAATCGAATATATTTATTCCTTTCCGACAAGTGGCTCAATAAGATAGTAGCTAGGTTTTGATCCTTTTGAGTAATGAAATTAAAACCCTCCCTTCCCCTTTACCCGGGAAACTTACACCTTCGAAAGTATATTTGAATATGGTATCCGGTCAAAATAGTGAGGACAAAATAGCGCAAGACAAAATAGCGCAGAAAAAAATATTTTATTCATTTTGAAAGAAATACTTTAAAAATTTTCAAATATAAATAGATCCAATATTTTTTTTTAATCTTATTGTGGTGGGTTTGGGTCCACAGAAATAAAAATTGATCAATGACGATGTCAACACATAGGCCGATTTCAAATCAGTTTATTGTATATTCTAAAGACCTGCCAAAGGCAAACATAAAATAACAAACATTAAAATACATTATCAAAATTAATAGACATAAAAAATAGATCTAACAAAAAACAAAAAGAAAAACTCCAGGAATATTACAAAAATAACCAGATTTCAACAATATGGACGAAAACTATGGGGTAGCGCTATTATATGTAAATTACAAAATAAAATTACAATATAATATAAAAAAAGTACAATGTAATTACCTGCAGCCATACATAATGTTAGGTAGTGTAGTTTAGTATTGCGCACACTTTTTAGATAGTTAGTTTAGTCTTTTAGAATTGCGCACTTTTTGGTACCGACATTGAACGCACATTTTATGACGACACAGACGGTAGGGTTAGAGGTTAAGTTTGACGTAATAGGATTTCAGTTACTGCTAAGCTCTTGGAATGATCAGACGTATTTATCTTTTGACTAGACTGTGGCCCATCTTGTAAATAAAGTTATTGTTGAATTGTATCTCGAAGTCAACTTGGTCATTCAAGTCGTTCGTTCTTGTTCTTGTGATTGTTTCACTGTGAACTCGCACATAATAATTTCATCGATACAACTATACCCAAGCATCTAGTATCCAGAAGAAAAACTTAAGAAATACTTCAACTACAGTAATCTACGAACACAGCAAGAAGAATACATTACAGTGATACAATTACAGTGGCGACCCGTACGCTCTAAGGGTTTGCTACGTTAACGGATCCAGACGTCTTCGTTGAAGTTCATCGTGAGTAGCCGTTAGCGGACCTGCATACAGATGGGACAACAGAAACAGTCGTAGTCACAGAAGGTCAGAGAAAGACAGTTTGCCCGCTTTCTCGTTTGATATCAAGTTAACCATTATTCACCCCTTTTCGTCATCAAGAGAGTCTACGCACAGCCGCTTGCTCAGAAGTTCCGGTATTACTTTTAACGGTCGCTGCAGTTAACCTTGTTAAAGGTCAGTAACTTTTCGTCACTTTATCGAACTTTCATCGTCTGTTTGAGAGTGAATCTCTCTTACAATAACTTTCCTGGACTTGGAATTGTTGGTGATTGTTGTGAGAACAGCCTTACCCACTGTTAGCCGTTTTCAACGTTGGAGATCGTCGAAGGTGACCTTGCCCACCTATTCATCGTTTGACTTTGAGGAGGCTATTTGTCCTGTGATAGCACATTACAGACTACATTGAACATTTCGTTTTGAAGCAGTGGACCTTATCGTCGCAGAGAACTTTGTCGTCATTTTCGTCAGCCTAGGTCATTTGTCGTTTGGAAGGAGACACTTCGTCATCATCGCAACTTACTCGTTGGACTTTTGGAGTACGTGAACTATACATTTCGTCGCAGTAGAGAATCGTCGTCATCGCAACTCATTCGTGGACTGGAGTACTATAACTTAGAACCTGCATTTGTCGGAGCAGTGAATCTGAATCTGTGGTACACCTGTGGCATTACGTATCTAAAGAAACTGAACCGGAGAGCATCGACAGGACAAGAGAGCTGTTGTGAAATTTGTCGTATTGTATTCGCATAACCGAACAAGGGACAGATATAGAAGATAAGTACCCTATAATTTGTTTCTCTTTTATTAGATAGTATATGTTTAGATTCTCCCCTTAGCCTAATAGTTTTATCTCATTGGAACGCTAGCCTAATTTAATTTAGGTGTGGTCGGACTTAAAGATAGACGTGAATCAGATAAATTCTATAACTATACGTATAGGTTTAGGATTATAACAATCGTCCTGTCCATGTAAACATTATTTTTTTTTTCTTTTGTCTATCACTTGTATCATATCGTCTTTTGTGTGTACTGTGGAAAACTACGAAAATAAAGTAACTTAACTTCAAGAATTAGATCTGGATCTTTATGCCAGTTTGCTCTAGGCCCCCTCATTATAGAAGAAAGTCTCATTTAGTATATGTTCATTTATTTTAAAATTTTATTATTTTTATTGTTCATAATTTATATTAGATATGTTGTTTTAACTTGTCACTATACCTCGGGTAAGTTATGTTTGTATGAACTTGATTAGGTTGAATAAATCTAATCTGGGCGGATAAATTTTCATACTTGAATTTATCCATGAGAATACCTGGCTATCCTTGGCTTGGCCATTTTTTTTTGGTGTCTTTTAGACCTAAAAAAGTTTTTGTGTTTTAAAACACATTAACCTAAGACAATTTGTCACAAATTTGATTAAAATATTAAGCGGCAGAGAGAAGAAAGAATTTATTATACTCAACCAGTAACGGTTATTTGATTATTTAAGGGCATTGAATCTATCGAATAGACTAATCATTGAACTAGATCTAGACTCTACTCATCTGGATCTGAGCAGACGATAACTGGTAGTGACAGTAGAGTGGTGGTAATACTAAAACAGTTCTAATATATCTATCTAATCTAGATATTAAACTAAGTCAAATACACATAATTACAAACACTTGTAATATTAATAAGTGAGTAGTGTAAAACTTAAAAGTTAAAAAGACATTTAATAAAATGGCAACACCTTCTAATGATGATTTGAAGGAAATAAGGGAAAATGCCATTCAAGAAGGAAAGATGATGGAGTTAAAAACAAAAGAATTGGCAGCATATGTGCAGCAAATTGTAAAGGAAGAAGTAGAACATAGAAAGCAAGAAAAAAAAAAAAGAAGAACTTGACAGACAAAGACAAAAAGAGGAGAAAAAACTTGAAAGACAAAAAGAGGAGAAAGAACTTGAAAGACAAAAAGAGGAAAAGAACTTGAAAGACAAAGACAAAAAGAGGAGAAAGAATTTGAAAGACAGGAGAAAATAAGAAAAGAAGAAATTAAAAGACAAGACAGGATTAGAAAGGAAGAATTTGAACGACATGAACGTGAAGCGGAAAGAAAACTTAAGGCCGATATAGAAAAAGCGAAAGCTGAAGCTGAAATAGCTCAGGCTGCGGCACAAACAGCAGCAGCACAGACAACTACAACGCAAGCAAATACTACTCAGCCTCAAGCAACCACAACGCAAGCAACTCAACAAAATAATACTAATCCTCAATTTTGGCTTAAACGAAAATTACTAAGTTTTGAAGAAGGTAAAGATGACATAGGTGATTTTCTTAAACGTTTTGAGATCAAACTATCAATCTTTAATGTACCAGAAGATGAATGGTCTGAAATACTACTAGATTTTGTACATGGTCAAGCTTTAACCATATGCCAAAATCATGACCATAGAATAGAAAATAGTTATGAAATACTTAAAAGAGAACTTCTTAATGCTTATGGACACAATGCAACTACATTTAGAAAAAAATATTTTGAGAATATTCCATCAAAAGAAACTGAACCACAAACTACTATAAATCTAGAAAAAGATTACTTTAATAAATGGCTAAAATTAGAAAAAGTAGGGAATTCATTTGAAACTTTGAAAAACTTTATTTTGATTGATAATTTCTTAAACAAATGTGACCCACAACTACAATCTTTCATTAGGGAAAGAAACCCTAAATCAATTGATGAAATTACAAAAAATGCTTACCCAAATAACCCATTTTCAGTAAAAGATGGAAATAAAGTTGACTTAGTAGGTTACACTAATGATAGGTACTCTAAACAAAATGAAAATAGATTTGAAAATAGACATAGAGATAGTTCTAGATCAAGAAATAACCATTATGATGAAATGACTTGTTTTAATTGTCAAAAGAAAGGACACATAACTTCTCATTGCAACAGACCTAATACATATTACAGATCAAATGATAGGGATTCATATGACAGAGATAGGAATCAAAACAGAAGAAGCAGTAGTAATAATAGAGATAGGGAACAAACAAACAGAGTTTTCTACACAAATGATAACCATAATAGAGATAACAGTGAAAACAGTGAAGATGAAGAATTGAGTTATTGTCGAGTCAAAGAAGAGATAAACATGATAGAAGATAGGAAAAATAGTTTTTATTTAATCCCAGGTTTTCTGAATGGAAAAGTTTTGAATTTTATCAGAGATTCAGCTTGTACTACAGTAGCTTTAAGATCTGATTTTGTAGATCCTTGGTGTTATCTAGGATATAAGAAAAGTGTCAGACTGAGTGATGGTACTATTAAACAGTATGAAGCTTGTAGAGTTTTTATCAAGACACCTTTCTTTACAGGTTATTGTAATGGAGTAGCCATACCCACTTTACCACAAGACATGTTGTTGGGAAATGTTAGGGGTATCAGATCATGTACCATGAGAGATATAGAAAGTTGGGAAAACAAATATAGTTATTTGTTAAATACAAACAGAGACCATAGAAATACTAGACAATATAACAGACATATCTCAGGTAGAAGAAACATGACTTGTTACAATTGCAACAGACAAGGACATTTAGCTAGAAATTGTTGGTTTTGGTCATACAATAACAATCAGAAGATTGCAAGTTCTCATTGTTATAAAAGTGATGAAAGAGTAAACCAAAACAGAAATAAATATGGTGACTATGAAGTAAACAGATATAGAAATCATGATTACCAAAATAATGACACAAGACACAATGTGAATTAAAATAAGTATTCTGAATATGTTACTGTATACTATTCAAGTTAAAACTATTTGAAAAATCTATGAAGAGATGTTTTATGAGTTGAAGTTAAATTAATTTTATGGAAGTGACATTATGTATATGATTATAAGTTCAGACATATATGGAAAATGTTGACCTTAAATTGGTATATTGATTAAGCAATATTAAGTTTGAAGTGAAAGCAATTAATAACTCTGTAAACATTGCAAATGATCTATTGTCTAGAATGACATTGACATAACTAAATATTGAATAGATATACAATGACAAGAGTTTATTCTATGAGGAAAATTCCATAGAATAGTAGTATATCTTAAAAAGTAAAAAACTCTATGAAAGTATTATTTTTGTACTATGTTAATAGTACTATATTGAGTCAAGAGTGAGAAGTTAATATGTAAATGGTGTTGATCTGAGTTTTCATTCATATTATTTTGTACCATGACAAATTGTATTCAACTTAAAGTGAGTATATATGTTTATTTTATCTCATCATTCATCATTGACAGTTAGGACAAAAAGGAAATTGGTGAGTGAAAGAGAAATGAATTATTTGGTATGGGATGAAAGGATATGACTATTGAAATTGTTTACAAGTACTATAATGAGTTGAATGTTTATTTTTTGCAGTAAAACTTGTCCTGGAGTTGTGTTCTTCTTCAGTCTTTGAACTTTGTCTTCATGAGAAATGTGCTATGAACTGTTATAAACTGTGCCATAAACTATGTGAACTATGTCATGAACTGGAATGAGGTATCAAGAGCAAAGAACTGTGTGCTATGAAAGAAACATGAAGATCAAGATTTTTATTTTATTGTTTTTGCCCCATATGATGTTTTCTTCAGTCCATTGTAATGACTTGGACTGATTTAGAAAAAAAAATATAGTCATATTTTTTTTAAGGAAAGGGGGGAGGAACTGTTAGGTAGTGTAGTTTAGTATTGCGCAAACTTTTTAGATAGTTAGTTTAGTCTTTTAGAATTGCGCACTTTTTGGTACCAACATTGAACGCACATTTTATGACGACACAGACGGTAGGGTTAGAGGTTAAGTTTGACGTAATAGGATTTCAGTTACTGCTAGGCTCTTGGGTTGATCAGACGTATTTATCTTTTGACTAGACTGTGGCCCATCTTGTAAATAAAGTTATTGTTGAATTGTATCTCGAAGTCAACTTGGTCATTCAAGTCGTTCGTTCTTGTTCTTGTGATTGTTTCACTGTGAACTCGTACATAATAATTTCATCGATACAACTATACCCAAGCATCTAGTATCCAGAAGAAAAACTTAGAAATACTTCAACTACAGTAATCTACGAACACAGCAAGAAGAATACATTACAGTGATAAATTACAATAAGCACATGGTGTAGAACCAGGCACAACAAGGGAGTGGAGATGACGTAGGTCCAACTACTAACAAACTCTACTGTGGCAAGAGACGTCGGCCGAATGGTCTAGTATCCACGTTGGCCTGCCATGTTATGTGGTGACACCGGGCGCCATCGGGGGGGGGAAGGTCACGTGGCTATCGGCTAGCCGATGTGGCCTAAACAAAATACCCACTCCATTACATTATTACAGCTAATCAGTCATTACAAAAGGGTACTTCGAAAACGAAAGATACTTGTCAAATTTATACACACACACACTTTCACAAAGTTAAATTGTAGGAAATAACACATGTACCTTAGAATCTTGTTCACAGTGTTCTTGTTTTCTCTGATGAACTAAGAGATTTACTTGTAAACATTGGAGTGATGACCTTCAATAGACAGTTGAAAAGCATGGTGCCATCCCTCCACTGAATTGTTTGTTCGAGGTAGATTGTCCTGCTTACGACCTCTAACATGCAATAATGCTTTCGAAAATCTTGGAGTCACTGTGCGGTTTCGTCTCTGGCGACCAATATTTTAGCCTCCCATTAGTCATACTAATACCCTACAACATCTGGCCGAGCTTCATTTAATTCTTCAAAGGCAGTATTTACATCGGCAGGTTGAACAAGTGAAAGGGCTAACAGCATCTTGACAAACATGCATACATTTTAGCTTCCCGGTATGAAGCTGCAAGATTTTTATCTTGTACTTTACGCCAGAGACTTTGTCAAACATGGAATAGACAACCGACAAGTCTGTTCGCAGGGAACACTGTGCTTACTGCATTTTGACTTGCCTGCTCAAAATCTAACATCACACTCTGTGGACATTAAATTACTAATAATGCGGTACTTTTATATACATCATATTTTGTCTTGCGCTATATTGTCTGGAAATTTCGCGCTATTTTGTCGGCGCTATTTTATCCGCGCTATTTTGACGCGTCACCTTTGAATATATAATTAAAACTATGTTAATACATACTATCAAAACCTTTTTAGTACATACTATCAAAAGAGTGCATACTATAAAAACTATGTTAGTAATATATATAATGCTAGAAGAAACAAATTGAACATAAAAATACAAATAAAAGCTTAAGTTTAAAAATAAATGATTAAATAACCCCAAATAGCGCATGTACTAATTGGAAAATTGGAAAATTACCTGCTAAAACACATTCCTTTGTCAAACACAATTCTGTAAAATAAAAATACAATGATTATAATGGGAGTTACTAGCAGTTCAAAGAAAGAAGAAAGTGACCACTTTGATAGTCTTGGAGCTTACTTTTTGTTGCAAATACAATACTAATATTTCAAAATAATTGTTCATTTGAAATTCAGTTCAACATTTCCTACTTAAACATTACATGCACATGAAAAACTAAGGAAACTGTTAAGTATGCATTGAAGAAACAACGCAACTATATCGATATAGGACTTTTATTCAGTCATCCTTAGACGCCATCTTGGGCAGAACAAACGTAATCACAACACAAGATTCATAACTCGCAATAACTAAGGGCTGAAACTCACATATCACATATTACATACTTTTCTATCTATAGACGAAACATGTTCACTACAAACGTTCCACAACAGACACATTGCAGACACATCGTTCTTACAATACGAGCAGAGGTACAATATATACGATAACATTTTCAACAGACAACAATGACATGTAATGAATCATAAACATTAAGGTATAACATAGAATATACATAGAACATAATATGCATGAATATTGAAGATATAGTAAAAACAAGATTACAAAGAGAGTTTGTGTGATACACAAATTCAGAGGCGGCCCCGTCAGAGTCGGATCCCTGTCAGATCCGCCTATTCGCAAGATGTTTCGGATGTTCCTTCTAAGTCCCTGGCTCAATTCCATGTTAAGTAGGAATTGAAGAAAACAACGCAACTATATCGATATAGGATTAAACACTTTTATTCAGTCATCCTTAGAAGCCATCTTGAGCAGAACAAACGTAATTACTACACAAGATTCATAACTCGCAATAACTAAGGGCTGAAACTCACATATCACATATCAACAGAAACCAATTAGACACTTCTATTTATGGCATTGACTATTGAGTTGAATATTTCCTGCACAAGTGCTTGGCCACAAAGTTGTACAGAAGAAGAAGAGTATTTGTACAGACGTTTTGCAGCCATTTTGGAGTGCAGCAACTTTTAACGGAAGCGTTCGAGTAGCTTTAGATGTGTCCTTAAGATCCCTAGTCTTAGAATTTATTAAGAACCACTTTATTATTGAATAATTTTTGTTGATAAGCGGAGAGACTTCGCAATATGGTCTCTTAGCGAGATACCCGTTATTAAAAATGCTTGCTCGCATCAGTATCTGATAATGGGAAAATTGTCTTAGTATTGTGAAAGGTTAACATAGCAATGATCGCAATAATTGTTCATATGTATTTAGTATAGAGTATAGAGGAAAGTTCGTCAAATTTCAATGTCAGTACTAAATTGTTTTCAGATTAATAAGTTTAATGTGTAAGAAAACTTTAGAATAAATTGCTCAGTAACTGAAAATTTTATTTATAAATGCAAGCATGCAGTCGTCCTCACCAGCAAAATCATTCAAACGACTCTTCAATGCATTTTGTATAATTGACTTGATAAATACTTTGTTCTTTTAAATCTTTTTTTTTTATGACAAATAAAATTTTAACTTCATTTTGAATGAGTGATAAGCTTGAAATCAATGTGTCCTTGCTCCTTGCCATGCAGTTTTAGAATTAGTGCTTTTAATTCAACATTCACATTTCATCACAAAGAAGAGCTTTTCCTTAGGCAGCACATCATTCACTGTTAAAGAATCCTGTTTAATATTTTCAGATTTCAAAATCCTCTAGAAAGTTAACACACCTTGCATTAAAAGGATTTTAGCAATCATAATTTTTTTCTTAACTCTCTTCTGTTTTATCTTCTTTTTTCCTATTTTGATTCGAACATTTCACAACTGGTATCCATAATATGCTGCAAGTGTTTCACACACAGTGTCTTGGTGTATAAGGCCATTACATCTGAGAAGAGGACAATCTAAAATTCTTTTAAGCAAGATTCTGTTTGTTTCCAGTTAATCTACCAGTCACTGACGGCTTGATTTAGTCTGTTAACATTAATTGATGATTTCATAGACATAACTTTGCTTCATGAAATATGTCTGACAATATGTTTTTTTTCTTAGAGTGACTTAAGACCAATAAATTCTTTAAAAATGTTGAAATGATCTTTTTTTTCTAATAACAAAAAGCTTAACTAGGTAAAATAAAAATGCCCAAGGCTAACGAATAGAAAAACATACATGTTCACTAATGGAAGACATATTTTTTTGCGTCTTGTTAATGATCTTTTCCTTTTGCAACTCCTTGAGTGACTAAAAAGACCAATCCTTGATACACTGATGCGGTCATAGGTTGGGCATATGTTATCACCAGGCGCAGTTGCATTTTCACCCTTCTTTCTACCACTGTTGTGTATGACATCTGCAATACGGGACAAAGGAGCCTCTGGTCCCCACATTTACAGTAAACGAATGTATGGAAACGCGACATGAAGCTCTTTAAACTCGACACTAGAAGCTGGGGAAACGTGCCGCTGGATAGATCTACATTGTGAGGGAGAGCATAATACTGTGTGTGTGTGTGCTTTTTGCTGACTATTTCCAACACCTTTAGTGTTAGGTATACCGGAGGCGGCCGTTGGCTAACTCTTTCAAGCAGGGTTGGCACATCCTACGGATTGTTGTCAAATCGGCTGAAAATCTAGTTTGGATTTGGAAGCTACGTACACGAATGACTACCGCCTTATCTGTTTATTTCTCCACTGAATAGCTAATAAGTGGTTTGGGAGCCCCATCTCGCTCCTTGTTTAACATTGTTAGTACTGCCCTCTCTATCCTCAGGCCGAGAGAAGGTACGTTGTACATAATTTTTGCAGCGCAAGTTAGAACCTAAAAGTGCCAGTAATAAACCGCAAGGCTGAGTTCTGTACTTTATCTAGTGTTTCAAAGGCTGACTTGCTCGCATAGACACTAATTGGCATGCTATATTGGTGTAAAAGCGCGGGAAATCGGAAGGGGGTGGTTATGTCAGGCAAATTTGAATGGGAAAAGGGTGCCTATCTCATTTTAAATAACAGTGTTTTGGTTGTTGATCCCGTGGGGTTGGTTTGTGCCTGTGTGACAGGCTGGGTTGTTTATGTCCGTTTTATGACGTCTATGTCATTTTATATGTAACCAACACTTGCACAAATGCAACACTAACCAGAAAAGAGCTAAGATGCAGGTAACTGATACATTAAATGTAATTATGTTCAGAGGTTTATTGTACAAACTTAAAATGGGGTGATATATGGGGTGGTATTTGTACAAGGGGAAATTAAATGAATTAAATTATATAATAATAAATTATTATTTTTCCACACATTCTCCTGATTGTAATTTTTTCCTTTTTGTCAGCTTTTCTTTAGTTAGAATTGTTATAGTTGCTATTTTGTATAACGTCACCGATAGCCCATAGCCTAAGGATAAAATATACGTTAACATTTATCCGGTGCCTAAATTTCCGGGTGCCTAAATGTCCGGTGCCTAAATATCTGGTGTCTAAATATCCAGATACAGTCTGCTGGTTGGCTGGCAGAATGGGTCTAGGCCAGGGGTAGGCAAATTACGGTACGCGGCCCGCCGAAGTGTTTTATGCGGCCCCGCCAAAACCTAAATAAATCATTGCAAATATCTATAGAAATTATTGATTAATTAATTAATAATTTTGATCTGCATCACTTAGGCTAAAGAAACATTGTCTCTAAACGTCAGTCTGAGAAGTTTTAAGAAAACGAAGATTATATTTAATATCAATATTATATAAATTCAGTAAAAGATATAAGCCCTGGCCAGTATATATTCAATGCTATGAAGAACTGTGTTAAAAGAGTTGGGTTGGCTTGTACAAGATGGCATGGGTAACAACAGATTGAGTTTTGACTAAGAAAAACAACATTTTTTAATAATAATAAAAAAAGAAAATATCCCAATCCTTAAATTAGTAACTGGAAAGTTTACACAAAGCTACATGGAATTCGACTTTCAAAGAGGAAAGTTTAATCCTTGTTGTGTATCAATCTCAGGGCGGTCCCTAGGCATAGAGTAAGCATGCAGCTGCTAAGGTCCATGATTGTTAAAGGGCTCGCACAGAAGTATATTTTGGTATTACAGAAAAGGAATATCGAAACTTGTACTCCATGTTATTGTTCGAAGTACACTAGGTCTTTGTTAAATTGCATAATTTTAGTTTTGTTTTTTATATTTCTATTTTTTTTTGGGGGGGCACCCAGTTATCCAAGGCCGGTCCCGACTGGCAGTTCCGAAAAGTATGTGAAGATTTGGTATTAAAACTTCTGATGTTAGGTAACACAGTTGCTTTGACTGGTTCCTTGATGGAAATGTACTGTGACCTTTTCCTAATATTTCTAATGAAGAGTTGAAGGCAGACTTCGTGTTTATTTTCGGAAGCATTGCAATTTGTTATTTGGACATGAAATGTATGTGCATCTTAACTCTTTTCAAACAAAGCTATACCATTTCTTGAGGCCAGCAAGAGAGAGGCGTTATCATTTTACCTTATCTGAAAAGTGAAACTATTTCAAGTGAAATGGTTGAAAAGTACATGACTTATTTGAATTCCTTGATTGTGGAATTTTGAAACAAATTTTAAAACGTGAAGAACTTGAAACCAGTTTTCAATAGCATCAGCTCACCATTTAATGCAGAAGCTGACTCAGCTTCAGATGAAAAACCACCATGCAAATTATGATCTGAAAGAGAAGCTACAGTCGGTTCTTTCGCGAGAGTTTCATCGGTGCCAGAAGCTGTATATCCACACTTTAAGAAACTTAAACTTTCACATTTTATGGAACCATTTTTATCTTTGAAAAAATATTCATTATGTTTGAACATATATATGCGGCCTACCTTGTCCCCAAATTGTATTAATGCGGCCCTAGGTTGAAAAAGATTGCCCACTCCTGGTCTAGGCCATGGGCAGTCCAACTGTGTGTAGATGTAGGGATCAGAGGCGGTTACTGATTACAAAACCAATGACAAGTCGGTGGCAAGCGTTCTCATTGTTGAAGTTGGCTTCTGGATAGAAGGGCCAAGTACTTAAGGATACAGAGGCAGCAATCCAAGAAAGAGAAGGGGAAAATTTGTAGAGCTCAGAGATCGAATAATGGTCCTCTCTCCACCAGGTCTCAAAAATGAAGAAAAGTCAAGAGAAAATAGCGGGGAAGGGATGGGGAAAGAGTGGAGGGACAATAAGTCGACAATGTGACGCAAGCAGACAATCTGACGTCATAAGAAGTAAGTCCCCGTTTTATCCCAGACGAAAGTTGTGAATTGAGAGACTAGGGAACCCGAGAGGCTCGTTCCCTGGCGTCCATTTGTTTTTCAACACACGTGTTTAGAGAAGGAGAAGGGGAGATGATACCAGGGCTAGGCCAGAGCATGGAAGATTACGTCAAGACACTGGTCAGTGTGAGATGGGGAAAATGACCCCCGGCCGATTTCGGGGGGGGGGGAAACCCGTTCATCGTTTGTCCACATTGGTCCACTGAATTGGGGAGGGGCATGCCTCGGTCGAATTTAGGAACTTTAGGCCCCGGATATTTAGGCACCTCGTATTTACGGATATTTAGGCACCCGGAAATTTAGGCACCCGGATATTTAGGCACCCGGAAATTTAGGCACCCGGATAATTAGGCACCCGGAAATTTAGGCAGCGGATAATTGGGCACTTTTTGAAAAGGCGGATAATTAGCCACCGGATAATTAGGCAGTCTTTAATTAGAGACCTTAATTTTGAAAAAAAAAATTAAAATGTTAACGTACATTTTATCCTTAAGCTATGTGCTATCGGTTACGTTATAAACAAGATTACAAAGAGAGTTGGTGTGATACACAAACTCAGAGGCGGCCCCCGTCGGAGTCGGATCCCTGTCAGATCCGCCTATTCGCAAGATGTTTCGGATGTTCCTTCTAAGTCCCTGGCTCAATTCCTGTATGCTCCCATCCTTAAACTATCGCAATATTTCTGAAAGAACAGTAAAGGTTAAATCATATTTTCAAAAGCCTTTAGTGTTTTTTTTCTAACCGTGACGGACAGACCGACCAACAGACAAAACGCACAAAAATATGCTTGTTTTATTCTAATGGAGGCACTAAACAATTTTATTTTTAAAAATCTGATTTTTTAAAAAATTTAAGAAATTAGTTTAGAATCATGTCATTTCCGGGCTTTACGCTAGTACACGAAAGCCGCTGCTAAAAGTTCATTTTAAAAAATGTGCATGATATCTACATGCCCGAAGCATTTCTTATAGTAACATTTCCTCCCTTACATTTACGTAATTGTTTTAGAATTGGTGTTTTGTTATTAAAAAATCGCTTGCATAATTAATTTTATAAATTAAACGGTTTGCTTTTAGAAAACTAAAAGTAGCCGTTGCACCTAAACTTTTCAAGCCGCATTTAATGGTGAAATAATATTTTTCGTATCTCTTCTAGTTTTGGCGCTCTGAGTCTGACAGACGGACAGACAGACAGAAAGTCATTTTAAAAAATGTGCGTGATATCTACATGCCAATAGCATTTTTTCTAGTAACATTTGCTCCCTTACATTTACCTAATTGCTTCACAATTGGTGTTTTATTATAAAAAAATCGCTTGTATAATAATTTTTATAAATTAAACGGTTTGCTTTTAGAAAACTAAAAGTAGCCGTTGCACCTAAACTTTTCAAGCCGCATTTAATGGTGAAAAAATATTTTTCGTATCTCTTCTAGTTTCGGCGCCCTGAGTGTGACAGACGGACAGACGGACATTTTGCACAAACCTGATAGCGGCTTTTTCCCCTTACGGGGGCCGCTAAAAATAGCAACTATAACGATTCTAACTACAGAAAAGCTGACGAAATGGAAAAAATGACAATGATGAGAATGTGTGGAAAAATGACTCCTGAGTAAGAGTCATTATATAATATAGCCCTCACAGGATTCAGGGGACGGGATGTAGAGATGATTCTCCGCTCATTGTTTCCCTCCATCACCAACACCTAAGGTTGACAGGTGAGTTTTTTTTAAATTGATGATTATGTAATTTGTGTAAATATTTAGTTACTTATGTAAATACTTCAGATTAAAAGTATTATAAAAATGTTATTATGTCGGGAAGTGTTGGCGATAAATATAATCGCAATCGCCCTCTGCTTGTGGAAAAGGGAGGGGTCGTACTTTTAAAATGGTATGGGCGGGGTGGGGGCACACACTTCCACTTAAAGGAGAGGATTTTTCGCAGGCAGATGCAAACTTGGTCGTAAAAGTTACGTAGTGAATCTTAAGGCTACACATGGGGGTCAAGTGTATGGAAATAAGATCAGCATAGTACTAAGTTGTTAAAATGGAAGTCTGGGGATTATATTTTATATGCCTTCCAAAAACTTTGGTAGACACATTTCTGTTCAAAGCATCATAATTTCAATACCAGTAATACAAATTATAATATAAGGGAAAAGCAGATAGTTTTATTTCGTTGGGCAGTGTTGAAAGTTAGGGAAACCAGTATTGTTATTTTTTTTTAATTATGTGTGTGTGTGTGTTTGTTCAATAATGGATGTATGAGACTATTTTTTTTAATTTTAATTCTAGCTTTATTTTTTCATTGTGAAGAGCAAACAATTGGTACTGAAATCAAGAGGGATGAAGAAATCATACCGTCGCGAAAATCATAATAAATATATTTGTTTTATAATAGAAAAGGCGAGGTTGAATTGGAATATCAACATTTTCACCGCCAATTTATTTTTATATGGAACTTATTGAGTCTAATTTCTTTACGCAAATAACTCCCTTTTTTTTAGATTTATTTTTATTCAGGCAACCTATTTTTTTTCTCTTTTTTCTGTCTTTTGGTGTATTTTTATTAGGCTTAGTGTTTGTAAACATACTATAGCTGTTAAATTTTTTTTTGTTTTCTACTAATCTTTGTTCTGAGAATTGTGTTATTGTATTAATAACACCAAGCATCTGTTATTGTAATAAAGTCCTCGTCAGGCAAATAAAAATCATAAATTGATTGGAAAAACTTCTAAGTAATTTTATTTTAAACACTTGCAAAGAAAAAATATAAAATCAAAAAAAAATGTTTTAGTTAAGGTGAGATATTTACAAAACATAGTCATTTTGAAACTAAAGTTGATTTAAGTCATATATAGTCTAGTGAAATCTTATGTTGGGCCTATTCCCTGAATTGTTCTAATGTTATTGTTTTTTAGTATATTGAGAACACATATTTTGTGGTCTCTTTTGTTGGTCAATAAAAACCTTTATGTATTTCTTTAATGGCAGATTGCCAATAGCGTCCTTTGCAATTAATGCACTTATACACTCACAAAATTGATCTTATAAAGGGGCTACCCATTAATGGTATAATAAGGGGGTGTTGATACTACAGATTAATGCAGTTATAAAAAAATGAATGCTACTTTATAATAGTTGATCAACACATTTAATTCCTATTAGTAACGCGAGCCCTCCTCATTCCCATGCCTGCTATAAAGAGATTTCCAATTTAGCATCTATGCTGTTCGAACCCTTGACCCCAGTGTCACTACTAGATTCACTACGTAACTTTTGCGACCAACTTGACACCTACCTGCGAGAAATCCTTCAAGTGGGAATGTGTGCCCCCCCTGCCCATCCCATTTTAAAAGTACGACCACGACTCCCTTTCCCAGGGGTCGATTGCGATTATATTTATCGCCAACAAAACTCGACACAATAAAAATGTTTTATAATACTTTTAATCTGAAGTATTTACATTAGTAACTATATATTTACACAAATTGCATAATCATCAATTTAAAAAACTCACCAGTCAACCTTAGGGGTTGGTGATGGAGGGAAGCAATGAGCGGAGAATCATCTCTACCTCCCGTCCCCTGAATCCTGTGAGGGCTATATTATATAATGACTCTTAATCAGGAGTCATTATTTTTTCATACATTTTCATGATTGTCTTTTCTCCCATTTCGTCAGCTTTCTTAGAATCGTTATAGTTGCAATTTTTTATAACGTAACCGATAGCCCATAGCCTAAGATAAAATGTACGTTCACATTTTAAAATTGTTTTCAAAATTAAGGTCGCTAATTAAAGAGTGCCTAATTATCCGGTGCCTAAATTTTCGGGTGCCTAAATATCCAGACACCGCCTCGGTCGGACGTTCAACCAGCTTGGTCAAGGAGAGGCTATTTATAGAGTATAATTTGGCATGTGTTAAAGATAAAATGTGAAATTAAAATGTCTGAGGGGTTGGATTGGAGGGGGTTTATGGTGGTATTTTTGCAGTTAGGAAAGTTAATGATTAATATGTTAAATAAAATAATGAAATGCTTGGACCTGTCTGATTCCTTGTTTGAGATTAAGACGTGTCGACACTAAGGTGTTCTTGGAGTCGTGTTGGTAAGGTCCTGTCTGTGTTTCCAATATAGATCATTTGACGCCTAGAGCATAGTATAGCATATATGACTCCTCTACTATTGCAGTTAAATTTTCCACTGATCGTAATGGTCATCTTAGGACAAGTGATGGTGGGTGTGGCGAGCGTATGTTTGCAGGTTACGTCGCTTGTATGGCTTAGTGCTGGTTCCACGACAACTCGTTCACTGACATTTCGTTCACCGACAAATCGTTCACGACTTTTCGTTCACGCGACTATTCGTTCACCAGACATTTCGTTCACGCGACTATTCGTTCACCAGACATTTCGTTCACGCGACTATTCGTTCACCAGACATTTCGTTCACGCGACTATTCGTTCACCAGACATATCGCTCACGGACTATTCGCTCACAGACAACTTGTTCACCGACAACTTGTTCACCGACAGTTGGTTCACGACAAATCGTTCACGCGACAAATCGTTCACTAACAATTCGTTCACAGACAAATTGTTCACAAACTAATCGTTCACTCGATATTTCCAAAAACAAAAAAAAAAAAAGCTAGCGATCGGGACTAATCCGAAATTCTTTTTTAATTTTCTGTTTGTTTTTGTTATTATTTTGTTATTAAGGACAGTATGTGATACAAATTCTACTTAAAAGAAAAAAAAAGAGATTGTACAAGCTAGCTGAAACATTTGAACGGGCCCTTACTTTACTATAGGCTATAGGTAACATTTTTACTTTCACCTTTAATATACATTTACCCCCCTCTTTTTTTTCATCTACAGGGAACCTACCCATTCATCTGAAAACTCTAGTTAACATCTAGTTGAGAGCTAGACAGAGTGGCTCCTCTGGAAGTAATAAAACTTTATTAGACATTGTCTATACACATTTTCAATCTGTTAACATTGAAAATATCTACTAGACACTAATATATTACTTTCCATCAAGTTTAAAAGGAGTTCTATTTTATTTTTATTTTAGTTAACTTGTTTCTATATGTGACCACTCATTTGTAGACTAATTTGATTTCTTGGACTTCGATAAAAAATTTATTGAAACAATCTAGTTTTGTTGTATTGCGATAAATTTATATTTTTTTTTATAGGGAACCAAAATATTTCCTGTTGATAAGTATCAACCTTAAAATTAGATCTGTATCTAGTATGTGACGTTCAGAGTTGAAAAGTTCAAAGATGACAATTAAAAAAAAACAACCTTTCACCAATGTTTTGCAAACGCGAATATGAATGTAAAAAAAAAAGACTTGTCAATGAACCATCTCTCCTCTTATAAGTAATGGTTCCTTGTCCGATAAAGTTGTATAACCTCCAGAGCCGCCATTCTGTCTAGCACTCAGCTAGGTGTTAACTAGAGTGTCCAGCGAATGGGTAGATAAAAAGGGGGGGTATAGGTGAACACAATAATAACAAAAACAAACAGAAAATTAAAAAAGAATTTCGGATTAGTCCCGATCGCTAGCATTTTTTTTTTTGTTTTTGGAAATATCGAGTGAACGATTTGTCGCGTGAACGATTTGTCGTGAACCAACTGTCGGTGAACAAGTTGTCGGTGAACAAGTTGTCTGTGAGCGAATAGTCCGTGAGCGATATGTCTGGTGAACGAATAGTCGCGTGAGCGATATGTCTGGTGAACGAATAGTCGTGTGAACGAAATGTCTGGTGAACGAATAGTCGCGTGAACGAAATGTCTGGTGAACGAATAGTCGCGTGAACGAAAAGTCGTGAACGATTTGTCGGTGAACGATTTGTCGGTGAACGAAATGTCAGTGAACGAGTTGTCGTGTCCCCCTTAGTGCTCAGCAGGACAAAAGAGCGCGTTTCTCGTACCCATGGCCTTCATACGGCGTTTTGGGGCCTGGTGTTTCTTGTACAATTAGGCGTTACCTACATATGTATTGATACCGTAGCTGTGAAACCGTATACATGACAGCTGCGTTTCACGCCTACCAGTTACCTGCAAGATCGCCATGGAGGAGCGAGAGATCTAGCCGTAGATATTGAGCTCTAAGAATCTAAATTGGAAGTCGGAACTATTTGTAGCTTTCTGTTGTAAATGCCAGTGTAGTCAGTGAAGTGGTCTTTTTTCCTGGTTGCAACTTGGGTCTATTTTTCGCGGTTTGACAAGTTCCCCCTAGAAAAAGGAACGGGACGGATAATAGAAAATTATCGAGGTTGGGCTCACTTCCCTATGTCCTAACTAAGGAACCTGTATGGGTCTGCTCCAACCCGCTGTGACTATTTGTATATGTCAATAGGTATGGAAGCTGAGGCCGAAATACTAAACTAGGTAAGAAGGAATGTTATAACACATAATTTGTGTGCCGGTCTGTAAAGTAATGCCAGGGCCAAATACAACATTCAATCCATTAAAAGGATCTTGAAAAGGCGTGTGATTTTTTTTATATTTTGGCCATTAAACATTTCTTACTACAATGTAGATCAACCTATATTGTCTCTGTTTGAATTCTTATATCTTTCTATTATTTACCATGCACGTGAAAGTGTCTGGCGCCACTGCGGAGACATGTAAAGAACTAGTACTTTATTATAAATAACTTTAATTTAGAACTGTCCAAAAGAGTAAGAATAAAAATCGAACCTTTTGATATAATCGAAGAGGTTTCAGGCATGGTAGAGTCAGCTTTAGTTTTCTCAACAATGAAAGCAGCTACCACCGCTACTAATGATACCGTAACCATTATGAGTATCAGCATCAACAACTTTACTCTGAGTGGTCTTCTGTCTTTTGTAAATCTGAAAGAAAACAAGTAGGCGTAACATAAGTTTGTTTTTTTTCAAAACTATTCCTCTGTTATGAAGCTGAGGCTTTTGTCTTTTGAAAGAGCGATAACTTTCACTAATGAATATTGTAGGCCTATTTAAATAATTAAACCTTTTTTAACCCGCCGCAATCCCTCCCTCCCCTTTTAGGAAAAATCCTGGTGAAGCGCACTCAAAGTATATAAATTCTAACTTGATGTTACATATATAAACATTGCAACATTAATAAAAAGACAATACTAGATCTAGATCTATTGTACTAGGTACTAGCATTACAAACGGGTTCTCATGATTTATATAGTTCATTATAGACCTTTTTATCCATCTTCTAATTTAAATAAAGAGTCCAAATTTTAACGAGCCCCTAATCTACTTTGCCGGTGAATTAGTTTATCTGTCGCAATGAAATTAAACGTCTGGCTCTCTTTTTATTTCCTCCCTTCTCTCTCTCCCTCTTTCTTTCTATCTACGGAACACCAATTTTGTTAATTTTTTAAACCGTTGCATCGTAATATATCCGACATAGCCTCTTAAATTATTGCGTTAACCCGCTTTGTAACGCCATCCCAGACACACACAAGTAGATATTCTCTTGGTCCGTGAATTCTTGTATCACTTATACTCATCCATGCCTCACATCCGCTCTCCGGCTCATCATAAATAATCATATAATGCTAGTCTTCTGGCTTTTCTCCGGCTTCGCAATTCAATCTATAAATAATTACCAAATGCTACTCACTGTCTCATAGATCAAGCTGTCGTACGGATTCGCATAAAATTTCGTACATAGCTTCCTTTTACCACCTAGGCGCTCATTAAATACCGGTTTTGATAGATTCGCAACCTGACGACCGCAATTCACAAAAAAAAAATTAATACAAGCTATATCAAATCTTTGTAATTCTTTTTCGATTTTCACAAAAAAGAGGACATTCTACATATTAAGCATAAAAAATATCATAAATATTTCGTATTCTAAAAGCAATTAGTTTCTTTTTTCCTAAGTCTATTTTTCTTAATATGCTTTACGTAATTTACGATCCCATTTATTCGCGGTCTAAATTTAAAAAAAATACAACAACACTAATTTCTATAGCATTAAGATAAGATAAGAAAATTTTATTGATCCAATCTAATAGAAATTCAGTTTGTGATTACAATTGACAACCTTAGCGTAGCTACTGTACAAAAACAATACTGATGAAAAATTCGAACAACATTCACTATTTCACATACAAATACACATACACATTCACAACCAGCGCTTTATGAATTTGACTTCTATGTACTTCTCAGCTGACCTCGTAACACTCTGACCGAAAGTGGGACAAAGGAATTTCTAAATATTTCAGTTTTATTCTTAATGGAAAGGAGACGACCACTTCGTTCAGATCTTATGTCTTTTCGTCGTCTGCGTTTGTCCTCGGTAGAAGATTTTCTTTTGGTCTAAAATGTGTATCCAGCGGCCTTCGTGAGTGACCTCCAGCTGTCTCGTTCCGACTCCGCATGCAGCCAGGTGCTCTCTTCTATGTCAGTAAAGGAAAGTTGGCGCCTAAGCTAGTCTTTGAAGCGTTTCCGTGGGGCCCTCTGTTACGTCGACCACCTTTTAGCTCACCAAAAAAGACTGCCTTTGGCATATTCGTCCCCCACACTGGATACGTGCCATTCTCAGCGTAGCTGTCGGACCATAAGAAGTCCCTCTTTACTGTCCATACCGGGGCTCACAAAAAGATCGCTGTTTGTAGTGCGGCCCTACCACCGTATGTCCATGATGGAGCGCAATCATCTTTGGTGAAAGCGCTCAAGAAGACGCGATGGTTTCTGGAGGATTTTGACTAGGCTGGGATGCCCACCTACGTTCCTATCCATTCTCAAGCAGTTACACGTGGGACAAAGAGGCCAGATCAGACACAATGGTGCCCTTTCTGATCACTTCCCAATAAAGAATGGCGTGAAGCAGGGCTTGCCCCTACAATCTCCGACGTCCCATACAAAAACAAAGGAGATGGTCATAACGGAGCTTCTCTGTGCCGATGATTGCGCCCTGCTAGCTCACAATGTACATGACCCCAAGAACGCGGTAAACGAATTAGCATATGCTGCCGCCTCTTTCGGTCTATCTATAAACCTCGGGAAAACAGAAGTCATGTTTCAGAAGTCACTCAATAAAACATACCCAGCCCCAAGGATCACAGTAAACGGACAGCCCCTTAACGTGGTAGAACACTTCACATATCTAGGTAGCATAGTGTCAAATGACGCCTCACTTTCAAGGGAAGTTGATAACCGTCTGACCAGGGCCAGTAGCGCTTTAGGACGCCTTCAGGCGAGAGTTTGGTGGAATAAATCTCTCAACGCTTTTATATGGCTTTAAGACATGGACACTATATAAAAAACAACTAGAAAAGTCTAACATCAATATAAATAATAATATTACACTAAAACATTTTTTGTTGTTTATCTCTTTTTAATGAGGAAAGCGTGCATATTTTTTTTTCTATATTCTTCATGAAAGAATATATCTATCAAGTAAAGTCGGTGATAAAATATCTCTATATATAATTCTCTTCGTCCCCAAAACATGCGGGGCACCACGAACGCACAACTACTCTCTAGCCGTCGATGAAAAGTCATGGAAAGACTAGACTAGAGTTGACTAGACTAGAGTTGACCCACGTAACGTTCGCGGCGACAGAGAGCGAGGCTCAGAAAAAAGAGGGAGGGGGAGTAGATGTAATATTTCTCTTTATATTCTATTTGACTACATTATGTTTGTATTTTTTACACACGTCAATATCTGGCGCAGACAATTCCCTGTTTATTTAGCATTTGTCATGACAATGAATAAAGCACAAGGTCAAACATTCAAAAACATATGCCTGCATTTTTCAAAACCTCTTTGGTTTAGTCATGGACGATTGTATGTTGCTCTCTCCACAGTTCCTTCATTCACTCACCGTCGTTTGCCCAAACCCACCCCAACTTTGTCTTTCAGGAAGTGTTCACTCGTCGCGGGTCGACTAGCATACTATATTTGATCTAAAAATGTATTAATAATAATAATTACTAATAAAGGGACTACGATGAATTTACTTTGCCTTTAACGAACTGGACACTGGCAGCGCCAGAGAATGAATACTCATTCGTTTCTAACATAATAATAATAATAACTATCTTTTTTATCCATAAGGAAATTTGTCTTATAATTTGTGCAGTACACCAAAAAAGTTTTTGTAAGTTCTGAAAATGCTAGCTACTATTAAATTGGTTTTTAAATTAATAAACATGAGTCTCTATTGTTATAAACAGTTCGATGATTTTTAATGCTTTAATAAAAACTATCATTATGTATGTTGAAAACTTTTCATATTTACATGCATTCCACATATCTAGATTAACTTACCTCAAGAGTTCCGAAGCTACCGCAGTTCGACTGTTATTTATCGTACTGAGCGAATCATTGTCCGCAGTAAACTTGGCAACTTCAGATGTAGCCATTCTGTGACATTCAATGAAATTTAAAATATACGACATTCTATGTAATGCAATAAATTAAATAAAGTTAGGTCAATGTTACTATCCTAATTACTATTTTGTATCAAATAGTTTGTTAATCAAATAAAACTTGATTTATTAGTAAAATAGACTTAATAAAAACACAGGTGAAAACAGCGTTGTCTGCAACAGCTTGTGGTCAGCTACGCAGGTTTCAACTGGGCTTGCGGGGTCATATGAACACTGCACTCATCAAGAAATTGATTTTATTAGTTATAAAATAGATTTTATCTGTAGATGATCAGTCCATTAGAGTTAATGAAATGAGACTATTATTCATTAAACTTACCTATTGCAAAGACCTTTCGTCAAAATTAGAATTGTATAGTATTAAACATTTCCCGCCACTTGCAGTTTTGAGCAAATTAGACGGAACTCTCTCAGAAAAGGAACTGAGCACAGCCATTGACATGCTTGCACAAGGGAAAGCACCCGAAGGAGGTGGTATTCCTGATGAAGTTATTCAGGCTCGAAAGCATGCCCTAATCAAGGCACGCCACGAACTGCTAATTTTGTGCTGGGAGCAAGGAATAGTCTCCTAAGAATTGAAGGATGCCAACATAGTAACAATTTACAAAAATAAGGGCGACCGCACCGATTGTAACAGTTATAAGGGTATTTTACTTCATTTTCAAAAACAAAATTTAATAAAATACTCAGAAAGACACAAAGAAAAAGGCACATTTCTCGTCCCATATGCTAGGACAAATTTGTACAAAAGCTCCTTCTTCCCTAGCGCTATTAGAGCATGGAATAGATTACCTGAGCTAGCCAGGAAAACCAGTGACTTGGCAGAATTTAAGTCATTGGTTATTATGCATGACTGAATGCATGACGCGTAGGACTAATCATTTTCTTTTTAGCGGCCCACGTAAGGGAAAAAGCCGCTATTAGGTTTGTGCGAAATGTCCGTCCGTCTGTAACACTCAGGGCGCCATAACTAGAAGAGATACTAAAAATATTATTTCACCATTAAATGTGGCTTGAAAAGTTTAGGTGCAACGGCTACTTTTAGTTTTCTAAAAGCAAACCATTTAATTTATAAATCTAATTATGCAAGCGATTTATTAATAACAAAACACCAATTCTAAAACAATAACGTAAATGAAATGTTACTATAAGAAATGCCTTATGTATATAGATATCACGCACATTTTTTTAAATGAACTTTTAGCAGCGACTTTCGTGTACCAGCGTAAAGCCCGGCCATGACATAATTCTAAACTAATTTTTTAAACTTTTTAAAAAATCAGATTAAAAAAAAATTTGTTTAGTGCCCCCTTTAGAATGAAAGAAACATTTTTGTGCGTTTTGTCTGTTCGTTGGTCTGTCCGTCACGGTTAGATAAAAAAAAACACTAAAGGCTTTTGAAAATATGATTTAACTTTTACTGTTTCTTCAGAAATATTGCGCTAGTTTACGTATCTATAATAGATTGTTCCGGATGTTTATGTCTAGATCTACATTGAAATTTTATAATAAACTAAAACTAATCTTCTATTTTTAAATTTAATATTGCATTCATTCGATTGATTATCAGGGCTTTTTTTTTATTTTACGTAAATTTTATCTAAATTACATCCAAATTATTAATAATAATAATTAATAAGATATATATTAAGAGTGCTAAATCAGAAGTTTAGTTTATGTAGATCTACATCTCTACAGATCAACGCTGAAAGATTATTTGAAATCGCTTGTGTGACATATTGTATTTATCAGGCTATTAGTTTGTAACCAGTTTGTTATTAAGTTAAGAGCAATGCCTTGTCGTGCGGTTAGCGTGCGGAACTGATTATCTCGACGCTCCCGGGTTATGTGTCTGTTTGTTTTACATGTTTCGAATGTTTCCTCAGAGTTAAAGATAGTTTACATTCCTAGTTCAAACCTTCCTCAGGAGGGGATGGGAGCATGCAGGAATTGAGCCAGGGACCAACGATAAGTCCGAACTACAGTCTAGTGCGCAAACATCAAGATAAGGCAGGTTTATACCCTGCTCGCCATCCTCAGTCGTCAAGCGAGAAGTTAATCATTTTCAATTTAGAAGGAACATCCAAAACATCTTGCGATTAGGCGGATCTGACAAGGATCCGACTCCGACGGGGGGCCGCCTCTGAGTTTGTGTGATACACAAACTCTCTTTGTAATATTGTTTATAGTAACGTCTGTATTGTATAAGATAAGAAGATTATCATAGTTGGGAAGGCTTATGCCAGAGTAATACTGAAACGGCTACAGATCTTGGCAGAACGAGTTTACCCAGAATCGTAGTGTGGCTTTAGGGCCGGTAGATCCACAACTGATATGATCTTCTCTCTGCGACAGCTACATGAGAAAAAACAGAGAACAAAGGCAGTCCCTCTTTATAGCTTTTATTTACTTGACCAAGGCATTTGACCTTGTCAGCAGAACCGGCTTGTTTGCCGTATTAGAGAGAATCGGCTGTCCAAACAAGCTAGGAAAACTAGTGTCAGCTTTTCATGAAAATATGCAGGGCACCACCGTACAGTTTGACAGTTCCGCCTCTAGGCCATTATCCATCAAGAGCGGAGTCAAACAAGGATGTGTTCTGGCTCCAACACTATTCGGCATATTCTTTTCCATTGTACTCACCAGCGCTTTCAAATCCCTGGAAGATGGAGTATACATCCAGAGTAGGTCCGATGGAAGGCTATTTAACCTGAAACGCCTTATTATAAAACGAAGAGCGGGCGTATCTTGATTAGAGAACTGCTGTTCGCCGACGATGCCACACTCTATCTTATTCACAAGAAGGATTGCAGAGGCTTGTGAATGCACTGGCAGCTGCTTGTCAAGAGTTTGGCGTTACAATTTGCCTCTCTAAGACTGAAATCCTGGCTCAAGATTTTGCAGAAATATCAGTGATACACAATGGAAATCCCTCACTTACGGTGGTGTAGGAATTCACATACTTGGGAACAACAATAGCCAGCAACCTAGATTTAGACACTGAGTTGACAAAAAGAATAGGGAAGGCTTCTGCAGCAATGGCAAAACTCTCCAAGCGTGTGTGGAACAATACCAAATTGACCACGGCAACAAAAATGATTGTCTACAATGCCTGCGTTCTGAGCACACTTCTTTATGGAAGTGAGAGCTGGGCAATTTACGTGTGTCAAGAACATAGATTAAATAGCTTCCACCTACGCTGCCTGCAACGCATACTGTGCATCTCCTGGAGGGATCGTGTCACCAACCAGGAAGTTTTGACACGGGCCAACATGCCATCTATGCTCTCTTTAACAGAGAAGACTACGCTGGTCATGTCACTCACATGCCAGATGGAAGAATCCATAACGACATCATATACGCTGAGCTAGCAGAGTGAGCCAGACCCAAGCGCCGCCCAATGATAACTTACAGAGATGTCTGCATTGAGACATGAGAGCCACGGGCATTGACCAAAGTATGTGGGAGGAGATTGCCTAGACCGAACAGCATGGAGAAAGTCTGTACGTGCTGGTACGAACTTTACTGAATGCAAAATAAATGAAACTGCCTCGGCCAAGAGAAAGAAAAAGAAAGCTGCCCTGTCAGCTAGGACAGAGGAATATAAATGCACGAACTGTAGAAAACTCTGCCGCTCCAGAATTGACTTGATCAGTCACTCCAGATTCTGTCCCGTCTCAAGACGTAACAAAAGCCAGTGACTCATCTAGGCGCATCCATTGTCTTGCGAGACAGAAGGAGCCATATATCTAAACATTTGGTTGGAAAAAAAATTACGAAACAAAATGTTTAATTTGAAACTCTGAAAGCGAACATAAATTTTTGATTGAATAATGACACTCTTGACAGTTCTTTGGGTTCATATCGGCCCGCCGATAAGTTTTATGAGGCCCGCAGACATTTAAAGAAATCATGTGTACCCACAAATTGCGTATAAAAGTAAAGTTACCCTTTCAGACCTTGTAGTCTGTAGGGCAGATGATGTAAAGGTCATCTGATTCTGTGGCCTACGGTTAACGAGGGTGTCATATGGCCAGCACAACGACCAACCGCCTTTACTTTTCCCCAAACTAATGTTAGGAACCCATTAGACCCGGGTAATGCTGCCCTGCCTCATCGTGGCGCCCGGGTGGAAACGGACGTATGAGGAGACGACTAGTCCAAATGGGTGGCGAAACAAAGTTCCCGTGAGAGTGCCTAAGAGCCCATGAGAATGGGGTCATTGCATTGACGGGGATGTAACAAAGCTCTCGCAAAGACCTGTTACATCTAGGCGCCGTCCTTCAAAGGTTCATTTTCCGTTTCATAAATGGCGGAAACCTCCACGGGTTGGCCTGGTACAGTAATGACGGGGGAAGTCAGTGGTGCGGCTTTCGGCCGCGTCTCTAGTCCGCAAACCGGAGTGTCCGTGTCCACTGACAGTGAACGCCGCAAAAACTCAAAGTTTAACCCCTGAGTCTCATCCCCCGTCGGAAACGACAGTAGGTCGGAGGAACCTACAATCGCCCATTTCATTTTGTTCGCTTTTGCTGGACTTGGTGTTCCAAGTACGCAGTACAACACCAGTATTGACACTTTAAGATGGTACCCATTAGAGCTGGGTGGACTCCTAGGCACCCAAGGATCCCGAAATAAAAATCCCAGTCTTCACCAGGATTCGAACCCGGGACTCCCGGTTCGGTACCCAAGCGCTTTACCGCTCAGCCACCGCGCCTCCTACAAATTGCACATATAAAAATGAAATCATATCAAAGATAAATAATTGTAAATATCTATAGATATCATTGAAACTTTTGATTCTTATCAGTTATAATGAAGAGACTAAAGAAAAATTGTCTATAACCGTCATTCTAAAACGTTCAACGTAAACGAAGATTATTTAAAATGGCAATCTTTCGATACATTCAGTCAAGTGTTGGGTTGGCTTGTACAAGATGGCAAGGGTAACAACTGGTGGAGACAGTGCTTTGAATGAAAAAACAGGCTTTCTAATCAAATAAAGAGCAATAACCCAACCATAAACTCCTTACGGGAAAGTTTACATAAGTCTGCATTGAATAACATATATTATTGCTCAAATAGAAAAATACTTTATAATAAGGCATAGGGCTGGCTTTAGTATAGTAAACTATGCAGTTGTATAGGGCAGGGGTCGGCAACCTTTTGAGTCGAAAGAACCAAAAACTACAATTAACAAGATTTCTACGTTATAAAGAGCCGCACAATTTTTTCCTTGCAAACTATAAATGGTATTCACGCAAACAATTTTTTTTTAATGAAAAGAATGCAACGAATTTATTTATTCATATATAAAGAGTTGTTTTTTTACAACAAATTAGATTATATATAATATATATATATATATATATATATATAATTATATGGCATTATTACATAATTAGAATCAATATATTTCACTTTGCTAATAACTAAAGTGGTTGAACATTTTCTTAAAACACTAACTTGTACTTAAATAACAAACAATAGAGCAAACAAATTCGATAGAAGCGTTAATTGTGCATGTTTTAAGAAAGTTTGGAAAAATTTGGCTCATAACGTTTTTTAGTTTCAAACACAGTTCTAAATTTTCATTTGTTAGTTGGCTTCTTACTTTACTTTTAATTATTTTCATTCAAGAGAACGCTTTCTCGCACGAGTAAGTCAACCCAAAGATATTCAGCACTTTACATGCCAACTTTTTAACCTCATTGTAGCATTTTGGAAGATTATTCCATGCACCGAATCAACTAGCGGCATTTCTTTTTAAGCTGTCCACTTTTGCTACAACTGTTCCAATTTGCTTTTCAACTCTGTCAATTTTCCACTCCACAAAACTTTAATTTTTAAATCGATCAAATTCAGATTCAGTACCTATTACAAATAGATCAATGTGGGTTTCGTTACTATTTGTGTTGAAATGTATTACTAGGAATGCTAAAAAGGTTTTGTTGGTTTTAAATAGCTCAATAAACTAATCATTCTACCAAAACATATGCTGGGTTTTAATTTCCTTGCAGTTTTAGATTCAGTTCATTTAATATCTATGTTTTCTCTGTTATATCAACTCAAAAGTAAAATTTTCGCAACCATTTGTCGTTCTCTAATTCAGGATGATGAATGCTTTTTCATTTAGGAATATATTTATTTTTTCATTCAAGAACAATGCTAACGTTTCAACCTTTGGAAAGCCATTGTACTTTATAGTCAAGAAAGATGTCTGAATACTGAGTCTCCATTTCGTTCTTTAAACTAACGAAGAAAGAGTGCTTATGTCACGTTGCTGATAACTATCTTGATTACCAAATTTATGACCTCAACTATTTCGGTCAAAATCGTTTTAGACACAAACCACTTCTTAGTGTATTATTCAGTGAAATAAGAATTTTATGGTTTATTTTACTCCGAAGAATCATTGACGCTCCTTTATTTTTTCCTGTTTTTTTAATTTTCTGGCTACATCAGTCGCTATTGAAACGATTTTATTTAAATCAATCTTAATGTTTTTTTGCAAGGTATTTTTGCATGTGCTATATCTTCCCATTATGAATTTATGTCGCAAGACTCATCTGTCGCAGATATTAAATTGACTTCATAGTCAAGTTTATCACATTTAAATAATGCCGCGTTCAACACTTTTGATGACGTCTTTTTTTTTTCAAGTGCACTAGGTGACTTCCCTTTGTGTGCTTGTCATCTTTTCTGGTGACGTAGTGCTCAAGCGCTACGATTGACGTCTGCTTGTCTCTCTCTTCTCCATCTTGCGATCTAGAGGCAAGACGTTGTTCTAGGTGTTGGATCTTAGGTCTTACGTCTTAGTTTTTTGTTTTGGATCTTGGTTTAGATTTCGTCTAAGCCTAAGGTTCTTTGCATAGTGTTCTGTTGCAAGTCTGAGGGTACAGATTCCAGACTGTGAGGTTCTTTGTCAGACCTATTGAAATTCTAAGATGAGTGATGTTATGAACCGCTGAGCTGTTGTAGTTATGAACTCTGATGCTGACTGTTGGTGGAAACAGTACTTAAACGTTAGATCATATGTGTGTTGAGGATTAATTGATCTAAGGTGATTACATTATATCACATGATATATTTTT
>JADKLZ010081101.1:7398514-7420256 GCA_021533235.1 Biomphalaria straminea
AAGTATTACCTTTGTGATTTCATGGATCTAGTTCACGCATTCGCAGAGCGAAGGCTCCATGCTTGCACAGAAAGAAAATCTCCGAAACCTATATCTAACTCTAGATCTAATTCAAATATGACATATCTACTTTATACTATAATAGATTAACATACAAAATATAGTCCATTCATTTTATTTTATTCAAATTAACCTCACATTTGTGTTTCTAAAGCATTTTTACATACATTCGTTCCACTGGTGGATCCAGGACTTTGGAGTGGGGGGGGCGATTTTATTTTGAAACCCTAACCCTAATGCACAGTAAACCCTAACTCTATGCAGAAGGCTATGCATAACATGCATACAGCATATATACATATTTCTGAATCCTCTGGCTAAATGTATTAGTATGCACACCTATACAAACACTGCAAAGAATTTTGACAACTAAACTTTCAGCCTCATATAACTTTATTGACTAAAACGCTCTGTAACAATTCGTAACTGTAACAAGTAGCTTAGAAGACTACAAATCTGGTTGGTTACAATTCACTGTACTTCGAACTGCACTTCAATCTTTCTCAACTTTCATCGAGCCGTATTACGTTCCGCTCCACTAGAACTGTTCCGAGTCGTCCACACTACACAAATCAGAGCCGTACACGTCTTACATGACTGTATCGACTGTAACGGCTCAAGTCCACTGTAGTTCGCTAGTATAGACTTTGTCAAATCCAGTCAGCTCCCGTTAACTCTACCATAGTTAACTTGCTTCAAGTCGCACACATCTCTGGTCGTACTCCACTATACCGAATCAGAGCCGTACACGTCTTACATCGACTGTATCGACTGTAACGGCTCAAGTCCACTATAGTTCGGTGTATAGACTTTAACGACCGCAGTCCACTCCAGTTAACTCTACTCTAGTTAACTGGCATCGAGTCTCTGGTTGTACTCCGCTCTACCGACGACTCACTCCGATTCTATACTACGACTGCATACTACGACTAACTTTTCACATTCACTCTCCGGCTTTTATAGAGTCCCTAACCAGTTCTCCGAAATTGCCTAAACACTGCAGCTATCTTTTGGAACAACACTCACATCCTGTCTATGCTTATACATGTATCACCTAGAATAACACTGAGGACATGGCACATCCTGTCTTTGTTTGCCGAGTAGATACGAGAGAGACACTCTATGCTGAGTCATCTTGATGGTGTCACATGCTGACCTCCCCTTGTCACTGTTCATTTGTAACAGTATGTATGTATGTCCCCGCATAGAAATCAAAACCGTTTACAAAACATTTTTTACATAAAATCGTTCCCTCTAAATGAAAATAGCTTTAAATGTTTTGGCGTACTTTTCCGTACTTGGCGTACTACTGGTGCTTCCGGTGACCTTGTCTGAAACACATGATAGTTTTGAGGATGAAAACCCCCTCTTCAATATTATTCTTTTTCAAAATACATTCACCAAACACTATGAGCGTAGCTAAGGAGGTTTTGATTTAGTTTAAAAAACAAATCCAAAGATTTTTTTTTTAAATTTACCCCCCTCCCTGTGACAAGTAGGTTAACATAAGACATGTTACAGAATTATTATGATAGTTCCCGGTCAAGGAAATTATCAATAATAGTAATAGGGCTCGTGCTGAGCGATGATTTATCGATGATAAATAATGATAGCTAAAGAGCTAAATACATTTGGTAAGAATGGTTAATAAATTCTAGTCCAGATAAAGTGGATGACTTTGACTATTTAGTCGTACAAGTCTTGACAATCAAATGTAATACATAAAGTGAACTACTTACATACTCCAAGATACGAATTACACAAATATGTACACAAATATAATGCACTAAATAAATGCACAAATATATAAATACACTAGATAGCAGATAATTAAACATAAACCACGTACCACCAAATCCAATGTAAGAATATAATAAATGAATAAGTAAGCTCAAACAGAGATATGTATCTTCCCTCTCAGGTCTCCAGAAAAAAATGACATAAAAATAGGAAATCCTGTATCTTTTACACGCGTGGACTTCCCAGGTGTCCAGACTGCCCGTCTTTAGGTAAATAGATTATCGCTTGACCTTGATCGTTCACGGGAGAAAAACACATGGATAGGCACTTGTTAGGAACGGCCGACTCGCGTCCCTTGTATCTCCCATATGGCCACACGACGGAGACTGTTTGCTTAGGACAACAGAGATTAGATGCGTGAGACTATCTAGGTGTGGACAGGATTCTTTGAAGTCCACTCCCTTCTGACAAGGGAGGGTGAGGAAGGTGTTATCTGGTGAAAGGGGTGGAGGTAGACTCCGTCCAAAGAATATATCAAAGGCACCGCACAGGATGTTGCTCAGATAAGAAGGGGAGCTTATTCCTGTCGATAGACTGGCTAGATACGTGTCAGATTAGGATGTATAAAGTGACATCGATGCCTAGAGATAGAGGGGGGGGTGGTAGTAGGGGTGGTACTAGTGATTTCTATAGCCATATGGGCTAAGGTGAGAGAATAAAGATAAGATAATAAAATAAATTAATGAAATGCCTAGACCCGAGTGATACCTAGAGGGGGCAAAATTTATTTTTATCACAATTATTCACTGAGGTAATGGTACCTATCTTTTTAATCATAGTACAGAGTTTCTCGTTGACTTCGTTCAGCTTCGTACCCAGCTCTACCCAGAACGAAATCATCTGATCGTTCACTGCACTCATGGGCTCTCCGATATCTGGTTCTACCTCAAACCAGTGGCGTAGCATCCATGGCGCGAAGGGGTTCAATGAACCCGGGCCCACAACCATTAGGGGCCCACAGCCTGTGGAGTAGAAACAATGTTGTAAAGGGTTTGATTGCACTTGAGCCCATGACTCTTGACCGGTTGGGGCCCACACGAGAAATAACGGATGACACTAATTCACGAATTAAAATTTCGAAACAGCTGTTAATTATTCATTTTTCTTAAAGCTTAATTGGTTTCTTTTTTTCTGTATTTATAATGTTCTAAAACAACTTTTTGTTATTACCACATCGTATTGCTGTAAGGATTAACTATCTGAACAGTAAAACGTATGCGTCTGACGTATGTGTCCGAGCCCATGAAGTAGATACTTGGAAATAGTGTAAAGCACAGGTTTATAAAAAAAAAGACAAGAAAATAGAGACATGTCCAAGTAAATCATGGAATAGTGTCTTTCTCTGACCCATGCTTAGTGATTGTTCGTAGTTCTTGGTGAAAGTTAACATCATTATATTTTTACAAAAAATATTATCATGGAATAGTGTCTTACCTGTGTATTACCTGTGGTCGTAACGATGTCGCCCACACAGCAGTTCCCCCCTCTCTATAAAGCTGATCTATCCAAAGGCATATATACATATATGTATTAATATAAATATGGAACTCTGAACAATGCTTAGTAATTGGTTTATAATTCTTAAAGAAATTTAACACCATTATATTTATACAAAATACTGTGAAACCTCAGACTAGACTTTATTTAAAATTGCTATGAATATTGTTACATCTCCAGTGGCGAACTGAATGTGTGTATGTGTGAGACCCACTGATACAGGCTTAGGCGACGAAGGCGGGTCACAGGTCAACGTCTGGCCCTGGTGTGACCTGTACCTGTGCTCATGTGTTCTTGAGCTTGGACGGACTAGAACAGTGTGTGTTAGGACAGTTAGAGACAGAGTCCAGCGGATAGATAGAGCAAGCGTGCATTTAGGACTGTGGTGTTATGAACAGGCTTTGAAAATGTAGCATATACGCGATAGAGAGACTGTTGTTTTAGTTAAGTTCCATTGTGTTTAAGCATTTGTAGTTAGTGGCGCCAGTTGTTTCATATTGGCTGTGTTGATGTGTTTGTTAATAAATCGCCACTGTTGTTAATGAAGCTCTTGTCGTTAAGTTCTTGAGTTAGATGTGTTGTGTTGTTGCTAAGCAGTGTGAGCAGAAGGCCTAAGAAGTGAAGTTCGTTAAAATATTAAAATTTGACAGGAAAACAAAGCCCCACAGATTCAAAACGAGAAAATAGAGCTGTTGGGCAATGCAGTTCTGGCTGAAATACCGAGGTCCAATCCGCGCCATTTTTCTCTTTCATTGTTAAGAGCACTCAAAACATATTACATAAACGTTGATCAAGTTAGCATGATTAAAAAAAACTGTTTTTGATCTCATTGATGGAATACCCCAGAAAATAGCAATTAGAGAATTATTGCTCGGTTTTCGTTTTTGTAAGAACCAGACGTCTGCAGAATTGGCTGAAAAATGATCCAACTAATGAATAATCCCTATTTATCCTTAAATAAACTGCGAATCCAAAGTTATGATGGTGCTTCCAATATAGTTCTAAGTGGATAGTAGGCAGAGGCGTCACTAGGCAGGTGCGGGGGGTGCGGTCCGCACCGGGTGACACCCGATAGGGGGTGACACCCGAGTGTAAAAAGGCACTTTTAAAAACAAAAAAAAATACCAACTTTAAAATGTGACAGAAGCAAAATCATAAAGCTTAGAAATTGTTGAATAAAATTATTCTAAATGGGAAAACATTAATAGCAAGATTTTCTTCTGCAATAAATAGTGGACATGTCCACAACGAGAAACTCGATAGAAGACTGAAGAACATTTATCAGGCTTTCAAATTAGGAACATTTTGGGAGCAGGACTTTAGCTTCAAAAAATTGACAAGGACGTCATTGCTATGATTGACGTATAGATGGGAAAACAGAGGAGCATCTTGTATTATAGATTGCTTACTATCGCATTGTTTCTAGCAAAGAAAAAGTTGGTATATGGTGGCAAACTGAAGAAGATTTTCATTGAATTATGAAAGTTTTTTTCTTGGGATTGTGGAAATGTTATCCAAATATGAGCCAGTGCTGAAATAATAACTTATACGATCGCAAGTCAGCGATTAAATAAAAAGTTACTTTCCAAGCTTGTACCAAAAATATATATACATGTTTTAGCAAACCACTTAAGGGATATACTTATCAGAGATGAGAGACATAAAAGCTGCAAGGTACTCTGGTATCTTGTATTACAGCACAACTAACATAGATCTCTGAAGTTGTAAGATATATTAACAGTAGCAATGGTAATGTTGAAATGACAGAAATGTAGGATATTTCTCTTAATGTGGGCCAAATCTGGTGTATCCGTTCTGATAATTTAAAACGACTAAAAAGAGATGGGCTTAACGTATCGATATGATGAGCTCATGGACATGGTAATGCAGCTACAATGTCAAGGATTCATGAAGAAGTGCAGGCAGTAATAAATGAAGAACAGAAAAGAAACTTGAATGGATGTGTACACTGTTTACTTAAGCAATGTGGCCCAAATTCTTAATCGGAAAATATTTTCTAATTATACTTTCTTGGTTCTTTAGAAAAAGGGTTTTCTTTCTTTGCCGCTAATACTAATAAATAGGATAATATAATTAATGATAGCGTGTCATATGAACAACTCGCTGGTGTGCTCATGGTGTTGCTGTTAGATTCATGAAAGAACGATTTTATGAAAGTGTGACGGCGAAAATCTTTGCCGTCTCTCTGAAAATACAAACACTAGAGGCGCAGCACAACTATGATTGCCAGCTGTCTGTGAATACATGCATAACTTTCATTGCTTGACTTTCTTATTGGCAGATGTACTCAAAAAAGTAAACTGAACACAAAATTACCTTCAAATTAAAGTGTTAATTATTTTCAAAGTGGTGATTAAGCTCGAGCACTTAAACATTTACTCTACGAAATATGTGAAAAGTTAGCTCAAAATGTTATTAAGATATTTTTTCTCAAATCAAACTAGCATGTTATTGCAAAAGAAAAATACGTTTTAACAATATGAAAATATCAGGAAAGTATTCTTAAGATTTACTATTCAAATTGAGAGCAAGAAGTTAATACTGAGTGCATCAATCTCTTTTATATTGGGCCTGACGGCAAGATATGTGAACAGAAATACTAAAACTAGAATACTAGAATGCAGCAAAATTTTGAAAGACGACAATGAATCTCTACCAGCCTTTGAATGAAATCTTTAACTGTTTCTTGCCAAATGCATGTTTACAAGGCGTCATGTGAAAAGAAGCTTTGCAAAACTAAATTTAACTAACAATGTTCTCTGATTAAAACATTAACTAACAACGTTCTCTCATTAGAAAATTAACTAACAACAATAAAACATCAACTAATAACGTTCTCTCATTAAAACATCAACTAACAACGTTCTCTCACTAAAACATTAACTAATAACGTTCTCTCATTAAAACATCAACTAACAACGTTCTCTCATTAAAACATCAACTAACAACGTTATCTCATTAAAACATTAATTAACAACTATTTTTTGAAATCAAATTAATCAATTCTGTCCATTGAAAACGAAGTCGCAAGATATATTGAGTTTTAAGCTTTTTATAAGTTTTCTAATTTGAAATCCTGAAAAGGAAATTTAAATTTTATTTTCTAAAGTTATTGTAAACTTTTATATGTTAAAAAATATTCTTTAAAAATTGTTGTACCTATCAATATACTTTCCATAAAGTTGCATTTTTCATTAGTTGTTCTCATGAAACTACCATGAAACTATATGTGATTATAATGTTCAAAAGTTTCCATTAAGAGCTGTTTAATGTTTACTTAGGAAAACATGCTCGGTTGATTTTTAATTTCTTTCTATTTAAAAAATAGTAGATGTTAATGTATGTGATGATTAACGATAATATGTAAGTGAAAAAAACATAATTGATACTCATTTAAACTTAGTGTAGCAGCAATCAACGAACTGTATTATTGCGCAAAAAAAAACAACAACAACTGAACAACGATAGTTTTTTATTTGAAGAATAAATGGAACGCTGGGGGGGGGGGGTGACACCCTGATTTTACCGCACCGGGTGACACCCACCCTAGTGACGCCTCTGATAGTAGGACCTAGAATGGCCTTCGGGTATTATTGCATCAAAAAGAAATCGCTCGCTTATTGTGTTAACGTTTGCTAACTACGACTTAAACTTGGTCTTAAATGATTCCGTAAGCTGTGTTCTAGACGTTGCAGATTTTCATGACTTGGTGTTTTTTGCTCACAGCATCTCAAGATGGGTGCGTCTTGAACCCAATTGGAAGCGCAAAGTATGTTGTGTATTTATATTTCTTGTTGTGTGTTGTGAACTGCTAAGTTCTGGTGTGTCAAAATGTCATGGTGTCCAAGTCAGCTTGTGTGTGTATGTGTAGTGTGTTATTGTGAACTGTTTGGTCATTCTTGTTCAATAAAGCCTAGAGTCAAGACATACCTTCTAGTTGTGTTTCATTAGGTTACTACAGACTATATAATACGCTCCAACACTTTTGACCACAATGTGGCCATCAAGGGAGAATGCTCTAACAACAATGAGATTAAGATATTTTGATGTACCAAAGCAGTTTGTGTTTCTCAAAGGTAAAAAAATCCATGGAAGCTGCAGCACTTAGAAGATACTTATAATTATTCGCTAACATTACAGGCAAGTCAAACTGGGTGTTCGGGGGCCGCATGCGGCCCGCGACCACCTTGCATGCGGCCCGCTTGGCCACCTAAAAAAAAATAATTAATGTTAAACTATTACACTGGAAAACAATAGATGACAAGCTACTTGAATGGAAAAATAGTTTTTGTTTAACTGAACAACGGGGGTGAGTCTGCAGTAAAAGCAAGCTACATTTTGTCAAACTTCATTGCAAGCCATTTCAAATCATTTAATAAATGTGATTTTATGAAGGAGTGTTTCGTTAAAGGTGAAGTCATTTATTTAGAAAAAAAGGAGAAAGCATTCAAAGAAATAGCGTTAACTAGTAACACTGTTGCAGCTAGAATAAATGACATGTCAGTCAGCTTACTTGAACAATTATAGAACTACAGAGCTGTTTTTGAATTACTTTCATTGGGTCTCTATGAGTCAACTGACGTAACGGGTATAGCACAGTTGGCTATATTCATAAGGGCCTTTAACAGGAATTTCGACATATATCAGGGACTCCTTGAGTTCTGTTCTATGCATGACAAGCGAGGATGATTTTTGAGAAAAGACAGGAGGTGAAAATGCAGCCCAATTTATCTTTGGTAAAGCTAGCTAGTCTAACAAAGGTATGGCGCACCAACCATGAAATGAAATGGTTTTTATGCAAAGCTACTTGCAAAAATAAGATAAGAGTGATGCTAATTTAAAATTAGCTTATTTTCAGTGCATTATTATTATTATTATTATAGATTTTATATAGCCTACTTTCATGCTTATAGCATGCTCGGAGAGCTTTGGTCCAATCTCATTTGTGGACCAGTGGGGGGAGGGGGCATCTAGAAGTTGGTTTTCCATGCTGCCTTTAGGCGCTCTGCGCGAGTCGGGTGTCGAACCTCCTTCTAGGTAGCCAAGCCAAGTTCAAGCGCACTTAGCCTCTCGATCACGCGATCTGATTTGCTTCTGAAAATGCTGTTGGAAATGTGCAACTAGAGCTGACAGAATAGAAGTCAGGTTCTTAGTTGAAATCTAATAATATTGAAATGGATGTGCCAAAATGTTACAGTCATTGACCCTAAACGGTTCGTTAAATTGCGGAAATTTGCAGCTAGAATTCTAGCTATTTTTACATGCACTGGTCTCTGTGAGCATTTCTTTTCCATAATAAAAGCTATTAAAACACCTCACCGTTCGAGATTATCTGATCGAAATTTGTCATCTGTGTTGAAACTTGAAAGGGTCAGTGGCAAACAAACTTCAACCTGACAATAATAAAATGATATCCCAGAAAAGATGTCAAGCATCAGGACAAAGAATATATGCGTAATCATAGTAATTTTTAATCAGTTAATAGTACTACAAGTTTAGCTAAGGGACAGGTATGCCATTAATTATTGTATTCTATTGTATTATTTCTAATTTACATAAAACTAGGCTGTTTTAAAACTGATTTTTTGCTGCGGCCCCTCAGGTCATAGTAAGTTGCTTATGCGGCCCATATACCTTAATGAGTTTGACATGCCTGGCTAACAATGTCCTGCTTATCGTCGAGTACAAAATTGTAAGCGCTGTCAGCGTTGCGTTGAAAATGTTGAAAAATGAGCAGCAAGATCTACATAAAGCAGAAAGTATTGGAATGACTTTTGTTTAATATACCCATACATTCAGATTCCACAATAGTTCTGTCACACTATACATTCGTCTTACTTTTGGGTAGGGGCCCCACCAAGATATTCTTGAACCCGGGCCCACGGGTGCCTTGCTACGCCACTGCCTCAAACAGGTAGGTCTCGGGATAATCTCCTTCATCAACCAGGTTTTGTCTAAGACTGGCTCTCATCTTTTCTTCGGCACAGAAGATTCTTAGCTCCCTGGCATGGAGCTCTTCTCTTAACTGTTTACAGCTAAGTTCATCTAGCTTCCTAAACGTTGTCATATTTATCCTTTCGTTGAGCCGTCTAAATCCAACTTTTGACACCAATGTAATAACTTCTCAAGTAGGGAACTCAACGAACAGATAAGAGGCAACAAATTAGTTGGACTTCCGCTATAATAAGTCACAGGAACTACTGAGTCTAATGTCTTCAGTTCTTAGAGTCCTACTTCCTACCATAACACCGAACAGACCACTGACACACTTCCCTAGTGTCATTCCAAGTCTCCCAAAACAGTTCTACAGTATAACGCAAGACCGAACCTAGCCACAGACAGTTTAGACTTTCCTAACTTTAGCTTGATCCACCACAGTTCTTCTTCATGTCTCTCGATCATTAGTGCGCTCGATTTATAACATTGCAGGGTTACAACAATATCAACTGTCCAATTTCTAGAAAAATCGTTACAGCGTTTTCGAGATTCGTGTCCAGGTTACATCTTTCGCCCAGAAGGTTCCACGAAGGAATAAGTTAAATAGTGGTATTGTAAAAATACACATTAGGTTGGTAGTAAATTGTGGCTAGTCAAAAGTCCTATCCGTAATATAAATATAATATAAATACATTAGATTAAATAAGGCTAAAAACAACAACAGGTGAAGCGATAGGAGATTGAACAACAATACATACCTAAAATCCTGGACAGGAGAAGAAATACAAGCTTTCAACGAAACTTCAGTTTCAATAAAAACCCAAATCAGTGTAGACCAACATAGAAATGGATACAAATCACGTGAGAGATGATGAACAGAGGATAGATGAACGAACGAGAGTAGGGGAGGGGCGCTAGTGGTTCTAGGTCCCTATGCTAGCCAATTCAAAGAGGTAATGAAACTTATCAGTGGAGAGGGTGGGACGGTTGTGTCCTAATGTCGTGTACAAATGTTGATTTCCTCGAAGGTATCAGGGTCATTTGTTTCTCAGATAACTGCTTTTACGATACTTCAGATACTTGTTTTTGATAAATGGTTCACTAGACAAATGGCAAACCCGATAAATTACAAATAGAAAACTACGTAACAACAAGTTTCACAGTAAAAAGTTCGCAGACAACTGGTGTCACTGAAGCATTTGTTTCTGAAACATTAGCCGCAAAACTCGATATCTGGTTGGAGAGTGTATATCTGTAAATAGAATTAATACTAATTTTTTTTTATAATTATAGAGCTATTATTTTGCTATTAGTAACTAATAAATGTTAGATTTCAGCAAGAAAAGTATTTTAAAAAACACCTCTTTTAAAAAGACAATATACCTCCATTATAAAACTAAAAATAAAACAAAGTTACAAACACAGTACATGTGAAAACACGAACTCAGTATTGGCTCCCGAAGTGGTCCACCCAGGCAGGTAAAAAAAGGCAGGTTTCAATATTTTCAGAAAGAATATAAGAATGAAACTCTATAAAAGACAAATGTCAGAGAAGAATGGAGAAAGAAGGTTGCACAAATCTTGTGTGGTGCCCCAACGATCCAGGAGACAAAAGGATATGTGAAAGTGAAGGTGAACTTAGATTTGCACCTGGCCTAATTGGTCATAAAGTCAAAAAATGGTTATCTAATTGTTTTTGTAAATGGTCAATCTCTTATACGACGCCTCAAGAAAAAAATTTAAAAAAAAAATAAAAAAAAAACTTAATAGTTCATTGTTTTATATATTGTACATGGCACAGTAGTTCTAGTGATAATCTGATAAACTACGTATTAATTGTTGTTTTAAATTATGTTCCGCTTATATATGCATATTAAATAGATTTTTTCTCTTTAAGAACAAAAGTTAAATTTTTTTTTTGTAAATGTATAGTTAGTATAAAGGAACTTAACTTAGCAATACATTTGCAAATACGTTAGCAAAAAAAAACAAAACAAGATTACAAAGAGAATTTGTGTGATACACAAACTCAGATTCGGCCCCCGTTGTCGGAGTCAGATACCTGTCAGATCCGCCTATTCGCAAGATGTTTCGGATGTTCCTTCTAAGTTGAAAATAATTAACTTCTCGCTGGACGACGGAGGATGGCGAGCAGGGTATAAACCTGCCTTATATTGATGTTTGCGCAGTAGACTGTAGTTCGGATTCATCGTTGGTCCCTGGCACAATTCTTGCATGCTCCCATCCTTAAACTATCGCAATATTTCTGAAGGAACAGTAAAGGTTATATCATATTTTCAAAAGCCTTTAGTGTTTTTTTTTATCTAACCGTGACGGACAGACCAACCAAAAGACAAAACGCACAAAAATATGGTTCTTTCATTCTAATGGTGGCATTAAAAAATTTTTTTTTTAAATCTGATTTTTTTAAAAGTTTAAGAAATTAGTTTAGAATCGTCATGGCCGGGCTTTACGCTAGTACACGAAAGTCGCTGCTAAAAGTTCATGTTAAAAAATGTGCGTAATATCTACATGCTAAGAGCATTTCTTATTGTAACATTTCCTCCCTTACATTTACGTAATTGTTTTAGAATTTGTGTTTTGTTATTAAACAAGATTACAAAGAGAGTTTGTGCGATACACAAACTCATATTCGGCCCCCGTCGGAGTCGGATCCCTGTCAGATCCGCCTATTCGCAAGATGTTTCTGATGTTCCTTCTAAGTTAAAAATAATTAACTTCTCGCTGGACGACGGAGGATGGCGAGCAGGGTATAAACCTGCCTAATCTTGATGTTTGCGCTCTAGACTTTATTTCGGATTTATCGTTAGTCCCTGGCTCAATTCCTGCATGCTCCCATCCTTAAACTATCGCAATATTTCTCAAGGAACAGTAAAGGTTAAATCATATTTTCAAAAGCCTTTAGTGTTTTTATTATCTAACCGTGACGGACAGACAACCAACAGACAAAACGCACAAAAATATGATTCTTTCATTCTAATGAGGGCACTAAACAATTTTTTTTAAAATCTGATTTTTAAAAAAGTTTAAGAAATTAGTTTAGAATCATGTCATTGCCGAGCTTTACGCTAGTACACGAAAGTCGCTGCTAAAAGTTCATTTTAAACAATGTGCGTGATATCTACGAAAGTCGCTGCTAAAAGTTCATTTTAAAAAATGTGCGTGATATCTACATGCCAAGGGCATTTCTTTTCGTAACATTTCCTCCCTTACATTTACGTATATGTTTTAGAATTTGTGTTTTGTTATTAAAAAATCGCTTGCATAATTAATTTTATAAATTAAACGGTTTGCTTTTAGAAAACTAAAAGTAGCCGTTGCACCTAAACTTTTCAAGCCGCATTTAATGGTGAAAAAATATTTTTCGTATCTCTTCTAGTTTCGGCGCCCTGAGTGTGACAGACGTACAGACGGACACTTTGCACAAACCTAATAGCGGCTTTTTCCCCTTACGGGGGCCGCTAAAAATTAGAATATATTAAGGAGAAGATGTCATTTTATCTTCTAATAAGGCCTTGTTAAATATAGACTGCTTTTTGCGAGGCGCGTAAGCAACAATATGGGTCAAAACGTTTTGAAGAAAACTTTTTAAAACATCTTCGCTAATGTGATTCTTCTGGATTTTTTTTGTCTCAGAAAAGTCGAAATTCTTCCGTCTATTGCAATTTATTATAGGGACTTTTATGTGAAAAAAAAAACAAACGTCCTTGCATAGTGTGAATGCTTCATTTTGTCCGGTCAAAGAATCTCCCATATGCAGTTGAAGAAATAAGAACTGTAACAAACAATTGCCCCATCTGTGCAGAGATAAAACCTCGTTTTTATCAATCATCTGCCGGCAGCTTAGTAAATGCCACATCACCATTCGAAAGACTTAGTGTTGACTTTAAGGGACCACTCCCTTCTACCACTAAAAATAAATATTTATTGACAATTAATGATGAATACTCGAAATTTCCTTTTGCATATGCATGTCCTGACATGTCTACTCAAACAGTAATTAGATGCTTCACAAACTTATTCAGCATTTTTGGCACGCCTTCTTATATACATTCAGATCGGGGATCAACTTTCATGTCTGAAGAGCTACGATCTTTCCTCAGAGGTAAAGACATAGTAACAAGCAGAACCACAAACATATAATGCCAAAGGGAACGAGCAAGTAGAAAAACTGAATTCGACTCTCTGGAAGTCAATTCTTCTGGTCGTCAGGTCAAGAGGGCTACACAATGGGAGCTAGCCCTAAAAGACGCTCTCTATTCAATAAGATCTCTCCTATGCACTGCTACAAACATGACGCCTCACAAAAGACTATTTTCCTACAAAAGAAGGTCCGACTGTGGTGTCTCTCTGCCGACTTGGCTATCTGTTCCAGGGCCTGTCCTAATGAGAAGGCATGCGAAGCAAAGCAAATTTAAGCCGCTGGTAGATAAAGTGGAACTTATTGAAGCTAATCAGAACTATGCCACATACGTCTTCCTAATGGATGGGAAGAAACTGTATCACTACACCATTTGGCTCCGAGAGGCGACTCATCTTCAGAGACCGTAGTACAGGATTTCGCTCCGAGAGACTTTGAGACATCTTCTGAGGTCTTTCAACATCAACTGGCACCTGGTAACACTGAGATTTCTCCGGGTGTCTCCCAACACTCAGTGGCATCTAGGAGTTTACATAGAGACATATGCAGAAAACATGGTTCCACCTGCATTAAGAGCAGAGGAAAACATTTGTGAAAATGGACAAAGAGATCTAGCTACCTCCAATGACTTTGCGAGGTCCAGAGCGGTTTGGAAGGCAGTAAGGCGAATCAAAGGGAAAGAATCAAATGCATTAGGGCATTTGAAAAACCAAGGACGAACTGTCACGTCCCCCAGAGAAATAGCTGACTGCCTTGCATCCTCAATAGCAGAAAAATCATTCGCTAAACAAGTCACATGACACAGCGCCTGGAGAAGATGAAATCCATTACCAGTTCCTCAAGCACCTTCCCAAACCCTCATTGGCAGTCCTGCAAGGGGTCTATAACTGTGTGTGGCAAACAGGCGCTTTCCCAAACAGCTGGAGGAAAGCCACAGTTATAACGATACCTAAACCGGGAAGAGACGGCTCTGACCCAGCTAACTATCGACCAATAGCACTAACAAGCTGCATCTGCAAAACCATGGGAAGAATGATAAACAGTAGACTGGTCTGGTACCTGGAGAGGAATAAAGTGATCTCCTGTGACAAGTAGGTCAAAGATGGTGGCCGTTTAGGTGTCTATGGGGTTTAGATAATTTGAGGACCTTGACTTGCACATAAACTAACAGGCACAGCGTTATAAATGCAGGCAACAAATACTAGTAAATTAAATATATGTACAGTTTATCTACATAGAGAAAAATAAGTAAAGGTAAAATGCTGTACAGGGTTAGGTTGGGGCCTAACAATTTACATAAACTGAAACTATCATCATAAGATATGAGAACCAAGTGGTCTGAGTGTCATTAGGCTGGTTGCTTAGTTTTAAGTCCTATGCTGCTCTGACGAGACTAGTATGGCTGATGCTGAGTTGTCTGTGGGTGGGCTGGCGTGATCGATCCTATCGCACGGGACAGTCCAACTATACGTAGCTGCAGGGACGGGTCTTCTGGCAAGCGGACTCTTCTGAGTAGTAAGTAAGGCTGGTATCTTCAGATCTGGTTTCAGCAGACTGGTAACAGCATTACGAAGTTAGGGCTTCTAGTAGAAGTAGCCTGTAATAAAAGCTGCAACGAGATGCGTAGATCGACTTAGCCATAATGATGACTCTGGGAGGTAGACGCCTTTCCGTGAAGGACATCTTCAGAATGTTTAAATAGAAACTATAATCTAGTTTCACAATAGTAAGGGGAGTTAATCAATTAAATATTACATCTCATCAGGGGAGACAATAATAATGATTATAGTGAAGTCCCACAAGGGCGATAACACATAGTTATATAATATTTGATGTGAAGAAACTATAACTTAGTTTCACAAATATTAAAGGGAGCTAACACACATATATATATATATATATCGTATCTCCTAAGGGGAGAATACAATTTGAAAAGGTTCCTTTAAGTCCCCCGAAAGGGAGGGGGCGGCAGGATGTCCGGTCAAGATAGTTAGAGGCGTGTTTACTCTTGTTGACCGACTTGCTAGACATGTCAGATTAGGAAGATAAAAGGTGACAACAATGCCTAGAGAAGAGGGGGTGGTGGCAGTAGGGCAGTACTAGTGATTTATATAGCCATATGGGCTAGGTTGAGGGGACAAAGATAAGATAAAAAAAAATAATTAAATGCCTAGACCCAAGTGATACCAAAAGGGGGCGAAATTTATTTTTGTCACATCTCCAAATACCAATGCGGATTCCGGCAGGGGCGGACAACAACCGACCACCTGGTAAGGCTGGAAGCATACATCAGAAATGCTCTACTCAGACGAAAATATCTAGTAGCTGTATTCTTCGATATAGAAAAGGCCTAAGACACGAACTGGAAACATGGCATTCTACGTGACCTGGAGCTTATAGGACTTAAGGGACAGCTCTCCCGTTTTGTAGGGGAATTCCTAAAGGACCGAAAATTTCAGGTCCGAGTGGGCACCTCCACTTCTGACACCTTAGAACAGGAAATGGGCGTACCCCAGGGCAGCATTCTGTCGTCAGTCACCCTGTTCAACATTAAAATTAACAGCATCATAAATGCTCTGTCCCCTGGCATAGAGTGCACTCTGTATGTTGATGAGTTGTCATTTTTACATATGGGAAAAATATGAACACCTTAGAAAGAAAGTTACAGTTAAGTTTAAACAAAACTCAACATTGGGCAAACGACAATGGTTTTAAATTTTCGGACTCCAAAACAGTTAGTATGCATTTTTGTAATTTAAGGGGGCTCCACCCAGATCCTGAACTATCTATCTATTCACAAAAAGAAAATCCCCGTTGTAAAAACTACAAAATTTTTAGGCCTCACCCTAGACTTCAAATTAAATTTTCTCCCCCACATTAAGGAACTTAAGAAAAAATGTCAAAAGTCGTTAAACATGCTTAGAGTACTCAGCCATACGGACTAGGGGGCTGACAGAGACACCTTGCTGCTGCTGTATCGAAGTTGGATTATGGATCCATGATATATGGAGCAGCAAGGAAGTCATATCTGAAAATACTGGAACCAATCCAAAATGCTGCCCTCCGTCTCTGTCTCGGCGTGTTCTGCACGTCACCAATTCCAAGTCTACATGTGGAGGCTGGAGAGCTCCCAATGGACATAAGGATGAAAAAGCTTGCAATGCAGTACATAGTAAAGCTAAAATCCAACCCCACGAACCCTGCTTTACACCCCGTATTCTATCCTACAGATGCTGAACTATACATTCGAAGGCCTAACGTCATACATATCCGTTAGGACTTCGAATGAGAGAATCCATCCAAAATTTAACCCCACCCATTGACCAAATTTCTAAAATAGAAACCCCACAAAATCCTCCTTGGCTAACTAATAAACCCAAATTAAATTTATCCCTCCTTAATTTCAAAAACGAAAACACAGACCCAACCCTATTACAAGTCCACTTTAAAGAACTACAGGAGAGATACGGAGAATGTGGCACCATTTACACTGACGGATCCAAAAGTACTCTAAAAGTCTCTGCCTAATATCTGGTGATGACATGCCACTAATGATTGCGTCTCTGGTGGCCTCGTTATGGTTTTTGAGGGCAGTCTTTAGCCAGCAATCTCAATCTTTGAATATACCTGTCTACACTCTGTCCTGATTCCTGTTTAAAATTCGATATGAGATAGCGAGCATAAACCCCATTGGTTTGTTTGATATAGAGTCCGTTTAGTGTATTTACAGAGGTTTCAAAGTCAGTAAAATCCGATATCAATTCATACACACCATGTGAGATTAAGTTACATAGTAGATCAAACTTCTCACCTTCTGGTACAGCAAGTTTTAATGCGAATTTCTCGAATGTGTGAAGCCAGTGCTTCCAGATCCTTTGAGCGTCCGGATCATTAGGATCCACCACCAATCTTTCAGGCTTTAGAAAACGCTCCATACTTAAAGTTTGAAGCACAATTAATCCACAGGATTTTCGTTCAATAAATTGTAGTAACCTAATGTAACACAACTAGAAGGCATGTCTTAACTCTAGGCTTTATTGAACAAGAATGACAAAACAGTTTACAATAACACAGTACACACACACACACACACACACAAGCTGACCTGGACACTGTGACATTTTGACACACCAGAACTGAGCAGTTCACAACACACAAGAAATATAAATACACAACAAGCAATAGTACTAAATTATTTATCTTTTTAGATTAAAAGATAATTTCCAAGCCAAACTGAAGCAAACAATTGACAATGTCACAGAGGATTGGAAGAAGCTCTTCTTTTGGACCAGAGGTGGGACGGCGAATCATTCAACAAGTAAGACAGCTGCGTACAATGTCTTTCAGATTTCAAGGTCAGTCTTATGTTCCTAAATTACATTAGTATTCTATATTTTTGAAAACTGTTTTTGGTTCATCAAAATAGGTATGATGTCTGGTGGAGCAGATCCTTTGTTGCTCCGAATTTTTAAATAAAAAACTCTATTTACGCCGAATAATTATATATATATGTATATATATAAACTGTACTAACTTAAGGGAAGGCAACTCAACGAGGCAATGATGTTTATTTACAAGACATCACAGTTACACAAATAGTATCTTCATTTAGCGCTGTCTCTTCATCTTGGCTCTGAACTTACACGGAAATCGTTAGTCCCTTCATGTCAACATCCTCTTCTAATCTAGCTACTAGAAGTGCGCATCTCTGCACCAGCCTGTAAGGCAGTGCGCATGACATAGTCATAACAATATATATATTAATATATATGACAATTAATTTTCTTGTTACAACGTCGCAAAAACTGTCGAAAATCGGTTGTTCTGGACATTTTTATGAAAAACATTTTAACGCTGTATAATTGTTTAAAATTGCACTTCTGTCTTATTGTTATGACTTCGCCATGCGCACCGCCATCCAGGCTAGTGCAGAGATGCGCACTATTAATGAATAGACTGAAGTCGGATATTGACATAAGAGAGTAACGATTTCCGCCCAAAGCTAGAGAGTGGAAATAAAGACACTATGTTAAAGAGAAGATGTTATCGTATGTAACTGGGATGTCTTGTGAATAAACATATATGTCCTCGCTGAGTTTGCCCTTACATTATACTACATTCAATGTTTTAGCTATAACGTCACAAATTCTCATTATGTTAATATTATGTTTCGGATATTTAAGGAAAACACTTTTTCAAACCAAATAATTGCATAAAAAATCTCTCCACAATATTATGGAAAATGTTTCCAAATTTTGTTGTCTTATAGGCACCTTGTCATATTTTCTGGTTAACTTATTGTTACGAATCTAACTATCTAGACTCTCTGCAAACTGCACCATACACCAGCAACTGAAAGAACTTGACAACTCCGAGCTCCAAAGTAACGTAATAGTTTAATGTTAATAAAGAACAGCCAATATGGTACAATTGGCAACACGTATACTGTATAAATAGCTTTCCTATAACACCGTATCGCCGTATCAACTCTTGCACTGGTCTCTCCGTCTCGTTCCGGACTTGCACTGGGTTCAACAGTTCAGGACTGACTTCACACACTAGGCTCGTTGTGTCGGACTCGATCACAGATCAAGATCAAGATGTTCAGCCGTCTAAACTGTTCTTGAAAGTACTCCGCACTGAACCATCGTAATGTTCCGTACATAACCACACCGCTGAAATGTGCTGTAGTCGACCGTGCTCTGAACCTTCTGTCTTGTGAACCCTTTTCTTGACCTTCTTTCCGGACCGTCTTGACTGCTTTTTATATAGGGTCCCTGCTAGCCTTCTCGAACCGGACAGAACGCCGCTCGAAGTTTCTGGGTGGTCAGGTGACTACGATTCTCGTGACGCTCCTGAGCTCTGTTCACGCCGCCGATCTTTCCCGAACCTTCTTGTTGAGACGCGTCGCGGCTGACCGTAGTAACTTGTCACGCTTCACCGCTCCTCTGGCCTGGAGCGATTTGTGTCGGCTGAGTACACATACCACTACCCACATCTGTGTCACCACCAGGTTTATAACAATATTATCGCGTGAACTGTAGGGTCGCTATTCCTCAATAGAACACTGAACAAATCTTTTTTTAGACGCAAATGTTTTTTTTTCTTGAGAAATAAGAGATTGCCCCAATATATCCTTTGGTCTGTGGACCGCTTGGGCAACCCACAAGATCTGACAACTTTCATTCTCCATTATTCTCTGTCATTTGCCGTTGATAGAATTTTATTCTGAAATATATATATATATATATTTACCTGCCTTTTTCCTTGTTTCCTTGCCCGGCTGGACCATTTCGGGGTCCGATTTTCAGTTTTTGTTTCCACTTTTTAGGCCTACTTTGAAAAATTATAACGTTCAAAATAGTTTTCCCAGTGTGGACAACGTGCTAGAAATGCTTATTTCAGCGGTATACATCAACTGTTAAATTTCTAGGAAAATTGTTAGAGCTGATATACGTATCATCTGTCCGCCCATCCACCCTGGTTCGATGGCATGAAGAAGTGACTTGAATAGAGGTATTGTATTTGTAATCCTATACTCTTAAGAGAGCAATTTTTGTATATAGGCCTACATATTTATATATAATATCAGGTGGCCGAGCCTCGCTCGGTTAAATAATTTACTAAGGTTATATTCCCAAAGTCATTTTGGAACTATTTTTGTAATTACGAAAATGATCGATCGGATAAAGACTACTAATCTGAAGAGTTGCTTTAGTGTTCTGTTAGTTCTTAGTGTAATTGTACATGGCAATTAAATATTAAGTCTCTTAAAGACAAATCACAGCTCACGTCCGTCTTATATGTAAGCTTGTCAGGTGGCTCTAGATTGGCCTATTTCAGCTTACGTAAAATTACCAGTAGGTAGATGGTAACGCTACTGGGTGGGTTCAGTCTGTGACACCCCAGTCTGCGACCGAGGGACAAGATTTGTCTGAGTAACCAGATAAACTAGACTTTGACTAACTTAACTAATCTAGCTAAACTAAATGAAAGCACCAACGTAACTTTACTTTGAAAATGAATAGAACAAAACAAACTTTATTTGCATAACAATAATAAGACCTCAATATCTGACACCAAAAATATAAACTACTTTTCTACTGTTATGACATGATTAGAACATAGATTTATTTTGGGAATAATTAAGGGGTACGTTTTTACTTAGTGACGGAAGTGACGAATAGTTAGATTGAAAATAAGAACGCTTTAAGTCGGCTAAAGAGACAAGACGTTGATTTTGATTAAGGCTACTGAAAGACAAAAGACGGATCCCTTCTTGGTTATTAAATGGTATTTATCGTTGAATCGATCGTCGACTTACTCTATTATTGTTTGGCCTTCGTTGGTGTTTGAGTTGTGACAATTACCTCCTGTACAACACCGCGAATAGGGACGCAACATTACATACAAAACAATCAATAATAAAATATGTACACAAAAAATAAAAGACCAAACCTACTGATACTAAGTCAACTGAAACCCAAACAACTAAATCAAAACCCAACTGAACTGATAACTAACAACGACTTACTATACTAAACGAACCCTAATCGAACAATCCTATAAAATCCTACTGTAACGCAAACAAGTCAAAACTAACTATCTAACTAAATTAACTAAACCACTACTACTAAACTAGACTAGACCTAGATCTAAACTAATACTCCACAATAAACTAGTCTAGAAACTCTAGATCTACAATATTCTACAAAACTAATACAATAAACCCTGTCACACTAAGTTACTTAAGCTAATTAAAACGCCTTAGACCTTACTATATAATTCACTCAGAATTAGTAAAAACAGACTACCGTCACTAAGACTAAGACTAAGCCTAAGCTAAGGCAACATTAACGAATAATATACTAGTTACTAGTTATTACATCTAGAACCTATCGACTTAAAACAGACAGTAATAAATACAGCAAATCTGCAAAATAGCAGCAAAAAGCAGCAAAAGCAGCCAAAAGGTAACTATAGCAGGCCGCCGCAGGTACAGAATAAAATTAAAATAATCTATATATTATTTCTCAAAGTAAATAGGTCAAACGGGCAACAACACACAACAAGTAAATAGGGAAGATCCCATGGCGCACGCACCACGGTGTGCATGGACCCAATCCGCACCGCACTATTTCATTCACAAAATAGCATAGACATAAAGAAATCAATAGACCGGGAAAAGGAAGTAACTTCGTGAAAACACATGTATATATATATATATATCTACTATTGAATTACAAAAGATTTCAATAATTTCCG
>JADKLZ010081101.1:7427654-7441992 GCA_021533235.1 Biomphalaria straminea
ATTGTTATTTGTAATTTGCATAACTATTATTGAATAATTATAACTGTGAAAACTGAGTTTTCACTATGTAACTAATAAGGTACTTTTTTCTTTCCAAAGATGTAAAAAAAAAAACAACAACAAAAAACGGTTAAATGTCTAGGAAAATCGTTAGAGCTGTTTTCTAAATCCTTGTCCAAGTTCTACCCTTAAATTTACTAGTTAATAAGAGGAATTGTAAAAGGGAAGGGACAAAAAGTCGGTAATTATGGGAGAGTGTGAGTGAAATTTGAGATAATTTCTAGGGGTAGGAGAGGGGCCAAGTTAAAGAAAGTAGGCGGGGTGAAGTCATGGCTCCGTTACTATATAATGATGTAAGCATTCGGTAGAAACATTAAACAATGACATCATTGTCTTTGTTGGTGTTTCCACTATTACTCTTTTTACTTGTTCGCCGTTTTGGGATTAGGGCGTGGAAAGAGAGAGAGAGAGAGAGCAAAAGTAAACGAAAAGAGAAGGAAGAATGGGTCGAGAGGTGTAGTGATGAGGAACAGAATAAAGTTTAGTGGTCCAAGTAAAAGTGAAAAGAAGGTATTATTTAGGTAGAGTTAAAGTGGCTAATTAGAAAATATTTATAGATTTCAGAAACTTATCGTTAGTTATGTTAACCAGAAGGTTACGTGTGTAGAGACATCCGTGACCCTTTTCGTGCAGGACGCCCTATATACGCTATACCATTCCTTGCTCACCTGTTGTGTACTTAGAGCGTTGTACGCTGGCGGCTAGATAAATTGTCCATGAATCGAAACAAAGGTTCATTTAAACAGATAGAACTTAGTTTAGGAACAACAAACGTGATAAATGCTATAAAATCTACATAATAATTCCCTCCCATTCTTTATAGGAAACAGTTGAAAAAAATAATGTATTTTTATGAATAAAGGGCTTACTTATTTAATTTAACTAACATTGCAATAATTACAATAATTTGGAGAATTAGGTCGTTCGATATAAATTTGAAACCAATATTGGAATATTTGACTAATAATAGACTAATACTGATAAACATTCTATTTCTTTAAATTACTTGAATAAGTCAGTGACGTTAATTGGCAAAACTTGTCAACCTTTTATTATGAAGGCTCGAGTTCGAACTCGAATTTTTGACCTTCCTATCACTAAGCAACTTGCCAAGAAGCAGACACGTGAACTAGACCAGGAGAGCAACTTGTGTACAGTGATCAGTAGGTCTATCTTAACAAGTTCCATCCCAAATTAAGATTAACCAAAATTTACAACAAGATGACAAGACACATACTCTTGACTTTACAATTTGTAATAGTTCTCTCTGATTAAATTTAAAAGGTAAGGTCCACTGATAAACCAAATCGGTTTATTCTTTTAGGACAGTGTTTCTCAAACTGTGTGCCACGGCACACTAGTGTGCCGTTGAACATTTACAGATGTGCCGCGGGAGTTTCTTCAAATATTTGAAATTGATGCAGGTTTTCAGAACGCCACCCGTGCAGTGTTACACAGGTCTGCCTACTATTAAATTTGTATTTTACGTTGCGACAACAACCACACCTACAACAACCAGTAATAGTATCCCATACTCTCCCCTTTTCTATGCCGTACTAAATCCATTCGCTCCATTTTGACGAAAATGGGTATTAGCTATTCAGGTTATGAAATTTTCCACTGGCTATATATGCATTATTATGACTAAAATGTAAGCTGCCCTAGCAGAGACGCATAGCAGTTTTTGAATTGGTAACGATATTAATAAGCGATGTGTTTCGTGCCTATTGTTTAGGTGTATGCTAATAATAACAAATGATCACTATAAGCATTATTCATTGTTATCCATGGAGAAATACGTTAGTAAGAATGAAACTGAGATAGCGAGAAATGAAAAGCAAGGAACCATAACGAAGGTACAAATAAGGAAGATTACATCGGATATGGTTTCATATCATCTGGACCTGAAGATACTCTGTTGCCATTCTGTTTGATCTGCAATGCATCTCTGTCGAATGGGGCGCTTGTTCCAAGCAAGTTGAAAACAGACATCCAGCTATAAAAGCGCAACCGAAGGAATACTTGGAAAACATCAGGGCTCAACAAAATAGACAAGCTAAGAAACTTACGAACTACCTAAAGCTGCCAGGGGTTGATCGCAAGTTATAAGGTTGCTCATTTATTAGCAAAACGCAAGAAAGCACACACAGAGGCTGAATCAGTCATTGCACCAACTTTAGCAAGAGTTGTTGAAACAATCCTAGGACTCGATGCTGCGAAAAAGTTAACTCTTTAAACGCGTGTGGTACATTAGCCTCTAAACATCAGAATTGTAATTCCATTATGTTTTCACTCATTGTAAAACAGCTCAGCACTTTAAGGGTTAAGAAAGTATGTATGTTAAATAATACTATCTCTCAAAATTGAAGACTTATCGTCAGATTTGCAAGATCAAATCTACGAACACTTCGAAGTGAATGACGATCAAGTGTCTCTGCTGTGGTCTATTCAAGTTGATGAATCCACTGACGTTAGCGGCAAACGCCTGATGCTAGCTTTTATTCGGCTCATAAAGGATGAATATTGTGTCAACGAATTCTTTTTTTTTGCAAAGATTTACAAACTACGACCAAAGGCGAAGATGTTGTGAATGAAAAAATTTGCTCTTCAAACTACAGTGGATAAACTGTGTCAGCGTTTGCACAGATGGCTGTCCTTCCGTGCAGGGAAATAGAAAGGAATCGTCACTCTTGTGCGTCTAGAAATTTCAAATATATTAGTTGTTCACTGCATGATCCACAGCGAAGCTCTAGCCTTCAATTCTTTGCCGAAAGATCAAGTGATTGAAGTTGTAAACTTCATCAAATCTCGACCGCTTGCATCCCGACTTCTCTCTCAGCTTTGTGAAGCAATGGATATAAACTACAAATGTCTCCTGTATCACACCAAAGTTCGTTAGTTTTCCAGGGGAAAAGTGCTAAAGCGTGTTGTCCAACTCAAGGCTAAGCTGATTTCTTACTTGGAGGCTGAAAGAAAAAAGAATTTGAATTTTCTATTCATGAAGAGTTCAGGTGACATTTCTCTCTGTATTTGACAAATTCAATTCATTGAATTCAAGTCTTCAAGGACCATTGGAAAACATCATCGCTGCATCCTCAAAACTGATGTTTTTTGGTGAAAAATTGTCTTTGTGGCAAAGTAAGATATCGAAAGTAGTCTTAACTGCTTTCCTACTTACAATGAATGAAATCACCCCCGAAATTCTGTACAGTCAGCATTGCAGCATTTCTTTCCAACAGTTGTAATATGGATGGGACAGCTATCCATTAGGAAACAATAAAGCTACAACTTTTACTACTGAAGAAGAAGAGCAGCTTGTTGATTAAAAAAAAAACGATGCAGTTCTTACGTCAAGTATTGCCGAGAAAAGCCTGGATGTGTTTTGGACTTCAATCAGCAAGTTATATCCTGCAATCAGTTTAAAAGCAATCAAATATTTCTTTTATTTGCATCTTAATGGTTTTGTTAAGTTTGGATTTTCAGCACTGACCGAAATCAAGTCTAAGAAAAGAAAGAGACTTCTTACAATAGACGATGAAATGCAAGTTTGTTTGTCAACATTGAAGCCTTTATTAGATCAAATTAGCTCTCAAAAAAGGCACACCATTCACATTAAATGTAACAGTTAAAAAAAGGGTCGAATAGTTTTCATTTTTTTTTTAAACAACTGTTTTTCTTCCTGGTGTGCCGCGAAATTTTTGTAGCCTTTTTACTGTGCCGGCAGACAAAAAAGTTTGAGAAACACTGTTTTAGGACAACAAGCCCAGATCTATAGTGTTACAAATGAACAGTGATAGATAGAGGTCAACGTGTGACCCCGACGAAAAGCAAGGAACCATAACGAAGGTACAAATAAGGAAGATTACATCGGATATGGTTTCATATCATCTGGACCTGAAGATACTCTGTTGCCATTCTGACGAGATGACACTGCAGTGAGTATTCTCTGAAATCAAGAGAAACAAAGACAGTATGTGACGTATCCTCACGTGTTGTTCCAGGGGACGAACAGATCTAAGAAGGGGGCAGTGTTACGAATGAACAGTGACAGATAGGGGTCACTTCGTGTGATCCCGGCGAGATGACACTGCAGCTGGTGTTCTGTAGAATCTACATGTATAATAAAGGCAGGATGTGACGTTTCCTCACCTTTGAAAGTCAGTCGTCGTTACTGTGCGAGACAGTAGAAGAGAAATGTATGCGGCTCGATGCAAGTAAGAGTTAATTGGAGTGGACTACAGTCGTTAAAGTCTATACAGCGAACAACAGTGGACTTTAGCCGTTACAGTCGATGTAAGACGTGTACGGCTCCTATTCGGTATAGTTGAGTACGACTCGGAACAGCTGTGTGGAGCAGAATACGGCTCGATTCAAGTTGAGAAGAGATTAATTGCAAAAGAGTATTGCTAACTGTGACAATGTCTCTCTTCTATCAATTCTTGAATATTGATGAGCAATGACAAATGAAGACTTTGCCAACTTTATCTTGAAGTGTAATAAGAAGTTGCTGTCCGAATAGAAGAGTAGACTTGTACTGCCGGGGACTATCTTGAATTAAATACAATTATGAACACAGACGATCTAGGAATCAAATGAATAACTTCTTCGATGAAATAAAACACTAGAAACTTTAATATAACTTAAGTACAGCTTATGTACAAGGTACATATTAAAAATGAAAATACAATACAAAGCTTCTTTCTTCAATACTATTTCAGAACACCCTAAAAAAACAACCTATCGTTTAGAAAGCTAGCTCCAGACTGAATCTGGCGCGTCTTATTCCAGCCCCCCAACTCTCCCAAAAAATGTCTTTATTTATTTTTAAATCAACCAATAGATTTGCAACATCATAGTGACGTCATTGAGTTAAACTTGAGGCTCTGTCAAGGGACTAGACCTTTTGGGTAATTCCTGAGGCTCAGTTAGGGATTTCTAATTCTATTTACAAACAAGCTTTTAAATGCAAATAAATCTATAATGGCATCTGTGACACTAACTGTAAACTACCTGAGATGAACTCCAAATGAAAAACAGGGCAGGGAGACCTCAGGTCTCCCGTAGTGCCCTGGAAATGAACTCCGCTGTGTGGCGTAGTGCCTCATAGCTTCCATACAAAGTGAGTTGCTCACCGGATACGTCTCCCCGCAGCTCGCGGAGCTGCGGACACTCTTGCAAGACGTGCACCACCGTCTCTTCTGAATCCCCGCAGTGTCGGCAACGGGCATCAAAATTTGGCCGGAACCGGGCGAAATACGCACCTATGGGACAGTGTCCCGTACGCCACTGTGCTATTGTGGTCTGCTCCGACCGTTTTAGCCTCCACCACGGGTCTCCTCGATCTGGGTGGCGCATGTGCTGCCAGACTCCCCTGGCATTTTTGGACTCATCCCAGGATTTCAACCATCGTTCATGTACCCACTCTCGGATTTGGGTCGTGGCCTGTTGAAACGTACATGGTGCTTCGAAAGTGGGCACGGCCAGCGCTCCTTGTCGTGCCAGAGCATCAGCCGCGGCATTGCCCCTCACGCCGCAGTGCGAGGGCACCCACTGCATATAAGTGACAACTCCAATAAGTAGGCGGATGTTATTTGCGGCGCCTAATGCCTCTTCAACCAGTTCGGATTTTCCCCCTAAGCCGGCCATGGCTTGGAGGCAGGACAGCGAATCGGTAACCATTACAACGGTAGTCGCAACGGTTATCTTTTCACTTAACTTTTGGAGAATGTGTTTTAGGGTTACATTTATCGCCGTGATTTCGGCGTCAAAACTACATGCAGCGAGGCCGCATGTGCCTGACAGCCTGTCTGGTTCGATGTCTGGGTAACTGATGTAGGCCCCATACCCAGCTCTAACGGGGTCCTTCAGGACCGACCCATCTGTGTAGCAAAATATGGCATTGGGAGGGTAGGTCTTGAGTGTGGCCATTGCCATTTTTCTGAGTAAATCCGGGGGTATGTGTCGTTTTGTGGCCCCCTCCATCCCTTGGATGATGAAATTTATGGGAGGGGTGGGCAGTCTCCTCCAGGGCGGGCACGTGCTTATCCTTCTAATGGGGACTCGATCAGTGGAGAGCCCAGCTTGTGCACTCAAATTTTCCGCGATGTGCATAAAAGACTGCCGTTTGATCCTTCGTTTTGCCCTCCACTGAGTTACTAGGGTGTGAGTCGGTAGCCCTGGTTCGCCCCTTTTATAGCGTTCCAGGGCTGTTAGCACGGCGCGCTCTCTCCTCGAGTTTAGAGGAGCCACGTTCGACATTATTTCTGCAGCGGAAATTGGGCTCGTTCTATAGGTGCCGCAAATGAATCTCAGCGCTTGGGCCTGTACACGGTCGAGTGATTCGAGGGCTGTCTTGCTTGCGTACACCTGCACGGGCAGGGAATACTCAATTTGGGACCTGACAGCCCCTGTGTACAGTGTGCGGAGCATGTCAGCTCGGGCGCCCCACTTGGTACTGGCTAGCTTTCTTAATAACCCTAACTTCTCCGAGGCTTTTCTTTCTACTTCCTGGATGTGCAAGTGCATTGAGAGCTTACGATCTAGGGTGATGCCTAGATACTTTGGCGTATTTTCGCGCTGGAGTCCCAGCCCACCGAGTTGAAGCTCGAATGGGGCCGCAAGAATGTCGATTCCCAGGCTGAACAGGGACCAGGTCGTTTTGGCAACGTTTATCTGAATCTGCCATTTCTTACAATACGAGGAGATGGTATGGAGGTCGGCTTGCAGTGCTGCCTGTATTTGGTCAGCTTTCTTCCCGGTTGACCAGAGGACAATATCGTCAGCATATAGCAGTTTACGGCACCTTAGTGAGCTGGGCAAATCGTTCAGATAGGCCATGAAAAGGATACATGATAGGGCGGACCCCTGAGGTAACCCTTGGCTATGGGTGTTTTCCTCACTTAGACAGTACTGGAAATAAGTTCGTGTTTTCCTGTCCGTTAGAAACTGCTTAATCCAGTTATAGGTCCGCCCGCGTACGCCCATGGCTCTAAGCTTTAGATAGAGGCCTGACTTCCACACTCGGTTGTATGCTTCTTTTAGATCAAGAAGAACTGCGTATGTGCTCTCGGACCTCTGGAACCCGTCGGCCACCTCCTGTATGAATACCGTGACCTGGTCGATTGGGCTCAAGCCTGCCCTAAAGCCAGCCTGCTCTGGCGCTAGGATACCGGCACTCTCGAAGCTCCACACTAGCCGCTCGCTGACCATTCGTTCTGCTATCTTGCCGATAACAGAGGTCAGGGATATGGGTCTGTAGGACTCCACGCTAGTCGCGACTTTGCCCTTTTTGAGTATAGGAACAATGGTAGCACAGCGCCAGGCCCTGGGCAGTCTGGACTCTGCCCAGGTCTGATTCACAAACTCCAAGAGTTTGTCCCTTGCTCTGCCCCCGAGGTGTTTTACCATCTCAGGGGTTACCTTGTCCGGCCCCGGAGCCTTTCTGTTTTTACACTTAGCAATCGCCCTGTCTAGCTCAGCACGGCAGAAGGGCGCGTTACACGTGTACAAGTCTTCTGATCCATCCGACTCCCTCTCGAGTCTCTTACGCTCCTTGTTGAGGGCTATAGACGTTGGCGACTTCTTTTCGGACTTGCTTATTGAAGCGAAATATTTATTAAGCAAGTCGGCCATTTTTCTGTCACTGGCTACTCGATCCCCACTGGGTGACAATAGTGGGGTGACCGTGCGCACCGAATCTTTGGCCTCAAGATTTCGAAGAAGACGCCAGGCTTTAGAAGTATCCCGAAGATCCAGCCCGGCACAGGCATCCCTCCAGTGGTCCGCCCGCACGCGTTGGGCCACCTCGCTGGCCTTCCGACATAGTCGGTTGAACTCCCTGCGGCATTCGGGGGTTCCCTTTCTTTGCGCCTGTCTTCTCGCCCGCTTCCTGGCCCTGACTACTCTGTCTAATTCTCGGGACCAGGCGGGTCTATGCCGTATGCCGGGATAGGTCCGCGGGATTAGCTTCCTAGCCGCACCCAAGATCGCTGCAGTGATTTCGCCGTAAACTTTGTCGACAGTACCTTCCTCCACCGCTAATTCCGACAAGGCGGTGTCGACTTCCGCCTCGAAAGCTGGCCAGTTGGCTTTAGTGTAACTCCACTTTCTGGGCCTTTTTGTGGTTACACCTCTGGGCTCTGAGAGGGCAATAGTGATTTCTATGGGTCTATGATCGCTTCCGACATCCTCAAGCACGTTATAAGAGGTTTTCCCCTCAAGGTCGGCAGAGATAAGGGTGAGATCAGGTCTCGACTGAGACCCGTTGCCTGTATGAAAGAGGGTTGGCGGACTATGTTTGTTCTGAAGACAGAACAAGTTAGTAGTGTTAAGGATTTCATGGACTTTTTGGCCCGAGGTGTCGGTTGCGTCATAGCCCCAGGCAGGAGACTTGGCGTTGAGGTCGCCCGCTAATAGAGTTCTAGTGAATAATGTTTTATCGCCTAGATCCAAGGCAATCTCATGCTTCGGTGGATTGTAACAGTTTATTACCGTGTATTTTCTCCCAGCTTTGTATATGTCTAATGAGATGGCGTCGGTACGCCCGCGTTGAGGGCCAGGATTCTGAGAAACTACCATTCCGTTTCTTACCAGAGTTATCACTCCCCTGCATTCTGTGCATTTGCACCTATAGGTCGTGTAGCCACGAATGTGGCTACTTCGCTTATTGCCTACCAAAGTCTCCTGCAATAGCGCGACATCTATTGCCCTCTCATGGAGGAGCTTCGTGAGCTCAAGTATCTTGGGAATCAATCCGCAGATATTGAGCTGCATTATCTTGATTTTGGGGGTCTTGTTGCACCCTAAGGGAATAGGACTGGGTGCGACTGACCGTTGTAATGGTTGACGCGCAGGAGGGCCGAAGGCCCTCGCTGTGGTATTGGTTGTAAACTACCAGATATTATACATTTGTGCAAATGTTTTTATTTGTGTGCCTACTAGTATATTTAGCCGGAAGTTTCAGAAATACGTAACAATATGGTATTGGGTGTAATTAGTTACATTTTGATTCATTAAAATTAATTACATGAGTGATTCAAAATAATTGATGCAATATCAATCAATATAAGCAAGGTTAAAAAAATATTTTTTGCATTTAACTTCTTGTTAATCAACATGTGTTTCACACCAAAACAAAAATTCTTTCAACTTATACCATCCAAAACGCATTAAATGACACTTCTGTTTAGGCTTTTAAAGTTCGTTTTGTCGGCAACAACTGGTACATTATAAAAATGGTTGTGTATTGTCTGTATTCCGTAGCCTCTCTTTCTCCCTATCCCCTCCCATCTCTCTCTCTCTCTGTCCACCTCTTATATAGGCACGCTTTCCGTTACAGATTGTATTTATTTTTTGCTTGTTAAATTAAAAATAAACACAAGTATTATGCATAAAAACTATAATTGTATTTAAAGATATATAAGCCTAGCTATTGACGTCATCCGCATCCTTCTTTTTTTGTCCATCATACTACCTTTTGGCTGGCTCACCATTTAGCCTTGTAGTAGCTGAGTCTATATCTAGGCCTCGTTGATCTAGCGGTGGTTTCAGTTTAAAAAAAAAGTAAATACATGTATGTGTGAGTTTCACTGCATCTAGACTCTCTCCTGGCTGCTGCGTAGAATGTGGGGTGTGGGCTGTATGGAGGAACTCGTTTCTGCAGTTTCTCTCCTTTTCTCTACAACTGTAACGGGATTTGAGCACAACTCATTTTTTGTTTATGTGCTCTCCATGGATTGTTAGCTGTGAATTATTACATATACTTATGTATTGAATGCATATTTAATTTGATAACGCGTTGTTTTATTAAAAAAAAAGGTTTTATAATAATTGCTAATGGTACGTTTCACATTTACCATATAATATATATATATATATATATATATATATACACGTTTCCGTGTAATATATTGGTGATTTTGACTGATTATGTTTTATTTTCATTAGTCTAATTTATGGTATATGACTATGTGTTCATAAACTTAGACACAGGTGTCAAATCATATTAGTATCATTTCAATTAACTTCATAATTTTTTTTTATTGTCTTTAAGTTGGAAGAAATGAAAATATTAATACACTAGCATTGAACACATGCTAAGCCCATTTAATTTTTGTCAGGGTATATATTTTAGCAGACAAAATATAAAGCTTATTTAACGACAATAATAATACTGCACTTATTTGCAGTTGTATTATTCACTAGGAAACACAATCACATCCTCAGAACAGCGGTATCAAATGCTTCATTACGTTAAGTTCTCCATAATAACGTCCGCATCATAGCGGGTAACAAACACTTCAATAATACTTATCCAACTCTCAGTATAGAGAAAAAAAAACCAATAGAAATATACGTAGTGTCCACTGGCTTCGACTGCCCCAAAAGTTGCTATCTAACTCAAAGTTGCTACCGGTACTCGAAAGTTAACGTTATTGGGTAAAACTGCAAAGACTTTCTTCCAAGCCAATAATAGTAGGCCTACGATAGTTTTACGCTGTCTAGACTGTAGGAGGACTTAAGAGACTTGATATTTAATCGTCATGTACAATTACATATATAGAACAAACAGAACACTAAAGAAACTCTTCAGATTATTTTACGGGATATGTGCCCTGCTCAGCCAGACTGTCAGACTATAAGAAGTTCATACCGGCTTTTGCCATCCATCTATCCCAGTGGTGCTACAGGTGCTACAGCCCATGGAAGGATATGGCCTGCTTTTACACATCCCTCCATTCAGATATCTATTAGGCCTTTCGTCACCACGCCCTAACCCCAAGTTTTTTTTACTGAGGTTTATAGTTAAATCAAAAGTGGCTGCAGCGTACGCAAACTCGTTGACCGCTAGCTAGATATCTTGTTCAGTGTGAGAAAGTAAGGCGTAGAGCAACTGTGTAATCACCATTTCCTTTGTTTTGGTACGGGACATTAGACACTGAAGCATGAACACATGGCCATAATTTTACCAGCAAAATAATAATTATAATTAGGGACCCAAAACCGATTTTTCAAAATGGTCACGCAGCTTATTTTTTTTTATTTATTTGGATAGAACTCGTGATTCTAAGACCGAGGATACCAGATTTATACCCGTAGTTCAAATATTAAGAAAGTTACAAATTTTTAAAAACTCGTTTTTTTTTTTGATATTTTTTTTGGCCTTCCAAACCCGTGTTTTTTGAAGGACATTTAAAAAGAAACTATAATGCCCCCAGAGATGAAACTTAGTAAAAACATTCATGTGCAAACAGAGAACACGCTCAATTTTTTCCAAACTTGTCAAAAAATTATTTGAGTTTATTTACTTGTGCCGAATGTTGCATTTTATCATTTTTGGCATGTTTCAAAAAGGGAGGTAAAAAAACACAAAAAATGTGCATTTTCAAAATTTTGTAACAAAAACACTATGAATGCTACATGCATGTAATATATGTCAAAATGCGGGGAATTTATAGATCTACAAGAATAAATTACTATAAATAATATTTTAATTCAATATTTTGCTGTACATATACATTAATATAAATGGTTTACAAAACTCTAAAATAAGCTAAACTTTAATGAGTTGAAAATATGACACCAGTATAGCAATAAGAATAAAATATTAATTATATTTTAGGTAACTCTCTCCTCTTCCATTTTTTATATTGAATAACATATATTTATTTATAGAGACCTCTGTCAGTATATTGCAAACCAATGATAGTAAAAAAATGACATACAGTTCATACGTTTACTTAGATTTCTAGACATAAAAATCTACAAAGCCATTCAGCTGAATGCTATTCCATTATTTCTTATTGAATCTTTAAACTTTATAAGCTGATTTGATAAACTGAAAATCAGAACTCAATTTGTGTGTAGAAAAATGTTTAAATAAGGCTTTTTTTTTATATCTGCAATGTAATGACCAGTAAATTCTTCTCAGTAAAGCTCAACTATTCTAAACACATAATTTTTGGCATATTCACTGTCTAAACAAAAAATTCTACTTGAAAATATGTTACATAAACTGTAATTCCCCAGGCTACTGAATTTTACCATAGAAAAAAATATATGTGTCATTATTTTCATTATCCTTATGTTGCAAATGATAAGGTTGCATGTACTAGAAATATAGTATGAAGCTTGAACTTTTTTTTTCTAAAATACACAAACTTGTAACTAAAATTAACTTCTTATGTTATTACAATCTCAGCCATCAAACTGTTAGAAGTTTGCCTATCAGAAAAAGAGAAACATTAGTATTTATAATACTTGCATAATAGCAAGTATCTCAATGACATGTTGATCAAAATAGAAAGATTAATTTTAGTTAGCTACTTTCCATATGTTCTTCTCAACTTAAGATTTCATTATGATTTTACGTAATATATTATATTATGCTATTACGTCCTAGTATAAGAGAACTAGTCTTGTTTTCGAACATTCTCTAATGTCGCCTCTGTGTCGACACATTAACTTTTATTATGTGATCTTGACATTGATGGTGGCACAGGCTTCTTCTCATCGTATACAATGTTTCATCCTCTGTACATAACGTTGTGTTTTAAATACTATCATTTATTTCTCCAGGACCCGAAACTCTTCTGGCGCCAGCAACCATGAAAGACTTGCAAGAATTTTTAACTGAGGCAGAACTAAGCGAATATTACTCTCCACTTTTAACTCGCTTGAAGGTTTCAACAGTAGAGCACCTGAAATATGTCAAAGAAGAAGATTTGGAAGATATTGGTATGACAAAGCCAGAGATGAGGCGACTAAAAAAGTTTTATAAGAAGGAATTTCCTCATGGTGCGATCAATAAACTTCGAAAGGTATTACCTTTAAAATAATACTTTTTTTTTTAAACACAACCCAAATGGTCTATTGATGTATTGCACCTAATTGTTTTAACATTTGTATACAATAAAATGTTAACGTTTCTAAGCATTACTTATAGGTATCCACCTTCATCTGTTAACTCTTTGGAATAAGAGAAGGGATCGTTCCTCTTTACTCTTTCTATCCTTCTGCCTCAGTCAATGTATAGTCTTGATTCAATTCTTTTAAGATTCGAACGTGAGTGTTTCTTTCCTCTAAATAGTGAAGCAGAAAAGCTTAATGAAAGCGTATTTTTTAACTCTTTTCGAACATATTCTTGACCCATAAATTCTGGTATCCCTGATCATCGTGCTTCGTTACGTTGAAATAGTTGATCATCTTTTTCATCCTTTGGTTAGGAAACTTCTTTTTGTTGCACAACCTGAATTAGTCTTGCAAGGCTTTGAATTATATTTATTTCTCTCATTGTGTGTAGCTTGAATAACGTATGCATGCATTGAAAGTGGGTTATTGGCCCAATACAAAACAACTGATGATGGTTTCTTGTCACCGTGTGCTTTTCTTAGTTCACGATTACGCTAACACCGATTTAAGCTGTCGTTTACTAAGTTTTAGGTCTATTAGTGTTACAACCATGGGCTAAGTGACTGATTCTTTGCCTTGATTCTGTTCATTTTAAGCGAGATTTTAATACTAAATCATCACTTGCCCCAGCGCAGCCAAGTGGGGTTTTTTTTAGTTTAAAACCTCCTACTAGTGGGTTTTGCGGTCAAATACACCTCTTCTATAAAGCAAAACAAAAAAAAAAAAAAAAAAAGAATGCAAACGACAATACTCAAATTCCAAAGCATAGCTAAGGAAGATAACCCCCCTCCTGCAAAATTACGATAAACCCCCCCTCTTCAATTTAAGACTATCCAAACATCAGTCAACACATTCTATGAGCGTAGCCAAGAGGGGTTTTGTGTTTAACTCTCCTCCACGGGGTTTATAGCTAAAAAACGCACCTCTTCATTATAAAAAGCAAATTACACACACTAAAAATGCTATGACCTTAGCCACAGAGGATTTTGAGTTAAAATACCCCTCCAGCGGGGTTGAAAGCTAAACAAAAAGACCACTTGAATTAAAAAAAAAGCAAATTACACACTCCTAAAATCTATGAGCGTAGCTAAAGGGATTTTGAGTTTAAACCCCCCTTCCGCGGGGTTTGAAGCGAAAAAAAGTACCTCTTCAATATTAAAAAAAAAAGTAAATACACACTCAAAAATCTATGAGCGAAGCCAAAGTGGTTTTGAGTTTAAACCTGCCTTTAGCGGGGTTAGAAGCTAAAAAAAAATACTTCTTCAATATAAAAAAATCAAATTACTCACTCAAAATTCTATGAGCGTAGTCAGGCCTGGAGGAATTTTGAGTTTAAAAACCCTTCCTCCAGGGGGCTTTTTTTTTTAAA
>JADKLZ010081101.1:7446952-7510206 GCA_021533235.1 Biomphalaria straminea
ATAGTAGGCCTACCATAGTGCACTGAGCATTCTATAAACATTGGGGTGACGCTACACAATAACAATTGATAGCACGTTTCTCAATTGCGCACATTTATTATTATTAGTTATATTGAAAAATTAATTGCATGATTGATCCAAAATAATAGATGTGATTTCAACTCAATGTAAGCTTTGTTTTATATTTACATTTCTAATCTATTGTTTTCCTTCACTGACAATGCTTTTTTTTTTTTTTTTTTTGTTCTCTGCCTTGACTACCACTTGATATAATAGTTGAGAAGTGCTGCTTGCAGATCTAAGTCTAGATCACGCTCTACATCTAGATCTAACTGGCCAATCTTGCCAAGCCCAACTCGTGTGTCACAGTTACACCTCTCAAATAGTTGACCCCATTTTTTTTCTTATGACTGTATCATAGCAGGTTACTGTAACATTTCCTGTGTGCTGCAAAATTTAGACTACGTAGTTGTACTCGCTACACTATATTGTGTCTAGATCTAGAGTTTGTTGCTTACATTTGGATAATTTGTTTTCGTTTTGGATAGTCAGTTTTGTGTCTTTTGAAATATTCTTTTTGACATAGATCTAGATCTAGATATCTAGGTTTTAGATTACACATTGTATCTTTCGGCCCTTCAACTCTATTAAAACTAACAGACGTAGATGTTTGCTGTGTGAAGTTTATTTCTGGTTTACCGTGATCTAATCCATTGTCAACAGCAGGCAACCATCAGGCTTTAGGTCTAGAGTTAGACCTTAATAGTTTCGTATTACTATCATGTGATCAGAATGTAAAAAAAAACATAGTCTACAAGCAGTTAGTCATATCTCCGTAAAAGCAAGTTAGGCTCATGAATAGCTCTAGATCTGCAACCAAAGTTATTTAATCTGAAATTGAATGGTTACTGTACTTCTTTCTCCCTTGACTTGAGTCACCCACTTGTGCTGAAGTGAATGCAAGTGTGTGTGTGCAGTTGACACTCTTGTATCTACTAATTTAATGTAGGCTTATTAAACAATGTTCACAATGCAGTAATCACATGATAATGTTAATAGAATTAATGTAGTTGAGAAATACATAAAAGACCTTAATTATTAACATGATTAATGTAGGTGCCATGACTATTTATAATTCATTATGATAATAAAGTTGTATTATGCAACAAGCCTATTTAACAAAGCAAGTTTTGAATTCAGTGGCAGTAACAACCAAGAGCAAAAATATTTCATTGACCCATCCCCTTGACTTGATATACAATTTGTTATGAATACAATGTCAATGCAAATTTTCCATACAGAAAATGTTTCCTTTTTCTTGAGTACCACTATCTCTGTATGTAAAACAGCAATTATATCTTTGTCGTCTCATTATTAATACTGCTTGAATGTTCCCACCATGCATATCATTACCAAAGCACTGTGATACCTTAAAGATCTTTGAAGAGTTGTAATGAGCCTGAGTAATAAGCAGCTTTATAATTATTGTTATAATTATAATTGTTGCTATTATTTTTAGATGGCCCCCCTTCAGTTGTAAAACAGTTATAGTTCATTTCATAGTGATGAAATGGAAGACCCTGGCATTTCCTACGGCTGTAAACTTGTTTGCTCACACAAGCTCCTCCCTCTCCATCAGCACCATGACAGAAGTATTCTTCACTGTAACTTGATAAAAAGATGCTTCTACAAACATGCACTTTTTTGTTTTGTTTTAAAATATTGTTCTTTATATGGGAAATAAGTGTTCATTATTTATGAATGGAAATTCTGATTTGACTATTCAGGATGCTTTTGCAAGTTCAATTTTTGGTTGGCATTGAATTAGGTATTTCATGTGAAAATAAACTTTCCTGTTATTTGTAAAGATGTTTGGAAGAATAAAAAGTGTAAGTTGATTGAACCATTGGTGATAAAAGTCTCTAATTATTGTTCTTTTTCAATTCTAAAAACAATTAAATACCGTATTCCTCATTAAATTTTTTTTAGATCTAACAATTTTCTGTACTATTTTTCTGTTCTCAGGCTATATTAAGGGGAGGTGGAGATGGAACTGCTCGCACACTCAGCCCATCTCCACCACAGCAAAGAGGGCTACGACCTGCCTCAGTAGGGGCACCATACAGTAGACCTCCAGGAAAGCAGTTAATACCTGTTGATTCTCTTCAATTAAATAAGGTCATAGGAGAGGGAGAGTTTGGTGTGGTACAGCAAGCTGTCTGGACTACAGAGACAGGAGAAAAGGTAGACTTACTTCATTCTGTTAGTTCTGTTTTAAACACTCTACCAATAGCTTAAATGACACCCAAAAACAATACGACAGATTAGTTATCATTTAATTCTTGGCAAAAAGAATTAATTCTTTATCTCTGCAATTATTTTCCATATTCCAACAGAATTATCCACTTTGCTCATTTGTAGTGGACTACACTGTTAGGATTAAACTTCAATAACTTTTTTGTTTGTATTCAGAATATGTTATATTTCATATAAAATTAAAGGTGAATGCACACCCTTTTTACAAAGCTTTTTTTGTACATGTTATTTCTCCCACTTCCCATTCTCAGATTAAGCTGAAACTTTGCACATTTATTTATTGTCCCAAACAAAACATGACTCAATAAAAAAATTAACTAATTAATTAATTATTTAGTAAAGAAAAGAAAAGCTATTTTTCAGACCTTGCGATCTATAGTTATTTAGGGCTTATTAATTAATTAATTAATTTGATATATATATGGCTTTAAATGTACAGTTCTTTCCCTTATATAATTTTCTTTTCCAAAAGTGAATCATTTAATTTAAAAAAACTACTATGCAAACAGATTTTTCATAAAATACACCACTTTTAATTGAAAAACTTCAGGAGGGTAAGTTTTAAAAAAAAAAAAAGGTCGCAGACTTCTTCATTAATAACTCAAGCTACATTCATAGATGCGTTCATCAGTAAAAAAAAAAAATTACATCTGAGGTCTCAATGGCTCATTATTTTCATTTAAGTAACTCATCAAATAAAATACTGATTCAAATGCTTTTATATAAAGATTTTGGATAAAAAAATTTGCTTTAGTTGTTAACTTTAGAAAAACTGACTATTTTTATAAAGCAGTCTTGACATATCTTCATTATACACAAAAGTAGGAGCACCTATTCCCCCCTTTTTTTTTTTGGGGGGGGGACACAAAAAATTATGGTATTCATCCATATTTTTACAAAACACATAAAATGGAAATCTTGAGTTTATTATCCATGTCACTAGATCTTGGGAATATATTATGGTCCAAATTAATAAAAATATTTTAAAATGATATTCTCCCATATTTTCACAAACCTTTATTTATAATACAGCTAAAAATACATAAAATGATTGTTTATTATCCCATATCACTACCAGCAGGAACATTAATTTAAAGAAAGTATAAAAAGTCTTTAGTACCTTTCTTTAAAAATATCTGTTTTGATAAAAACAATGGTTTCAGATTAATGGTTGTAGTCTTGTTCTGGGAAGAAATAGATCCACGAATCTTTGAATATTTCATGATAGAACTATATGACCCTCAATTGTGCAGATATACCATAAAAACAAATCAAATTTTATGATAGTATTATTATTTCTAATGCTTTCTATTTCATTTAAGACATATTCATAATGCTTTTCTTGTGTACTTTGCATTTAGCTACAAGTAGCAGTGAAAAAACTTAACCGTGACAAGGTTAACACAGGCACACAGAACTTCTTAAAGGAAGTTGTTATAATGCAGGATGTAGATCATGACCACATTGTTCGAATGTTTGGAGTTGTGCTAGATACAGATGACTCTATAATGATGGTTGGTGCTTTATACAAGATAAAATAATTTTATTTAATTTGTTTGTTAGTGGTAAAATTTGTTATTTATTTTTGACCCATCTATCACATTTTCTTTTAAATTAAAGTAAGTAATAATTTTTATATGATTAAAAACAATAGAAAAAGGAAAATAATGTACTTGATTTCTTTCTTTATTTAACTGCCCTTTAAGGAACAGCGCCTGGATTGTGACAATGTTGTGGGAGGTTTGTTACAACTCCGCACAGTGCAGTGAGGATGCTCTCGCAATCCTTTAGGCACCCTCACGGGTTTTGCTACCCTTTAGACTAATTGTTTCCTCCCACGATCATTTCCATCCAGGCGCCATTATAAGGCAGGGTAGCATGCCCAGGATGTTACATACAAATGATGAGAATTGGTAAGGATTGGGGGAACAAAAGAAGTTATAGATTTTCTAGAGCAAATATTATTGACTTTGGGTCATTGTATCAATTTGCTATATTTTTATTTATTTCATAAAATTTAATCTAATATCTATTATAGATTCATAACTTATTCTCCCTCTTACAGAAAAAGGTACAATTAGAAATTTTATCCAGTCGTTCCTTACTTGGAAAACTAAACACTTTTAATTGTAATTTAATCCAACAGCTATTGTACCCAAATCATTTTTTTTCATCAGTTTGCTCTTTTTCTTCCAAATTACTTATAGGTAGATAAATGTGTGAAAATAAATGTAGATCTTTATGTGAGTGGACTGACTTATCTATGTAGTTGTGTTTGAGAATTTTTTTCATTTATATTTCTTTTTCAAATACGGTGGAACATTTAACGTTATGGAACTTCCCATATGAAAGGCTTTCCAGGCCATATTTGGGAAAAAAAAAAAAGTGAAAAAACTAGTTGATTCAGCTATGATATCATGAAAGAAAAGAGATTGGCATTCGTTGCAAAAAAAGAACTAATATCTACTCATTCAATCTATATGCACTGTAGGAGATTAGTCTGCAGGGCAGAAGACATCATGGCACTGTGCCAATGAATATTAAGCTGAGCTTAGTTAAAGTATTTACAGCTTGCAGCTACAGGCTACATCATGTACATTTACTATGAACCTTTGATGCACATTAAAATGGCGCTCGAATTAAACCAAAATAAGTCAGCATCACTCAAATCATCCACTGGTGATATCATCATATAATAATAATAATAGGCTTGTCTTGGAATCCGAAGATTAGTGAGGAATACAGTGTTTCCCTTGGCTGTGCAGTCCCAGCTGTGACCTACATATTTTGCCACATCCAGGGTAAGAAAAACCATTGTCCGCAGGTGGTCGGTTTAGATTTTCTTTTCGTCAGCTGCAGATTTTCTTTTGGTCTCAAATGTGTATCCCGCGGCCTTCGTGAGTGACCTCCAGCTGTCTCGTTCCGACACCGCATGCATCCAGGTGCTCTCTTCTATGTCTGCCAAGGAAAGTTGACGCCTAAGCTGGTCTTTGAAGCGTTTCCGTGAGGCGCCTCTGTTACGTCGACCACCTTTTAGCTCACCAAAAAAGACTGCCTTTGGCATACGTTCGTCTCCCATACGGGATATGTGCCCTGCCCAGCGTAGCTGTCGGATCATTAGAAGTCCCTCTATACTGTCCATACCGGCGTTCGCAAGGACATCGCTGTTTATAGTGCAGTCTTGCCATCGTATGTCCATGATGGAGCGCAAGCACCTTTGGTGAAAGCACTCAAGGAGTCTTAGCTGTTTTCTGTATAGGCTCCATGTCTCAGAGCAATATAGAAGTGTTGAGAGAACCACCGCCTGGTAGACATTTATTTTTGTAGGTAGGCGAAGCGATTTGTTCTTCCAAACTCTCGCCTGTAGGCGTCCAAAAGCGTTACTGGCCCTGGCCATCATCATATACACATTTCTCTAAAGCATACATTTTTTGTCTGAATCAGTCTTGGACACTATGCTTGTATTGAATGAAGAACCTAGTTTAGAAGACCTTAATAAAGTCATAGATGGCTGCTAAAAGTTCTAAATTTGTTTCAACTCTTGCATGAAGTGCTTGGTCAATGCTGGTAAGAGTCTGTGCCAAGTTATGCCTTGAATAAAGAACTAAAAATGAGCTAAACAGAAAAAGACTGGCTCCTCTAACACCCAGTCAGAGCCTACTTTTATAAATGATGTATTCATGTGAGAGAAGCGGGACATTAGTAATGGAAGTTCCTCTTGTGAATGTGCCACTACCGCTGCATCGTCCGCGAAGAACATATCTCTTATGAGGGTTGTTTTGGTTTTAGTTTTGGCCCTCAGTCTAGCAATATTTAGAAGTTTGCCATCGAATCTGGAATGAAGATATATGCCTTTGGTGGAATTATCAAATGCGTGGTGGATTAGCATTGAAAAGAGTATTCTAAAAAGGGTTGGGGCCAGAACACATCCTTGTTTGACTCCGCTGTTTATATTGAAACTGTAAAGAATATGGCTGAAAAGTTAGCACAAAGAAAACAAATGTTATGGGACCACCTGCTACAGCACCACCCTCCATCTTCATAGACGATGACAGGCTGGATGCTGTAAATGAATTCTATCTGGGATCACAATTCAAGATGACCTTTCTCTAGATGAGGAGATAAAAAAACGCATAGGGAAGGCTGCCTCGACCTTCGATAGACTCAGGTCAAGAGTTTGGGAAAACCAGAGGCTCACTACATTGACCAAAAATAAAGTCTACAAGGCATGCGTTATGAGTACACTACTGTATGGCAGTGAATCTTGGACCACCTACGCAAAGCAAGAGAGAAAACTAAACTCATATGTTAAACTCATAAATGTTATATGAAAATAATAATAAGACTTGTCTTCAATTCCAAAGATTAATGAGGAATGCAGTATTTCCTGTGGTTATGCAGCCCCAGCTGTGACCTTTTTTTTTTTTGAACATCTAAAGCATTATAAAGGGGATGAGGGCTAATGAGAAGGCAATTTTAAGAATTGCATTTGATAGTACAAAAAAAGTGCATGAATTGACAAACTAAAGAAATATCATTATGTGTATTAAGTGGCTTTTGTGAAATGTGTTCTTGAAATGATTGAAGTTGATTTAAGAAAAGCAAAGGTATCTCATCCTTATGTGCTTTAACAGATATACCAAAGACATGCATATGTATGTGCTGTAACAGATATACCAAAAAAGTACATATGTATGTACTATAACAGATATACCATAGAAGTGCATATGTATATGCTATAACAGATATACCAAAGAAGTGCAAATGTATGTACTATAACAGATAGACCAAAGAAGTATATGTATGTGCTATAATAGACCAAAGACATGCATATGCCAGTTTGAAATTTTTAAAGGAAAAGGACTTTAATTGTGGAAAAAGGTGTTTTTTTTTTTTTTTTTTGGACTATGCTCTGAGAGAAGCAAAAGAAAATGGGTCTTTTTCTAGAGATCTTCTAGAATTCACAAGTTGGAAGGGTTTTGACACATTTTTTAGGGGAAAATGGGCATATATTTGGAAGTCATATCTTAGGGAGAAAAAAAAATTGTATGTTCATAGTTTTTCATTATAAAAATGATGTTATTTAAAATAATAATAACTACAGTTGGACTCCTAATTTCTCAAAATGTGTATATCAAAGAGTGGATGGGCCTATCACTTGAGGAGATTCTATTTAAGTCAAAAGACAGATCGAAATGTAGAAGATGTTCAACAGATCATGTATTGTACCCCAACACTGACACTGTGAAAACTTCATGTTTATCTATTTCAATATATTGTAAAAATTGTTAAATATACATTTCAAGTAAAAAGAGATTTAAACTGGGTGTTTATTTAGACTAGGCTTGTCACACGAAAACATTAACTTCAAAAAGCTTCCTGCTCTGCAATTGAATATAACATCATTAATTTTAAAATATTTATTTACCTGTATACCTTTTAAATATGATTTGAAGGTTTTTGATTGTATAATATTTTTATAAATTTAAAAAATATATATTTCTTTAAAAAGGTGACAGAGCTAGCTCCGATGAGATCTTTACTTGAGTGTCTGAAAGACCCACTATTGAGGATAGATTTTTCTGTGCCTAGATTATGTGACTTCAGCCAGCAAGTTTGTGATGGAATGAGTTACTTAGAAAACAAGCGTCTAGTGCATAGAGATTTAGCAGCAAGGAACATTTTGGTCTTTAGTAAAAGCCAGGTTAGAGCAATAGTTTTGTTGAATCTTAATTTTTTTTACAAGCTTATATCAACTCACTCTGTCTGTTTGTCTGTCTGATTCTCTGTCTGGTAAAAAGTTTGAACATGTGTTTTCTCCCATTTCAATTCTCAGATCAATCTGAAACTTTGTTCAAGTTGAAACTTTATTCATTGTACCTGACTAGACATAAATCAATAAATAATTATCAAATAGTTAATTAAATATTAATGAATAATTATTTTGTTTGATGTCAAAATAAGGGTAATAAATGCTACTTAATGAGAGATGCAGAATATATATATATATATAAAAATATGGATTAAATCTCCTTGTTATGTTTTGACAAGTTTTTCTCCCACTTCCAATTATCTGATCAAGTTGAAATTTTCAATAATTACTCCATAGTCAATTGCAATACACGAATCAATAAAAAAAAAATGAAACCATCAGTTCATGGATTAGCACTAATTAATTGATTTTTGTTTTATATAGCAGAAAGAGAGGTAAACACAATTTTCAGATGACAGTAATTATCTTTTCTTTCCCTTACATAAGCTTTGATTTTAAAAAGGCATCCTATTTCTATTGCTTGTTTCAAATTTGTACCTGGAAATTCGTGACCTCACAGGTCAACATGCAACAATTAGACTACTTCCAGCACAGAGATTGTGTGTGTGTGTGTGTGCTCTCTTAATAATATTATTAATAATATTATATTCAACTAGGACTAGGTCTAGATTATAAATCCTGATCTAGTAAATCTAACAATATTTTAATCTTTCTCAATAATCGAAGTCCTTCTAAGAATAAAAATTAATAATAATTGAACTAAATAATACATTTTTTTAAAGCTAGATTACTTTGACTTTTTTCATGTGGCTGTGGAGTCCTATTCTGGAGAGACAGTCCCGTCCACAAATATCGGTGGTAGAGGAGCTGGCCATTTTTCGCATTGGATGTTTTTCCAGAGCTGAGGCCCATGTTTTTCGCTGTCCATAGGTTTCTTGGTCACTGTTTCTATCCATCTGGTGTGGTTTAGAGCTATGTCTTCACAATGTCAATATTGTTGTTCATTGATTTTAGGTCCTGTTTTATTACATCCATGTAACGGAGGTGGTGGGCGTCCAGTTTTTCTTGAGCCAGTCATGAGTTGCCCGTAGATAATGACTTTCAGGATGCATTTGTCCTCCATCCAGCAAACATGTCCAAGCCAGCACAAACGGCATTGTCTCAGGGCTGTAAAGATGCTGGGAATACCTGTTCGTGCAAGGATCTCAGTATTGCACACTCTTTCCATTTTATTTTCAAGATCCTTCAGAGACATTGTAAATGGGTTAAGTTTTCTCTCTTGCTTTGCGTAGGTGGTCCATGATTCACTGCCATACAGTAGCGTATTCATAACGCATGCCTTGTAGAAAATCCATTTTGGTCACTGTAGTGAGCTTCTGTTTTTTTCAAACTCTTGACCTGAGTCTAGTGAAGGTCGAGGCAGCCTTCCCTATGTGTTTTTTTTTATCTCCTCTTCTGGAGACAGGTCATCTTGAATTGTGGATCCCAGGTAGCAGAATTCATTTACGGCATCCTGCTTGTTATCGTCAATGAGGATGGGGGGTGTTGCTGTAGCAGGTGGTCCCATAGCATTTATTTTCTTCGTGCTAATAGTTAAGCCATATTCTTTACAGGCCTGAAAGAAGGGGGACATTATTGACTGAAGTTTCTCTTGTGAGTGTGCCACTACCACTGCATCATCCGCAAATAGCATATCTCTTACGAGGGTGGTTCTGATTTTAGTTTTGGCTCTCAGTCTGGCAATATTTAGGAGTTTGCCATCAAATCTGGAATGGAGATAAATGCCTTCAGTGGATTTGTCAAATGTGTGGATTAGCAGTGAAAATAGTATTCCAAAGAGGGTTGGGACCAGAACACATCCTTGTTTAACTTTTGGAGCAGGCACCCTTGAACTTGAATGTACCTATCATATTATGGTGCTACATTTAGTAGCTTTGGTGGACAGACTATTATCCGTAAAAAATTTTAAGAGGCCATCTCTGCTGACCAGATTGAAGGCCCTTGACAGGTCAATTAACATGATATACAAAGGCATCCTTTTCTTGAAGTTGGGGGGGGGGGGGAATAAAGAAATTCCTGTCAATCGTGGATCTCCCTGAGCAAAAGCTGCATTGTGATAAACCTGATCAGCGAGTTTATGTAACCTGGGAAACATCACTCGAGCAAAGACTTTGCCTACAATACTTAGGAGGGAATTTCCCCTGTAATTGTTGCAGTCACTTTTGTCAATTTGTTCTTATACAGTGTAACAATTTTAGCAGCCAGCAGGTCTTGTGGCACAGCATCTTCTTGCCAATATTTGCAAAGCAGTGTAGAGGTTGGATTAGTGTAGTTTTGCATTGTTTTAGAAAATCTGGGGGGATGCCATTGCATCCGGATGCTTTGCCGACAGCTTATCTATGGCTACGTTGAGCTCTAATGGGATGGGTATTTCGTCTAGCTTGTCTGTGTATTTGTTGGCACTTGTCTGATAATTTCCCCAGCCATTGATTTAAGAGGTGCTGACATCTTTTGGGAGGGTCCGAGAGCCTTTTTGATTCCTTCATGCATCCCTCTTATGTTAGGGACCCAAAACCGAAGCAAAAATCACACTTTTCAAGAAATTGCGTAACATTTTTTTTGTTTTAGGCGTTTTTCACCCTGCCATATCTTAAGGTATAAACATCCGATTGCAGTAAAAATGGTACTGTTAGAAAGGTTATTTTAAGCCTTTAATAATATATAGAACGTTTTTCCTGTAGGTTAAAAAATAAGGGTGATAATCCTTTACGCGTAACATCACCGTGCCGAATAATCGTGCTAGCGGCTGTGATCGTTTTATACCTTGTTTGTTTTTTCGTAAAATGGGGAGTACGTCAACAAATGAATTTTTTTTTTTAACATATGTATTTTATAGAAAAATGAACGAGCTTTACAATGGTACCAATATCTAATTGATTAACAATGTTTTTATAAAAAGAAATTTTAAAAATAAAAAACAAAATGGAATTTCTTTACGATAAAGACAAGTAATCGTTTAGTTAATGTCACCATTGAAAAGCCCGTCTATTTTTCATTAAGAGTGTGTACATTTTATTTAAAAAACAAGCGTTGACATGCTCCCCATTTTAAACCGAACAAGACGCATAAAATAGCGATTTCGCCTGTGTGCGTAGTCTGCTAGAATGTGCAAATATGCTCCCTAGCAACACATGAGTCGTTATAGAAAAATTATTTTTATTAAATCTACATCGTATAATTTGTGACAAAAATGTCTGAGATGGGTCAATAAGATGTTAGCCATTAGAGATTTATTGTTTTTTCACCTTCTTTTATTCCGAATTTTAAAAAATAATTTATATTCCAACGTTAATGAAAGGTTAATGTGTAACAAATATGTAAGTATTTTGTGTTTCTAAGGGGTCATGTATTCGAAAGTAAACCTAATTTTTTTAAAAACGTATTTTGTAAAAGTGATTGATACAAATTAAAGAGGAGGATTTACAGTTCATAAAAAAGTAATGGTTCAAGATATTTAATAAATAATTATAATTGTAATAAATGTATAGAAACGCATCACATATTGGCCGTATCCGTTGCTAATATCAACAAATTGTGGCAACGAATGAAGCTATTCTAATATAGAGTAGATCTGGTCTTTTAACTAGATCTAGATCTATATTATTATTATTATATATACAAAATAGATAAAATATAAGACTAAATTAAATCTATTGACATCAGTACACAAAGATAAAGTCTTAATCTAGATTTAGACCTATTTCTCGAGTTCTAGACCTAGGGACTACAAATTAGATTATTTAGATCTAGACCTAGAGTACGACTACGAGAGTTTTGACTTATCCATGTATAGATCTAGATATAGATCTAGAGGCTAGTCCTAGATCTAGATCTTGGTCTAGACCCTATAAACATGCCCATTAGGGGCCAACATCAGTTTTGATTAGGGTTATCCCCCTTTGCCCTAATTGCAGCCCTAAATAGCCCCTATGGTGCCCTAATGGGCGCGGGTACTGTTTGCACATTGGCGCAATTAGGTTTCCATTAGGGCCCAATATGGGCAGCCCTAATCGTACCAATGTGGGCCCAGAATGGGTAAAACCACATCCGGATTAATTGGGGATTTCCCGAATCGCGCCATAATCAAGCCCATACTAGCCCCAATGGTTTAGTAACTGAGATTTTCATTGGGGTTCAATTAGGGAAAAACTTTATTATGCCCTTATGGTTCCGTTACTAGCCCTAATGGTTTAGTAAATACTGTATTATTAGGGTTTAGTTAGGGATAACCCTTATTGTGCCAATATCGTTCCGATGCTGGCCCTAATGGTTTATTAACTGAAATATTTATTAGGGCTCAAATAGGGATAACCCTTATTGTGCCAATATCGTTCCGATGCTGGCCCCAATGGTTTATTAACTGAAATATTTATTAGGGCTCAATTAGGGATAACCCTTATTGTGCCAATATCGTTCCGATACTGGACCCAATGGTTTAGTAACTGAAATATTTATTAGGGCTCAATTAGGGATAACCCTTATTGTGCCAATAGCGTTCCGATACTGGACCCAATGGTTTAGTAAATGAAATATTCATTAGGGCTCAATTAGGGAAAACCCGTATTGTGCCAATGTAGTTCTGATGCTGGCCCCAATGGTTTAGTAATGTATTTTTCTTTTTTATATAGATCATGTATTATGCTCTATGTTCAGATGCAGCTCAATTAGAATGAAAAAACTATTTTTTTTTTATGCTATCATGCACTGGTGTCAACATATTTGCACGGTCTAATCATTCATTCTTAAATTAAACTTAGACAAGTAGGACACATTCTAATCATTCATTCTTAAATTAAACTTACACAACTAGGCAACATTTTTTTTTTAAATTTTTATTCATGGAATAATAAACTAACACAAAGAGAAATATAACAGCACAAACAATATATTAAGACATCATTCTCATTCAATTCTTAGCATTCTTTACAGACAGGCTTCAAGGCTGGCGGCAATAATTTCAACATCAGTAAAGCGATCATATGTTGACTTCCACACAGCAGCTGAAACAAACAAAATAATAATGATTATTGGTCATGCAACAAATCTACCTTAATCTAGCTGTAATAATAAAAAATCAGACCATTAAATAACATGAAAAAAAAGCTGAAGATATTGGGCTCAACCCATGAAAACATTAAGAAACTGGAACAGACACAAAATAGAGCAGTGAGATTCATAACAAATGAATATTGACATTTGACTTTAGTAAAATCACTAAATTTAGAAAGCCTTCAAGATAGAAGACTCAAAAGTAAAATAGCAATTATACATGAAACACTGAACCATAATCTTCAAATACAAAATCTAATAAAATACTCAGACACTTAAGATAAAGGCACATTCCTCATTCCCATTCCTCATTCCATATATATGCTAGGACAAATTTGTACAAATACTTCTTCGCTAGTGCTATTAGAGCATGGAATGGGTTGCCTGAGCTAGCCAAGAAAACCAGTGACTTAGCAGAATTTAGGTCATTGGTTAATATGCAGACGCGTAGGACATAATCTTTTTTTTTTATTAAAACTTTTTTTGGGGTCGCTGATCAGTTATCATAAAAATATATTTTTCATACCTTTTTGAGCAGGCTTCCTAGTAAAAAGATGTTGAACAACATCTGAAGTGCATACATAGGCCAATCTTACTGTCAACTGCCCTTAAAAGAAAACTGACATCCTAAAAAAAGACAAAAAAACTATAGAAAACAGAAAAAAAAAATTACAATAAAGACAATCATGAAATGTTTATGGTATACAAGAAAAACTTGCTATAATGATGAGACCCTGTAATTTTTCTTTATCAGTATCTACACAATGAAAAAAAAAAACAACAAACAAACAAACTATTACACATTTTTATAACTAAGACACTGATATATCTCTAACAATAGCTTTCTATAATTAGTGCAAATAAGAAAAAATACAACATTATTTCTTTTGTCATTGTGATTTACATTTACCTCTTGAAAGCAACTTTGCACTTCTTACAATAGTGATGAATTGGGTTTTTTGCTTCCTATGAACTTTTCTGTTTACTAAAAAAAAAAAAAAAGAAAATATAAAGCACTCTACAGAAAGAATTAGTGATTATACAATTAGTTTTTATACAACAAATTTTAAAAAATCTGAATATTAGTAAATTAAATAGAAATATTTTGTGCACATTCAGTAATCCTATGCTGCTTTTAAAAATGAGGTCTAAATTTTTATTATTTTAATCTTTTGGGAACTTATTAACTTTTACACCTAATACAAGACTAGATTTGATTATTAAACTATTAAAGTATTAAACCTTGGTTAAGGCTTAGCCTAAAACTAGTAAGCCATAGAATGCATCCTAGATCAAAGTATAGAAATAGTATTATATATAATATTATATAGTAATTAGTATTAATAGACCTCTAGACCTTCTAGCTAGGCTACCTGGATCTGGTTATGTGGACTATGGACTGGTCACCTCGATGGACGGCATGGTCGTCTGGTTCATACCTTGCAACTGCCATCAATTCCCTAGGCTCCTAGAGTCAAGGTTTAGACTACCAAGTAGATATCCTCAACTATAAAGGAACATAGAAAAAAAGTCAATATAGGTTTAGGCTGATATATAATATAACAAAAGTCAATATAGAGTTAGGCTAGTATATAATATATCGATCTACTATATATCTAAGGGTATGGCCCATGGCCACTTTCATTTAGCTTATTATCTGATTTTAAAACCAAAAATATTTATTTATATAAATTATAGATCTATATATTATATATAGAATATAGCAACAATAGAATAGTATGGTAGAGAAAACTAATGACTAATGGCCTAAGTGACTTAGTCTAATATATCTAGATCTAGCGATCATCTATTTTTCTAAATCTAGATAAGAAATTCTAGCTCTAATCACTCTAATATTCTATGACGACTATGAGTATGTATTATTATAGATTATATATCTATAATCTACTAAATATTCTACAAACATCTAGATCCAGTTTTAGTAGTTTAGATTTCTAGATGAACTAGATTACTAGATCTATTCTGATTCTACAAGTACAATATATATAATTATATATTTTTATTTCTCTCTTACTCTTTAAGTGACACAGTCTAGAATCTAGATCTTGGTCAATTTAGATTTAAAAACTATTATTCTTTTAAAATATAAATTCCAGATCTAGTTAGATTAACTTTTAAATATAATACTAGATCTACTAATAATTTATATTTATAGTTGACTTAGTTTTTACTAGACCTATACTCTATACTCAGGTAAATGTTATTGTTGTACTTTAGTCTAGAACCTTTAATAAATCAGACTGATATCATGAGACTTGATTTAATCAATATTATTATTATATTAGTTAATTATTAGTAGTATATAACTATATTTAATGTTAGACTCTATATTTATATAATAATATATTATCTAGAGATATAGATCTAGTAATCTAGTCCTTTTAGATCTAAAAAATCTAATCAATACTTATTAATATAAATTAATACTAGACTAGATAGATCTAGACTAGTCTAAGTCTAGATCTAAATTTAATAAACTAGTCTACTAGAATTAGAAATAAAGATATAGATATATAGTGACCGTCTGAGATATCTATAGTATAGATTCTAATCTAGGACTAGATCTAGATATTAAATTAAGAAATTAAGATGTTGAATGAATCATTTTCAATTTCAATAATATTAGCTACAGTACCTGTGATAATAATCAAAATGATATAGAAATATAGATTTAGGTTAGGTCTAAAGTCTAGAGTCTAGATCTAGACCTGGCTTAATAACTTGAAATTGACCATGAGTGGCATGAGTGAGTCCATGAGGCAGACAAGTCGAGTAGTTGAAAAACATATTTTAAACTAAAGAAGTCTACTCTACTAACTCTAGATATTTTATAATTTAGATCTAATATAAATCTAGACTGCTATTAGAATTACAAGAATACTATTAAAACATGATATATCTAGTTTACATCTAGACTGTAGTAATCCTTAAGTATAGATCTAGATTCTAGATAACTAAATAAATTTTGATCTGGCTATAATCCGATCCACGTGTAGAACCTATAATGGGGTTTACTGCCTGCTTGAATAATCCAGTTTGTGCCGACCATCGCGCACTTACAATGCTTCTATTTCATTGGTCGAAAAAAATTCTACATAAAATTGAAAATCTAGATCTAGATAATTTGTATCTAGATCCAAGATGTTCTCCTGAGGTTTCTAGATTTATATGTAATTAAAAATTACTAAATCTGTATTTTTTTCAGTTTCATTTTCACTTGTTTGTATGTTGTTGTTTTTTTAGTTTGTACAGCTGGGGGGGGGGGAAGCCGTTTTCATTGGGGATTTCCAGAACTGGGCCAGCAAGGGTAAAACTTTACCAGACCCGTTAGGGCAATTCACCAACAAAACCCAATTGACAAGTAAATAAATCATAATATTATTTTAAAAAGTGATACAAAGCCAAATTTATAATTAAAATAAATTATATTAAATAAAAAGAACATCATTATACTGTTGCCTATTTTATAATAAAGATTTCATCATGTTGATTCTGGCGTGATATGGGAAATCCCATACCGGCACGAAAGCGGAAAGACGTTAACGGCCCAATAACTGAAATCCCACACCGATCCGTTAAGGTTTTTATATGGGGATTTGGTGTTAGCGCAATCCCCCACACTAAACCGTATTAGCCCATTACGGCCCCTTATGGTTACGGTAGCTCTATGTTTATAGGGGAGTCTAGATCTAATCTTGGTCTAGACATCTGGAACGAGGGTTCTTCACGTATTCGTTAAAACTTAAAACCAAATACCTTCTTTAAAAAGAAACCATCTTAGGCATAATAGCTTATATGGCAGGCTATTTAGATCTACTTATAATACATATGATATATATATCAAGATCTAAGTCTAATTGTGTATATAGATCTAGATGTAATTTTTAGATTTGAAATATCTTTTGGATGATTTTATTAGCTCATCATACGGTACACTACTTCACTGTGAACTATCCTTTAGTCTGACGAACTGTAGGGGCACCGCACAATATTCACAATATCTATACTATATGACTGTACGTCTTTGTCCACTCCTCTACGTCCTTTTCCATAGAATGACAGGTCAGAACATTCTTCTATATTGTCTTCCCATTGTTTTCGTAGGTCTAATATAATAGATATTGACTCTGATTAGTAACTAACTGCATTTAAATAAAAAACAAAATAATTCACATTTCAAGAAAAAAACCTCTAGACTATATTAGTATTTTATTTTAATTTGATTGCTCAGACAGGTCCAAGAAAAGAATTTTTAATATCTAAAAAGATATATATGTGTTTATGTTTTATAGTCTCTAGATCTTCTTTTATAACAATGAAGTAGCCCTAAGTCAATAGGTATTATATTTAGACTACTGATCTCAGTTCAAAATTCTGAATATCACTATAAACCTGTTTTGTAGTCTTCAATTAACTAAATATCCCCCCCCAAAAAAAATTAATTCATATTCACATTAGTTCATTTTAATTCTTATTAAATTAAAAATGGATTATAATGCTGTAATGAACTTAAGATCACTAGATGAGTAGGTTTTATATGAACATATTTTTAAGACATCTAACTATTTATACTAATTATTGATTATTACAAGACAGTATTTTCCAATAAAGCAATGATAAACTTATGACCTAGTTATTATATTATTTTTCAGAAAATATAGTTATAGCTGCATAAACAATATAAAAACTTTAATATTTTTTAAGAAAAAAAGTTGTGAAACTTTGACATCTAAAAGATTTAGGCTACATAAAAGTCTATAAAGTTGATCATGTTGAAGGAAAAAAGTGACTAAGCTGGATGAGTTGAAAGTTAAAATCATAATGAAATCTTAAATTGAGAAGAACATATGGAAAGTAGCTAACTAAAATGAATCTTTCTATTTTGATCAACATGTCATTGAGATACTTGCTCTGATGCAAGTATTATAAATATTAATGTTTCTCTTTTTCTGATAGGCAAACTTCTCACAGCTTGATAGCTGAGATTGTAGGCTTAATAACAGCACATTGTCATTGAGTAGTAATAATATTTTTATATCAAATTTATTTAAATTTAAAATATATTTTGAAGGAGTTAATTTTGGTTCAAAAATTGTGAATTTTAGAAAAAAAAAGTTCAAGCTTGATACTATATTTCTAGTTCATGCAACCTAATCAGTGTAAATTTGCTACATAAAGATAATGAAAATAATGACAAATATATGTGTTTCTATGGTAAAATTCATTAGCCTGGGGAATTACTGTTTATATCATGTATTTTCATGTAGAATTCTTTGTTTAGACAGTAAATATGCCAAAAATTATGTGTTTAGAATAGTTGAGCTTTACTGAAAAGAATTTACTGGTCATTACATTGCAGATATAAAAAAGCCTTGTTTAAAATTATTTCTGCACACAAATTGAGTTATGATTTTCAGTTTATCAAATCAGCTTATAGAGTTTAAAGATTCAATAAGAAATAATTGAATAGCTTTCAGCTAAATGGCTTTATAGATTATTATGTCAAGAAATCTAAGTAAATCTAAGCCATCATTGGTTGGCAATGCACTTACACAGGTCCCTATAAATAAATATAGGTTTTTCAATATTATTATGGAAGAAGAGAGAATTATCCAAATTATGATCCGTAGCTTGTTCTAATTGCTATACTGGTGTTATATTTTTAGCTCATTAAAGTTTAGCTTATTTTAGAGTTTTAGTAAACCATTGCATATTATTGTATAATTACAGCAAAATATTGAAATAAAATATTATTTAAAGTAGCTTAATCTTGTAAATCTATAAATTCCCCGCATTTTGACATATAGTACATTCATGTAGCATTTATAGCTTTTTTGTTACAAAATTTAAAAAATGCACATTTTTTGTGTTTTTTACCTCCCTTTTTGAAAAATACCAAAAATGATAAAATGCAACATTCGGCACAAGTAAATAAACTCAAATAATTTTTTGACAAGCTTGAAAAAAATTGAGCGTGTTCTATGTGTGCACATAAATGTTTTTCCTAAGTTTCATCTCTGAGGGCATTATAGTTTCTATTAAAATGTCCTTCAAAAACACGGGTTTGGAAGGCCAAAAAAAATATTTAAAAAAACGCGTTTTTAAAAATTTGTAACTTTCTTAATATTTAAGCTACGAACATAAATTTGGTATCCTCGGTCTTAGAATCCCGAGCTCTATCCAAATAAGTTAAAAAATAAGCTGCGTGACCATTTAAAAAAATCAGTTTTGGGTCCCTACTTATGTTGCCTACTTGGACTGCGAACTGAATTTTCTCACTGAGCTCTACCTAGCATTCATTGGCACAGATCCTTGCTGTCCTCTGCACAGTGGCTCTAGCTTCTTTCAGATTTAACAGGTTGTGTAGGTTTCGCCTTGTATGTAGCAAGTGCATCTCTCTTCACTCTGATAATAGGTGCTAAAATAGCTGATTTATGGTCAAACCATTCATTATGTTTTATTATTCTTCTGAAGATCTCCAGGGAAGTCTTTTGTATGGTGGACGAGGTGTATTTCCAGACATTTTTATACTCGCGTTCAAAAGATTCTGCTCACTGTATCTGGAGATCAGGGTGGCACAACTTGCTTACATCTGATTGGGGTCTTCTAATCTGATTGGTATGTTGGATTTTTTTTAGGAGAATATTGGTCTTACAACATACCAAGGAGTGATCTGTGTCACAGTCTGCACTGTTATAGGACCTGCTAAGCATGATTAATTTTAAGCATTTTTGTCTTACCATGATTAGATTATTTGGTGCCAGTGTTTGGAACGAGGATGCTGCCAAGATACTCTATGCTGTTGTTTAGTCTTGAAATAGGTATTAGTGACACAGAGGGAGTGTTGTGAGCTAACCTCGAGGAGCCTTTGACAATTTTCATTTACTTTTCCGACATCAAAACGCCCAATACAGCTGTCCCATGCAGAGTTGTCAGATCCAACGTGTGCATTGAGGTCGCTGAGGATGATAACCTGTTCCGTATTTGGGATATTGCTGAGAGCAGACGAAAGGTTGTCATAGAACATGTCTTTGGCCTCTGGTGTGGACCTCAAAGTAGGAGCATAGGAACTTATCAAATTCACGTGTCCATTCAATGTGCTAAGGCATAATGATAAGAGTCTTTCTGAACCATTGCACTTCAGTTCTACTGTGTTTAGCAGTGTGTTCTTAAATGCGAAACAAACACCATGTTTCCTTCTCTTTCGGCTTTGCCTTGCCAGAAGAGTGTGTAGTCTTTTTCTTTGATTGAACCATAGTCAGCTAAATGAGTTTCTTGGTGGGCAGCAATGTCTACTTTTAGCCTGGACAGTTCATCGTTTATTATTGCGGATTTTCTAGCATCTTCTATGTTTGGTAAGTTTTCATTAAGTCTAGTTTGTAAAGTACACATATTCCATCTGCCCTGTTTAAGAGTGGTGCTCCTCTTTTTTTTCTTCATGTTGACTGGTACATTAGCTTTGTGCCTGCTTTTCAGATTTTTCTCCTGTCCTCATGTACCCAAACGAGGAAGACAGGCATGACAGGACAGCACCTTTTTGGCTGGGGGGTGCCCAGCTTGAGGCAGGCAGTGGCTGCTCAATCCTAGGATCCCTTCCACGAACTAAAGCTGCCAATGGATCTATGTCAGTTGAGCATTTGAGCTAATAACCAGTGACTGCCAATTCCCGTTTTTGTCCAACACCAAAGCCAAAGCTGGAGTGTCCTCTCCAGTTTTTGGGGATTAGGGCTTTGAATAAGTGAGATGAAAGCCTGGGCATTGTTTATGGTCGGAACGATGTAGATCACACAGCAGTTTCCCCCTCTCCAGGCAGCTGATGTAACCAAAGGAAAGGAATATCCAGTATAGTTTTTTTTTAAAGTTAGATGGATCTAGACTAGATCTAGATCTACTTCTTTGACTTTTAAATATAGTAGAATCTAATTTGTCTAAACAACTAATACTACTAAGCATAGCTTCTCCAAAACAGATCAAAAGGCTATTATACTAAAATATCGAGTACTACTGTTTACCCCAGACCTTAAAACTAAAAGTGTTTTGACTATTTATTTCAATACTTACTAAATATGCACACATTCAATACAGGTCTATTTCAGCGAACTCAAAATGGAAAAATGTATACTTAACATTTATTTTAATTCACAGATCTATGCAACCTCAAAAATAGTTTTATACACTTATCCGTAAAAAAATTAACATTTATAAATGCAATTTAAGCATGCACTTGTTAGGCCCTTATTGAAGAAATCCAGTCTTGACCCGGAGTGTCTAAGGTGTCGCATCTGGCAGAGAAAATCAGTGGTACCGTTGCAAGGGTGAGCGATAGGATGGTATAGAATAAGCTCAAGATGAATGAAGACAAGACAGAAATAATTAAGATTGGCACTCGGAACAACATATCAAAAGTTGAGAGCACAGATTCTCTTTTTATCAGGAACTGCCAGGTTTCTTATGTCCATGTAGTGCGGAATCTTCGACTCAACACTATCTTTCGACCCACACATAAAGCAGCTCTGCAAGGGTCTTTATCTGCAGCTGCGCAGAATAGGCCAGATCCGACCATATCTAACAACGGAGTCAACAAAAACGCTAGCTGTGGCATTCATGCTCTCCCGCCTTGACTATTGTAACGCCCTACTAGCAGGTATACCCGATGACAAGATAGCGAAGCTGCAATGTACTCATAACAAACACCGCACGAATAGTTCTTAAAAAAAACAAGACGAGATTCTGCAACTACGCTCTTGCGCACGCTCCATTGGCTTCCTGTGAAAGCAAGAATCGATTACAAATTCGCCACACTTTGTCATCAGTGTATATACAACAATGAGATGCCCTTGTAACTTAGCGAACTGATTACTCCATATGTCCCCCAGAGAGCCCTAGGGTCAATGGACTCAACGCTTTTAGTGGTGCCACGTTTCTCCCTCTAAAGCTACAGTCAGCGCTCTATTTTCAGTTCACGGACCAAAGGTTTGGAACTCACTCCCAATTGATCTCAGACAGATAACATGCTTCACCACTTTTAAGAAGAACATTAAGACCTATTTTTTAGAACTTTTTTTTAGATTAATTTGTCATATCTTATGTTTGTGTTTGTAATGTTTTTACAGCGCCTTGAGCCTACATTTTGTTTGTTAACAGGGCTTCATAAATAAAATTATTATTATTATTATTATTAAATGAAAATGAGCAATGCTGTCTCTTTCTGAGGCTGCATCAACCATATGTTCTCGTCTATGTCAGCTAAGGCAAGTTAGCGCCAAAGCTGGTCTTTAAAGCATTTCTGTGGGGCACCTCTGTTACATCGACCACCTTTTAGCTCACTAAAAAAGACTGCCTTTGGCATACGTTCATCTCCCATATTATTATAGCTTTTTTTAAAAATTATTATAGCTTTTTTATATAGCACTACTTTCATGCTTATAGCATGCTCAGAGCGCTTTGGTCCAATCTCATTTGTGGACCAGTGGGGGGGAGGGGGTATCTAGGAGTTGGTTTCCCGTGCTGCCTTTGGGCGCTCAGTAAACACAACTCTGCCCGAGTCGGGTGTCGAACCTCAAGCCCCCTTCTAGGTAGCCAAGCAAGCCAAGCTCAAGCCGCACTTGGCCTCTCGACCACGCTTCCCACGAAGCTTCCCATACAGGATACATGCCTTGCCCAGCGTAACTGTCAGACCCTAAGAAGTCCCTCTATACTGTCCATACCGGCATTCACAAGGCATTCGCTGTTTGTAGTGAGGTCTTGCCACCATATGTCCATGTCTTAAATGCTTTCTGTATAATACCCATGTCTCAGATACATATAGAAGGGTTGAGAGAACCACTGCTTGGTAGACGTTGATTTTGTAGGCAGGCAGAGCTATTTTTTCCACCAAATTCTCACCTGAAGGCGTCCTAAAGCACTACTGGCCCTGGCCAGAGTGTTGTTGACTTCCCCTGGAAGCTAGGCTACCCATTTAAAATATTTCAGCCGGAAGTTCATCAGAGCCAGGTGCTTTTTTTTTTTTTTAATCTGTAAAATAAAGCATAAAGTAAGGTGTATGTATGTATGTCCCGCATAGAAATAAAAAACATTTGACCAATCTTTATAAAACTTTGCATAAATGTTCCTTAAATACTAACTGGAACAGTAACGTATGTAAAGCAAGGTTAGGATTAAAGTCCATTCATTTCATATTTGAATCAAATTAACCTTCAAATTTGTGTTTCTAAAGCATTTTTACATACATTTGTTTGCTATAGCTGTGAAATGAGACTTAAGCCATGTTGACATATTATTGTTATAGCTTTTATATAGCGCTACTTTCATGCTTATGGCATGCTCAGAGCGCTTTGGTCCAATCTCATTTGTGGACCAGTGGGGGGGAGGGGGTATCTAGGAGTTAGTTTCCCGTGCTGCCTTTGGGCGCTCAGTAAACACAACTCTGCCCGAGTCGGGTGTCGAACCTCTAGCTCCCTTCTAGGTAGCCAAGCCAAGCCATACATTTAATAGTCCCATTCCTGTGTTGTGCACACCTAACATGCGCTAAGTAAAAATGCCATGATTGGACAGGCTGCATGAGGCTCTATTTTAGGGGCTATTAAATATACTAACAATAATTAATAAGCTTCTCGAGCCCTTGAATAGTATCGAGACAAGATATATTTAGTATATTAATTTGTTAGATATTAAAAGTGTCCTCCTATTTGTGCTTCAAATATTGTAGCTATTTGTGGGGTACATTTAGGATGGTGGACTGGTTGTGTGGTCTGTGCTCTGGACTGCTGTTCGGTAGTGTTGATGATACTGGGTTTTAACCTGCCTGCCACCATTATGTGGGAGGTTTGGGCTATGGTGTAATTATCTTTTAAAAATCTGAAGGAACTTTGAAAACATGTAAAACATTTTAACATTTCTATGAAAATATGAAAAACTTGGAAAATCTTTAAATACGTTAAAAAAAGTATTTCATGTAACTATTATTAATTATGTACTCATTTATAGTATTCTGTTACTCTAACAGGTTAAAATAAGTGACCTTGGACTGTCAAGAATTCTAGGTGCTGGTCAGGATTATTACCAGAGCAAGTTCAGTGTGAGTCTAAAATTACCCATAGCTTGGTAAGTTTGTATTGATGCATGTTTTAAAATTTAAATTATGTTACTGTTTTTTTTTCCAAATATATAGTGCTTAATAGATTTAAGGTATCTTTAGAGTATTTTTCTTGGATGGGTTGAAAGTTAACTTCACATTAGTACATCAAAGGTTTTTAAGTTTACTTGGTACATAAGGGTTACTGAAATCTTTCTTTTTGTTTGTTGAACTCACGTTGAAGAGAACGGACATATATCATATGAAGGAGGAATTTCTTTTTTTTGGAAGTTATCATGGTTTTGGTTTACTTGTCTTAGTTGAGACATTTTGAACAAGAATCAGAAGATAGTGTTATTTAATATAAATTGATATAATTTCTTTTGGTATTTAATCTCTGTGGTGTGTCTTTTAATATTATTTTTACTTGGTATATTAAGCAGATAGATTAGTTATAGTTGGAGTAACCTGTCAATCTTGATTTTTTTTTATGTCACATGGCTCATGTTAAGAGGAAGATGTATACATTAATTGAAAAGAAAAACTTTATAACTTTATGAAATCTGTTTTTCAAATATGCCAAGCACAATATTTAAAAAACAACTTGTGTACGTGACAATATTCAAAAGCAGGATTTTTTTTCTATACAATATTTTTAATGAGATCAAAGTAAATATGGAAGCATGTGGCTAGGATTTGTTCAGATGCAAGCCTGGTTTCTGTTTTGTTACCAGGCAGTGTTGTCAAGTACAAAGTCAAGTAATTTGAAGCATGCTCAAAATTTGCATTTTATTTGGCTATATTTACTCTCATTAAAGCGTCCCTGAGACATGACGTTTAACTGCGCTCCTCTTTCCTTAGCACTTTTGGAGCTCAAAAGTGCCCTACTTCTTTTCTATCATTTTGTCTGCCTCCTCTTACTCTCAGTCTGCCTTCATTAACCATCACTCTGTCTCCTTATCTTCTAAAACCTCACAATGTCCTGGACCAGTCCGTTTGCCATGGACTGCGACGGGTAAGGGGGGATAAAGAGATCCTGGTGTTTGAGTGGGTGACTATCTGAGGATGGACCACTGCAACACAATACTTTGGCTCCGAGTTCCCCTAGACCTGAGGCCCAGAAGGCCCGCTCTGGGTCAACCGGCTGGTCATGCCGAGCTACCAGCATAGGTCCTCGACCTTTGCTGGAGGGCGGTGGCTAGAGGGTCAATCAGCCAGCTACTGTATCGGACACATGTCCAATGCAGCAGCTGACTGAGTATAGAACCTGTGTTGCCCTGGCGGGCTCATTCTGGACATCCGAGTGGCCCGTCCCCTTGTTGGACTCGATGGCGGGTGGGGAGCACAGGTGCCGAACTATATACTTTTTATATGGATACCAAAAAAAAAAAAAAATCACTTGCCCCAGACCTATGTCTGGGCAAGAGACGCCGTGTTGAGGCCAAAAAGGAGGAGGCCACAAAAAGCTGTACTACCTGGCCATCATTTCTGGTGGTCAGGTGCACAGAGGAGGGAAAAAGCCTGACAAAGTTGAGCCCTTTTTTCATTTACAAGGGACTCAAGTCGGTAGTGGGAGAGCCCAAGAGTGTATCTAAGCTACACAAGACTATGGAACTACTGGTAGAAGTGGATAGTAAGGTACACTCTGATGGGCTTCTAAAATGCAGAAGACTCTTCTGTGATCTCCAAGTGGAAGTCATGCCACACAAGAGTCTGAACACCAGCAGAGGTGTAATCAGCTCTAGGGACCTACTAGAATGTTCCGAGAAGGAAATAGTGGAGGGTATTGAAGGAGTCACCCATGCCCGGCGCATTACAAGGCGCAGGGATGGTGAGGAGGTCAAAACCGCCATTATTATCCTCACATTCGGAACTAGGACACCGCCAGATTACGTGAAGGCAGGATACCTACGAGTTCCAGTGAGGCCCTACATTCCTAACCCTATGAGGTGCTTCAAGTGCCAGGGTTATGGACACGGCGCGGCAGTCTGCAAGAGGAACACTGTGTGTGCTAGATGTGCCGGGGAGGATCATGAGGACAAGGGCTGCACAGCCCAGTTCAAATGCCTGAACTGTCACGCTGGCCACTCGGCCTACTCCAAGGACTGCCCTGTGTGGAAACAGGAGGTTGCCGTGCAGGAGTACAAGGCAAGAAATGGATGCACCTTCAGCCAGGCGAAATCAGCTGTATTGGCCCTACACAAGGGCCAATTCGGCTTGACAAAGACGTACGCCCAGGCAGCAGCTAAGATAGGAAGATCCATAGCCACACAGACGGACACATTGACCCCACCCCCTCCTCCTCCAACTCAGAAGACAACACCAACTCCGCCCAAGAACTTTCCTCCAAAAAAAACAGAAAGCCCTGTGGTCATGCTTAAAAACAGATTCTCTGTGCTCGCTGATGAGAGCATGGAGACCGAACAGCATGTCCAAACCAACACACAATGTGGGGATCCAACAGTACTGACACAAGAGGTCGTATGCTGGAGGATATCTTCCTCCAACATGATTTATGTATACTCAATGATGCATCACCGACCTACTTGCACCCAGGAACTGGATCCCTTACGTGCATTGACCTCACCGTATGCGTCCCTGGACTGCTGGACGACTTCAAATGGTCAGTTAGTAATGACCTACGGGGAAGTGATCATTTCCCAATCATCATTACTAACAATCTCCCCTCAGTGGGACAACCTCAGCGGTGGAAACTGAACAAGGCCGATTGGGAGCAATTCCAAAAAAGATGCTCAGAGGATATCACAGAAAGTATCCTCGATGAGCAGAACCCAGCTGATATTTTTGCTATCAAGCTACTGGACATTGCCAGGAAAGTTGTCCCCCTAACCTCCGCCAATCCAAAGCGGCCCATTAAACCATGGTTTGATACAGCTTGTAAAAGTGCTATTGGAGATAGGAAAAAACGACTGGCTGCATTCATAAAGAATCCTTCCCAGGAAAACCTAAAGCTATTTAGGATAGCTAGAGCAAAGGCTAGACAAACCATACGGTCAGCCAAAAGGAATTCCTGGAGAAGCTTTGTCGGCAGTCTGGATGCCAAAACTTCTGCTAGAGCGGTCTGGAAGGCAGTAAGGCGAATCAAAGGGAAAGAATCAAATGCAATAGGGCATTTGAAAAACCAAGGACGAACTGTCACGTCCCCCAGAGAAATAGCTGACTGCCTTGCATCCTCAATAGCAGAAAAATCATCCACTGCACACTACACGCCAGAGTTCCAAAAAGTCAAAACCAGGGAGGAAAGACATCCCATTGACTACAGGTCAGAGAACAATGAAGCCTACAACAAACCGTTCTCGCTTGAGGAACTGAGGGACTCGCTGGACAAGTCACATGACACAGCGCCTGGAGAAGATGAAATTCATTACCAGTTCCTCAAGCACCTTCCTGAACCCTCATTGGCAGTCCTGCAAGGGGTCTATAACTGTGTGTGGCAAACAGGCGCTTTCCCAAACAGCTGGAGGAAAGCCACAGTTATACCGATACCTAAACCGGGAAGAGACGGCTCTGACCCAGCTAACAATTGACCAATAGCACTAACAAGCTGCATCTGCAAAACCATGGAAAGAATGATAAACAGTAGGCTGGTCTGGTACCTTGAGAGGAACAACTTGATCTCCAAATACCAGTGTGGATTTCGGCAGGGGCGGACAACAACCGACCACTGGTAAGGCTGGAAGCCTACATCAGAAATGCTCTACTCAGACGAGAACATCTTGTAGCTGTATTCTTCGATATAGAAAAGGCCTATGACACGACCTGGAAACATGGCATTCTACGTGACCTGGAGCTTATGGGGCTTAAGGGACACCTCCCCTGTTTTGTAGGGGAATTCCTGAAGGACCGAAAATTTCAGGTCCGAGTGGGCACCTCCACCTCTGACACTTTTGAACAGGAAATGGGCGTACCCCAGGGCAGCATCCTGTCAGTCACCCTGTTCAACATTAAAATTAACAGCATCATTAATGCTCTATCCCCTGGCATAGAGTGCTCTCTGTATGTTGATGACTTTGTCATTTTTACTTATGGGAAAAATATGAACACCTTAGAAAGAAAATTACAGTTAAATTTAAACAAAATTCAAAATTGGGCAAATGATAATGGTTTTAAATTTTCGGACTCCAAAACAGTTAGTATGCATTTTTGTAATTTAAGGGGGCTTCACCCAGATCCTGAATTATTTATAAACAAAAAGAGAATCCCCGTTGTAAAAACTACAAAATTTTTAGGCCTCACCCTTGACTCCAAATTTAATTTTCTCCCCCACATTAAGGAACTTAAGAAGAAATGTCAAAAGTCGTTAAACATACTTATAGTACTCAGCCATACGGACTGGGGGGCTAACAGAGACACCTTGCTGCTGCTGTATCGAAGTCTAATCCGATCCAAGTTGGATTATGGATCCATAATATATGGAGCAGCAAGGAAGTCTTATCTAAAGATACTGGAACCAATCTAAAATGCTGCTCTGCGTCTCTGTCTCAGCGCAGTTCGCATGTCACCAATCCCAAGTCTACATGTGGAGGCTGGAGAGCTCCCCATGGACATAAGGATGAAAAAGCTTGCAATGCAGTACATAGTAAAGCTAAAATCCAACCTCACAAACCCTGCTTTTGACCCCATATTCCATCCCTCAGATGCTGAACTATACATTCGAAGGCCTAACGTCATACAGCGTTAGGCCTTCGAATGAGAGAATCCGTCCAAAATTTAACCCCACCCATTGACCAAATTTCTAAAATAGAAACCCCACAAAACCCTCCTTGGTTAACTAGTAGACCCAAATTAAATTTATCCCTCCTTAATTTTAAAAAACAAAACACAGACCCAACCCTATTACAAGTTCACTTTAGGGAGCTGCAGGAGATCTACGGAGATTGTGGCACCATCTACATTGACGGATCCAAAATGGATGGAAAGGTCGCGTGTGCCTGCTCCTTTCGGAGCAAAACAATCTCCCGTAGACTCCCTGATGGATGCTCCATCTTTACGGCCGAATTGCATGCACTGTCGCTTGCACTTATGGCCATTAAAGCATCAGAAAGGAGAAAATTTATAATCTGCTCCGACTCCAAATCTGCATTGCAAGCTTTGGGGCAGATGAAGACTGACATTCCATTGGTACATAAATGCCTAAAGCTGTTGGACCAAATAACAGCCAGCCATATGGATGTCACCTTCATCTGGGTCCCCTCCCATGTAGGTATAGAGAGAAACGAATCCGCAGACAGAGAAGGAAAGAGAGCCCTAAACCAAACAGTGTCAGGGACCCAAATTCCCTACTCGGACCTGAGACAAAATATTGCCACTGCCACCTATCAAGAGTGGCAGGACCGATGGGAGGCTGAGAATCACAACAAACTCAGGCAGATCGTGGCGGATGTCCGGTGGCGGCCCACATCTAAGGGTCTGACAAGGCGTGGTAGCACGACCATGTCTAGACTCAGGATTGGCCACACCTACATCACACACTCTTTTGTGCTGAAGAGAGAGGGGCCTCCACTTTGTGAGTATTGTGATTCTCGCCTCACAGTGGAACATATCCTCATTGACTGCCCCAGATACCAGGATGTCAGGGAGAAGTTTTCTATAGCCACTGACTTAAAAATACTGTTTCATACTGTCGACCCTGGGAAGGTACTTGGCTTTATTCGGGAGGTGGGGCTGTCTGCGAGGATCTGAATTGTGAGTCTGTAGACACATACTATTTACACTACATTTTTATCAAATATCGAAATTTTTACCTGTGCTATTTTAACTGTAAATACTTAATAGACCTTGTTTTTAATGAGTTAATTGTATGGACTTTGACCTTTTTATAGTGGGAGAGTAGTCCTTTGCGGGCACGACATGGCCTATACTGTGCCGATGTGCCTAAAACTAAAACTAAACTCTCATTAAAAGTATTTTATTTTTCACCTACCTTGTAGTCTTTTGGACCTTTGTGGCACCACACATGATGTGGACCATCTCTCTGTTCCTCTCTGCCAGCATTAGAGTCATGTTCCATGGCAAGCCCCTTAATTCTTTAATATATTTTGTTTTGTCTGTCTCTCCTTTTTCCTGGTATTGTTCACTGAATAAAGGTCTTTGTGAGCAATGATTAGAAGGTTGCCATTGCGATCTGGTTTTAGGATTTCATTATTAGTGATTCAGTCTAGATTTCAAGGCTGTTAATATATATATATATATTCTTTAAGCATTTCTAGTTGCTAATGTATCTTAATGACTGTTCAACATATATTCAGGTGCGCTCCAGAAAGTATTAACTTTTTAAAGTTTACCATAGCATCTGATGTGTGGTCATTTGGTGTTTTACTGTGGGAAATGTTTACTTATGGCTTTCAGCCTTGGGCAGGATTTACTGGACAACAAGTAAGTAAAGTTCTATTCATAGTCATTAAAACAAAACCAAATTTCAGCTACAGCAGGATAAAGCAATAAAATAAGGTTTCCCTATCAGACCTTGGCATTTGTTTCATGTAGCTAGCACAATGACCAACCGCCTTTTCTTCCCTCAGTGTATTTCAGATACCCATTGGATTTGGGTGCACTCAGGGGCACCTAAAAGAAGTTCAAAATCCCAGTCTTTTATGGCATTCCAACTTGAGACCTCTCGATTTAGAAACCAAGCCTTTTACATTAATACCACCACTGCAATGCATATCAGTAGATACTTAAATTATTTAATATTCATATTACTTTCAGGATTTCATTTCCTGGTTAGGTCTCATTCGAATCAGGATGTTTTGGCACAGGAGATGTTTTGGCACGAAATGTTTTGATCACATTGTTTATATTCATTGTATTATTTCTTTAAAGAAGAATGATACATATCTATGTTTTGTATGAGTGTTTGTGTCTAATGTATTATTCATGTATAGAATAAGAGATATTTTTATCCATTTTTTAGGTCTTTATAATTTTGTTTTGTAAGAGTGTGGATTTTAATATTGCCAAATCAAAAGAAAATAATGCTAGAAAAAATAAATTGATGCAATTTTAAGTGGAATGAAAATGATTTATTTAATTTATAAACCCTCAACAAAAAAAAAAAAAAGAGTCAAAAGTTGATGAATGTCATCCTGTGCACGCCTCATGTATAACTTATGGGTTGTGGTGGAGGCATATTAATATCATATTCCCTGGTAGAAATCTTACCTTTCCTATTTTTTTATATTAAGGATTATAACATCCAAACAAACCTCCCACAGGATTGTTGGGTATTGCGACGGCAAGGGTTTGAACACAGGATTCCATTCATGGGTATCAATTCTGCTACAGTATTTTACTTGAAATTGCCAATTTCAGCTTCTGTAGATTTATTTCTTCTCCGTGACATTCTTTAATTAATTGAATTTTATTAGACCTGCAATCTTCTAAGTAGTAGAAATTGTACATGATAGACTTAATGAAAATGAGTTTCTGAAGCTCAGAAATGCTGAAAAATGCTTGGTGCCCTGGGCTTAGCCCCTGACCTCGATAGGTGAACTTTAAGGGCTCCCTGAGGCCAATAGATGACTTATATTTTCCCTTTAGATGTAGTAATAGTTTGAATAACACAGAGTAATGTTATACCATTTCCGTCTAAAAGTCTAACAAAGGAAACATGTTTAGGTGATTTTAATAAATATACATTGTATAATATTGAAAAAATGTCATAAACAATGGGGTTTTAGAAAAGAATTGACTAATTTTACATTTGTGCAAAAATCAATAAAAATAAGTAATCATCTTACTGTAATGGTTTAACAAAATAAATTTCTATTGGGAAAAGTGGATAATCTGATACCGGGAGGTGGGATGACACCCTGAGCTAACCGCACCGGGTGACACAGACCCTAGTGATGCCACTGCTGTGGAATACCATCAGGTCTAGATTCTTTATTTGGTTAGCTAATAGTTTTTTATCCCTTTTTCTTGTATTTTCTGTCTATTGTTGCTGAGTGTCACATATGCCATTCTAGGTTTATTTATGTATCTTTTATTTATTAGGGCCACTTGGAAAAACCTAGAATCTGGGTTCTTCTCTAGGCTGGTATTACCCGGGAGTTATTTATAGCTTGTCTTTGCACTTCTAGAAATTCAAATCTATTGGTTAATTTGAAAATAAATAAAGACATTTTCTAAAAGAGCGCCAGGAAATGGGCAAGGCTAGAAAGTGACGCCAGTCGATGAAAGTATTTTGTAATGTACAGTCGTGTTTTCTAAGAGCTCTGATTTAAAAGCCTTTGTAATATTATTTGAGCTTGTTGATCTGTAATTTGTACATAAGCTGTACTTACGTTTTATATTTGAATAAATGTTCCAGAGTTTTGTTTTCTACAAAGAATCTTTTATTGTGAATCCTAGATCGTCATTTATTCAACTATTTTAATTCAAGTAAAATCCCCGGCAATCACAATCATCATTGTGACATCTAGCACTAGTGATTGTGACACTGAGAATGCTGTTTTCTTAAATTTACTGTATGATTTTAGTTTTTTTATTGTGTCCTTAAATATTTCTTTGTTTATGTATTTGCTTTTATCTTTTTGTTGGTGGTAAGAGACTTTTATGGACTCTAGCTTTCTTAGTGTCTATAATTTTTTAAATTAGTTTTTTTTTTTTCTTTTGCATTTTTTTTTTAAATTTGTAATTAAACTAGCATTTATTTATTTTGTTTGATGATTTTTTAGTTGGTATTAAATTTTTTAAATGTTTTAAAGATTGCTTTTGATGCAATTCGAGAGGTCATCTGGTTGGTTTATTTCTTTTCCCTCTAGAAATATTTACTCAAATTTTAATGCAGCTTGGTTTAATCGAGTTAGGTTGCACTTATTCCAGAGTAAGATTTTTCTTTTTGGGTTAGGGCATTTATTTTAAGGATATCATGGTCAGATTGTCCACGAACAATGCCATAATCTACTTCTTATCCAGGTCTATTAATCAAGAAGAGATCTAATGTGTTGTTTAATCCAGTTTTTTTTTTTTATAATTTGATCTAAACTTGAATTAAATTTCTAAGCATTGTTCATTTATAATATCCTAGGTTTTGATGTTGGTCTAGGATTAATGTTTTCCAATTAATTTCGGGGAGAGACAATATCTTTAAACCCTATTATAATGTAATTAAAAATGTACTCAAAAAAGATGATATTATGCTAATATTATAAAACCCCTTATTTTTTACCATCCATATCCACTGGGCCATTTAAATCACTTGTAAGCAAGTAAGTAAATTATTGTGCAAATTTGGACATTCTTGGTAAAGAAATCAGAGATTCTTCATTAAGATTTGATCTACTGGCCCTTGCATTGGCTTCTGAGCCATCTTGACATTATTGAGAGAGAAATGATCTGTAAATTCTGATGTTGTATTTTCATTTTGAAATTTATTTTTTTTTTAATTTTTTTTTATAGATTTTAGAAGCTATTGATGCACCAAATTATCAATATTTAGAACAACCAGACTTTTGTACAAGTGAACTATATCAATTAATGAAAGAGTGCTGGACACATAACCCAGATGACAGACCTACTTTTTCTTCCATTTTGTTACGATTACCACAGGTAATATATTATTTTCTATTTTCCTTATAAAGTTATCTAAAGCAGAACTTAAAGCTTTTAGATTTTGTTAACCTTGCCGTTTGGGTAAGATTATCATATGGAAATAATCTGAAAAGCAGGCACAAAGCCAATGTACCAGTCCACATTAAGAAAAAAAAGTAGCTCCACTCTTAAACTGGGTACATGAAATTTCTGGACTTTACAAACCATCTAGAATGAAAACTTACTGGAAAAAAAACAGTTAATAAGAGTTACAAAAAAAAACAACAACGTAAAGACTACTTATTTTATTTATGGTAAACCAGTTAAACAGAATGAATACTCAAAATATCTAGATGTAATAATAAATGACAAGTTATCATGGCATGCCCATATCTAACAAGAACATAAAACTAAAATGCTATTTAACCTTAGGCCCATAAATATGCATCCTCTGTTTTGATCCCACATCTCAAGAAAACATAAAGAAATTAGAACAAATACAAAATAGAGCAGTGCAATGTTTTTAAATTAATATTTGAATTAGATTAGGTAACAAAAACAAATCCAAATGAAATAATGAGGAGGAAATGTTTGAAATATATATTTGTGTGTGTTTGTGCATGTGTGATAGAAAATAAGTATTCTTTCGAGGTGACCTGCCCAAAAATTTAATAATCCATCTGGTTTCCTTATGTATGGCAACATAACTTTTTCTGAGGATTTTATTTCTAGATATAACTTATATTATTATTTCTAGATATAACTTGTTATAAGTCACTAAAACTCACAGACTTTGATTAAGTTAGATCTTAACACTAGATTCTAGATCTAAGTCACTAAATAAATAAATTTATTGCTTTTATATAGCACTACTTTCATGCTTATAGCATGCTCAGAGCGCTTTAGTCCAATCTTATTTTTGGACCAGTGGCAGTGGGTGGAGGGGGTATTAGGGAGTAGGTTTTCTGTGCTGCCTTTAGATGCTCAGTAAACACAACTCTGCTCGATTTGGGTGTTGAACTTCAAGCTCCCTTCATAGGTAACAAAGCCAACTTCAAGTGTACTTGGCCAACCACGCTTCCCATAAAATTTAGGAACTTTTCACTGTTATTTGTGATGTCGCTCTTAACTCTTTCTCTCCTAACTGACGATACCAACGTTGATTCCATTAGAATGTGGTAAATAATTACTGAGAGAAAGAGTTAATGTTACAACAAGTAGGTTTTGGGTGAGAAAGGGCCCAGAGGGGTGAAGCCTATGTTAGGCTTGTAATTGCTCTAAGTAAAGACTGTAGACTAGTTCTAGCACATCTTCAGTCGTAATGAGAGGAAACAACCATTTCTTTGCTGCCCTGCCCAAAAATAATGCCATATGAAATGCAGTGTAAGCCAAGGCCGTTTCTTATCATAAAGTCACACTTAAGCTTACAATTGGGTGATAGTCTGTTTAGACGTGTCACTGGTCAGCTTATTGGTACAGCCAGTCAAATATGTGATCAGAATACTACGCTGCTTCTTTTTCACATTTTTAGCATAATAGGAAAAATTATATTTTAATAAAATGTTGAGTAGAAATTTTAGGAGAATTCTGGCAAATTTTAGGAGAGTTTTAGGAGACTTTTCATGATATTTTAGGAGCACTATGAACCCTGAAAGACACAAAGATAAAAGCACATTTCTTATTCTATAAGCTAGGACAATTTAGTTCAATTTCTCATTCTTCTCTATTGCTATTAGAGAATGGAATGGGTTGCCTGCATCAACAATTTAGCAGAGTTTAAGTCATTGATTAACATTCTTGACTAGATTGACACATGAAATAATCTTTTTTTTTTGAAGTAACGTCTGTAATATATAACATAAGATAAGGTTTAAATTTATTGCTTAACTCATACTAAATCTCCCCCAAAAACCTTGATTTATTAATGCAGCAGTTAATAAGCGAATACTCAAACTACATACTAGGCTAATCAAAATATATTAGCTAAGAAAATAAATTGATAGAGCTTTACAGTTACAGATTTAAGCCGCAAATTGATTTGTGTACACTTACCTCTGTAACATCGTCTATGACAATAGAGTTTCCATTTATGATTTGCTGTAAAAGTGAGGATAAAAATCTTGATGATGGTTTTTTATATTGTAAAAAAAATCCACCAGAAGAAACTTTACCCTGCAATCAAGGATCCCTCGGTGAATAGGACTTATTTAATTAGGCATAGTGCAGAATGTTGGCAGTCCTTTTATTTATAGTTTATGGTATAGCTCCATGGATAGATGCTAATTATTGAAATTTTAAAATCATGAAACGTAAGTTATGATAAAACAAAATATAGTGTTTCTTTTAAATTGATTCACTATCATATAATTTAAAAATTGATAAGTAATGCTATGTAAAATTTTACAATTTTGATCTTTTTTTTTTTTATGTACTCTTTAGTTGAAAATATTACATAGTATATTTATCCTAGTTTAACAATTTATAATGTAGCCATGGGCGCCCGCAGGATTTTTTGCAGGGGGGTGCAAGCTTAGGCGGTGGCAGTGAACCCGCACTTTCTTTGGCCCTGCTCTAATTGTACTTATAAATTATTAAATTAAACCATTCTCACTTCTATATAAAAACAGGGTTTCTGAGGCCTCTTGATTTTCCAAAATTGTAATTTTAGGGTGCCATTCCCACGCGCGATAATAAAAATCGGCATCGTCAATTTACATTTACTAGAACTTTATTTCAAATACGAATATATTTTCCAATACATTATGCTTATCCCCACCCAGACTAGGCCCCTCGCAAGCCGTTTCGCATAGTGGGAAGCGTGGTCGAGAGGCTAAGTGCGGCTTGGCTTGGCTACCTAGAAGGGGGCTCAAGGTTCGACACCCGACTTGGGCAGAGTTGTGTTTACTGAGCGCCCAAAGGCAGCACGGAAAACCAACTCCTAGATACCCCCTCCCCCCACTGGTCCACAAATGAGATTGGACCAAAGCGCCCTGAGCATGCTATAAGCATGAAAGTAGCGCTATATAAAAGCTATAATAATAATAATAGGGCCCGCAATAGTTAAGACAGGCCCTGCTGCCACCCATGGCTCAAAGCTGTATCCTCAACATTCTTGTTATAAAATTAAAGAAAAGAATTGCCCCACACACACACACACCATTCGGGCTGTCATACATGATCAATATGAAATACACATTAAATATTTTTTTCATGAAATACAAAAATAAGAACCTAAACACGTGAACAAAGTATTAACTGTACGACATTGTTAACTTCATCGTGAGGCCCGTGCTTGCCTACGTTTGATCAAACAAAAACTGCAAATGTAGACTGTGGTTGCAGAAATTGTCAATATATTTACTTATGAATTGCTTTTCGTCGCGATGGACAAGCTGGCGATGAACGCTTATCGCGCATTTCGGATAGTTGGAAAGACTGCAACTATATGGAAACTGGTTCAAGAACAGATAAATTATTGAGGACAATGAAAAGACAAAGACATTTACTACACATGTGCAGTTTATCTAGTTTCACTTGCAGTCATTATTTTAAGATCCACCAAACAGTCAAAGAGCTTGAAGTTGAGACTTAAAACTTAAATGGATTCGTATTTTTCAGTTCATTGTGTCTCAGACGAAAGAGGTAAATTTAGCCCCATTGTTGTCGCTAGGGGCAGTTATGGAAAAAAAGAATGCTAGCCATCACGGGCAAACTTGGCCAAGTAGTTTGTCCATGTCTAGACTGTACAATGATGTTAGACACATGCAGCACATCTCTCTAAACAACAAAGAACTAAACCAATGAAGTCAAATACAATTGCATTCAACAAACCGAACACTTAAAGACATCTGCTCAGTGCCTGAGATATCTGCAGTTTCATCACTAAAAAACCCAGCAAATGCAGTTAACTCAAGTTGCTGCAGCTCATATTTTTTGGGATCTTGCTGATCTTGCTGCTGCCAGTGCTTCGTTGTTTTGACTCAAATGATGGCATGTGAAAAACTTTCTTGTATCTCTTCTATTGTAAACTGGTGGACCTGTTTAACCTGCTGTTTTATCGAGCGCTGACACCGACAGCAACTCCGAAAGACTCTTTACTTTTGTTTAAAGAAAATATAACATTTATTAGGCCTACATGGAAAGATAATTGGCCAATCCTTTGTACTTTCACCCTTCTTTCTACAACTGTTGTGTATAGTATCCACAATCCAGACCCTTCCTTTAACGCTCGCTCTTCATTTCATGTGGATCTATCCAGTGCCAATTTTTCCCAGCTGTTAGTGTCGATTTTGAAAAGCTTTATGTCGTGTTTGCATACATCAGTATACCTTAGCAGTGGACGACCAGCGGATTTCCTGCCTTTTGTTAATCATCATACAGCATACAGAATGTCTATTTAAAGTTGACCTTTTTTGCATTCATAATAACTATAGCTATGTGCAAATATTAAATCATCACAACTAACATGCTATAGAATATGTGACATCCTTTATAGTGCAAAGATATATATATATATATCAATCATTATAGACTTTGTTTCAAAACTATGACTAAATAATAATAATATTAATTTTAACATAAATAAACAACTTTTTAATAGCTTCGACCTACACAAGTGAAAGCTTTGAAAGACTCAGTGGCAACAGAAAGAAATGACTTGCAGTACAAAGCTGGGGATATAATTGTGGTCCTAGATAAAAGGTTAGTTCTGTATTCAATAAACAAAACATTCTAAGTAGCACAGCTCTTCTTATTTATATTTCTATTTATGACTCTCTTGAAACTACCTTATGTCTCAATACGTCTAGGTGTCCCTGGTTCAGCTGTATTTACGAAATAAACAAGTAACCCTTGATAAAACACAGAGAAACTTTAATAACCATTATGGCATCTCAAAACAAGCTGGACTCTCCCTGACAACTTACACACTTCCGGTCATTGGCGCATATGTAAAAATAGATTATACATTCAAACACACATTCATCCGTGACACTAAATATGACCCTGTTGGTTCACTCTTCTTGAATTTGATATGAAGCTTCCTAATATGTAAAGTCTGTCTGACCATTTATAGCTTAATGGCTTCTGAAGATATAGGGCATGTCAATAATACCCTGAACTGAGAATCGATATATATATATTTATTTTTTTTTTTTTATTTATTACATTACATAGGATAACTTATTAAATTTTTCAGCCCAGCCAGCAGTTCTCCACCTGGACTTGTCTGGAAAGGTGTCTTGTCTAATGGGCGCATAGGTTTGTTTGATCCTACCAATGCTGTACCTTTCATTGAACCAAAGATAAGCCCAGTAGCAGCCAAAAGTGTATCCTTAGCTAGAAAAGGTACTAACAATTCTCTCAGACTATAAAGTAATTGATACATCTTATACCATATTATAAAGGTTGCTTACAAATACATGTACACTTATAATAGATTCAAATATTATTAACAAATATATTTCACAACGCTTATAAGCCAAATAAAAAAAAAGTACAAAGAAAGCTTTTTTGCTATTTTTTATTTTGAATAGAATAATTTTTTACATTTGCTCAAAGATTCAGTTTTTTTAAAGTTTTTTTTTTGACATAATAAGTATGCATGTTATTATTATTATTTGTTATTTATTTTTAATCCTCTTTGTATATTGCTAAGCATAAACATGCCAACACAATTTATGCTATGCAAAAAAGAAAAATTAAATAGGCTATATCACATTTATTTTATCCTTAACATACTATTGATAAACATGCCAGCTTAATGACACATAGTATAATAAATGTAAATACCTGCCACAATTACAAAATGGACTGTCACAGAATCTCTTTGGGTTCCCCGACAAAATAGCGTGTACAAAATATTTTTCAGTCATTTTTGCAAGAAGCACTTTAGATATTGTAAAGTTTGAATAGAGCCAATTTTAAAAAAATGTTACAATTTTTTCAGTCATTTTGCAGGAAACACTTTAGATATCTAAAATTATAAATATGCTGACATTATGCAAGAATTATAATAAGCAAAAATGAGTAATTTAAAAAGATATCATTTATTTACATTCCAAAAATGCACTTCAAAAACACACAAAGGTACTTCCATGCTTGTCAAATTTACACACACACACTTTTTAAAAGTTAAATTGCATGTGCAATGTCACGTGGAAACTCCACCAGTGGTTTATTTCCTTATATTGGCAAGAGAGCTTTCAGACATCTGTTAAGTTGGTGAGAATAACTTGTAGACTTTAGAGTAATAACCATCAATAGACATCTGAAATGTATGGTGCCATTCATCCACTGAATTTTTTCTTTGTGGTTAGAATGTCCTGTACTCAATCTCTAACATTCAATAATGCTATCGGAAATCTTGGATTTACCCTGTGGTTTCGTCTCTGGCGACCAATAGAGTTGTCCTCCCAGTAGTCATACAAACAGCTGCAGATTTTTGTAATGGAATAGAATGTATCATAACTAAAGGAAGGCTAGATTTTATACTTGTCTTATTGAGGGTGTACTAGGGAGAGACGGAAAGTCGATTTAGGCCTACAGTCCAAATTGGCACTTCTAAACTTTGATATCTATGTGATGGTTTTAGACAAGGACGGAAAGAAAGTAGCAAAATTAATTATGTTGAATTGATACCTGAGATTAAATATTAATTTTGCTATTTGGTTTTGATTTCTTCCTGCATATTTTGCACAAACATTTAATGTCATAAAGTTGTAAAGAAAATATTTGAAAATGTTTATATAAGATTACAAAGTTTATTATTAAAGCATCTGACAAATATTTTGTAATATTTGTACTTAATGTATTCATCTTCTTTAAAGTTAATTACACATTTTTGGTTTGAAGAATCTAGCAGGAAGTCTGCACGAAAAATTCGTCCTGACATGATCAGTCGCCCACAAAATGACCTAAGACACACAGGTCATATAGGCTATGATGGGGCAGTATTTGGAGATGTTTCATTTATTGGTGATGCTTATGATAAATTACCATTACGAGTTGAAGGGGGTAAGCCATAGAGCATATACTATTTAACATTTTTTAAAATCAATAACACATATTGATTAGATTAATTCAAACTATTGAACGAAAGAGAGACAGTTTTATTACTTTTTTTTTTTTAGTTTGAATGTTACATATATAGTTAAGTTTTGTTTTGTTAACATTTACACATACATTTTGATATTTGTCAAAAAAAGTTACATAATCTCTTTTTCTTTCTTTCTTAGTAGTTATTGGCAGTTTGTAGTTCATAGTTTCTGATATTTACACATGATGGATTCTTATTACTATTTGTTAACCCAAAAGGAATGCTTATTTCTTTACTTGCTATTGGTTACTGGTGACAATCATCTCTTAGAAAAAAAAAAATACCAATGAAATCTTTTTCTCCCTCATGTTCAGCATGTTAAAAATGATTATAACCTCTTATTTACCTGTAAGGTTTACCAAACAATGGTCTCACAGGAGGGGCATAATGGTTTCCAGTTCAAATCATGGTAAAGACTGAGGTTTTAAATGTTTGGATTGAAGTCCCTGAGATAATCCTGTACCTGACATAAGGTGGGGAAAGTAAAAGCAGTTGATCATTGTGCTGGCCACATGACACCAACATTAACTCATCACCCATAGAAACAGATGAAATTTGTATAATGTACCTGATAGAGAGTAAGGTCTGAAAGAAATACAAGATCCCTATAGGGTTGGCAAACTTCCTATGTTGTTAATTGTTGGTAAGTTGTATAAAAAAATGAAATATTTAGCTCATTTATCTTAAATAACAGGAGTTGGTTTCAATCACGGTTCTTCTATGTCATCAATACCACGTGTTCAAGATAGTCCAGATAGACTACCTGTCTCTAGTAACTCAGAGGAATTTTTATCAGAGGAAAGGAATGGATATTGTCAATCATGGTAGGTAACATGCATATCCAACACTGAAAGCAAACTATCTATAAACAATATATTTTTTATGGTTACATAAATCATCACTATCCTTCATGCTTTAAAGGACAAATGAGGATTACTCTAAAAAGACAGCTAAATTCCATTTTAAATTTAAATCTTAATTTTTATTAAATTTCAGTACAATTCTGGAAACAAATCTTTGAACAGTACTGCATATTAGTACATCTTGCTGTTCACCACAGATCCTTCTAGTTCTGAATTTGATAGTCTAAAAAAAAGTACTCTATTTTTTTGTTTTTTCATAAATCTGAAGCACCTAAACAATTTGTTCCAAAGATAACTAATTATCTTTGGAGTTTTTTTTGTTGTCTATTTCTGGTTTCTCACTTGCTTTTGATGTTGAAATTGCTTTATGGCAGTGCTGAACAACTGAAAAAAAAACAGCACACTATTTTTCCTTGGCACAGTCTGCAAAAGAGCTGACAGCTCAGCAGTAAAAAGCTGGTTAGAAGAAGAAGAATGTTGAAATTGAGACACATTCAATGTCTTATCCACTGTGCTTTTCCTCAAGTTCTCTAGTATCTATTTTATAGAAGTGGTACTTATTGAAGAAGAAACAAGCAGCTTCCTTAAGGTATTATACTTTGGCCTCACTGGCTTAGAAATTGTCATCTCATAACTTGTGTTTGCATCTAGTTGTTTGTGGAGTATTTCAAACATAGAGATTCGTCAGAAGTCATCTCTTACTCCTTTTTCTTTACAATGGACACCTTTTTTTAAAATGTTTCACAATACCTCACACTCACCAGAAAAAATGAAGATACATTTTTCTAGGCACTTAAATAAATTCTTTTTCAGCTGATATTTTTTTTATAGGAAACTCTTCTACTTTCCAAAAAAATAGCACACTGAGCTTGCTGGTTTGTAAAAGCATAGCCAAACATACTGTATAAATAATTTAAAAAATCTATTTAAAAAAAAACAACAACAATAGATATTACATAATCTTAGCTTGTTTAAATAATCATAACCAATGCTTTAGAGAGTATTATGAAAAGAATTTGTAGTTCAATTGTTTTAGCACATCACTGCCATAATCCATTTATTCTCTTTTATTCTTGCATCAGGATGAGCCGTGAGTCCCTCAACAGTCAGAATACAGTGGATGGCAGATGTAGTCCATCATATTACAAAGATGTAGAGGATGATTCTTTATTTTCTGATTTCAAAATGCCGGATTTGGGAGTAAGTAACTGAACTGTAAAAACAAGAAAACATTGGATAAATATTTTTATTAAAAAATTACTCTTCTATTTGGTGTAATTAAATAATTTAGTTTGGATCAATCAAGTAATTAAATTTGTAATAAATCTAGACTAACAATTATAAATATGTGCAATTACAAATATTTTTACTAATTGTTTTTTTTTAGCACCATTTCATGCTTTTAGCTTTCTTATTCTCCTATCACTTTGTCTGCACCAGTTGGGGTGGGTAAGAAAATGTATTTGGGTGAATGGATTAAAAAAAAATTGGTATGACTTTGAAATTGAGGGCTCATGCCTGCTCAAGGGGACCTAATTCAACTTATATTTCCACTTCTGTCAAGTACAATTTTTTGTTTGAATTGTGCACAATTTCAACTTGATCTGAGATTGGGTGTGAGAGAAATAACATGTACAAACTTTTTACCAGACCGCTAGAGTGACTTGGTATAAGCTTTGTAAAAAAAGAAACTCTTATAAATTATTTTAAAGTTAATCTGTAAATTTTTTTCTATTAACAGATTAAATTAAATTAAATTTAATTATGGTTACCAATTGAGGTCAGGGTGTAAAGACATTATTTAGCTATTTATATGTCAATCTATTTGCTCCTATTTAACTCTTTCTCTCCGTAATTATTTTCCAAGTTCCGATGGAATTATTCATTTTGCTTTTTTGTGTTTCACTACCCTGTTATGATTAAACTTCAAAAAACTTTTTTGTATGTAATCAGGAGATGTTATATTAGATAGATAATTATAGAAGAACGCATGCTCTTTTTATATATAACACAAATTGAAGTTTATAAAACCAAACGTTATTTTTATTTAATGATGTGAAATCGACATTAGTATCGTCAGTTAGGTGAGAAAGAGTTAAACTTCACACCATCTCTGCAAACAAAATGTTTGTTTTCTTAGAACTGATTTCTAGTCAAGGATGAAATCATCTAGTGTGCCCAAAAGGACAACGGTTTTAAATGTTATGGTTTTTGTTTTCTCAAATTGTTAAAAAGAGACAAACTGAATTTCATAACTGCTCAATGTGCTCTAGAAACTTATCAGCAAACTAACATGAATGTCTGTACTCCAATATTACTAGAGTTTGGATCTTATTTAAATCATCATCATTAAAAAAGGTCACTAAAAATGAATCAATATATACATATATCTGACAAGGTTAACTCTGAACCAATGAACTAATTCACATAAAACATAAATGACTTATACAGATAGCAAAATAACTTGAGAGGTGTAATAGTATTGTTGAATAAAGGAAGCACAGGGAAGCTACTGATGATCAATAACTAACCATCACTGAATAAAGACTTCTGGTAGATAGTTTTGCTTGATTATATTTTTCTGCATAGTTATATAATTAATACCAATTCTTCAACCTACTTGGAGAGTTGTATTGTCTCTCAAATTACTATTGTATACAATAGCCAGAGTCAAATATTTATAATAAACAAAAAAAGATTGAGTTTAGACGTTTCCAAACTTAAGATAATATTTAATCAACTTTATTTATTTCATCATTATTATATTGAGATTAAAGTATTATTTCAAAAAAAAAAAAAAAAAAAGAGGGAAAAGACAAAAATCTTTTTAAAAATATTTACAAGAGGGCAAAATTAAAACACAAAAAAATCTAAAAATAAACAAATTTAAAACATTATAGCATTTTTATTTTTTTTCCTAGCTAATCATTTCTCCTTTAGATGCCAGCCTATAGATGTTCCAAAAACATACTTCTACTTTATGTCACTTTCCACCTAAACAATGTTTTGTTTCTTTGCCATGATTATTTAACCCATTAGCTCCTACTGCAGTTGGAAACGTTTTCCCGTTTTTGTCCTAAACCGTTGTAAAACGTTTCTAAAATCCCCTATTCATTATATTTGATTTAAACTTTTTTAAAAACAAGATTTCTTTTAGTCTCGTTTCAAGCGTGATTACAAATCATTTTGGAGATTACCCATTCTATTTTTAATAAAATCGGGAAGGTTTTTATTTTTTAAATCATTTTTCAAACGAACAGGCCCATAGACCCAGTGTATAAGCCCCCACGTGGGAAAATGAGTATTTTTGAACTTTTTTATATTCTAGTGGTATTAAACATATATATTTTTTGAAACTAGACATATAGTTCTATTTTTTAAAGTTGTTTGTTTGTTTATATGTATTAGATCTTAAATGTGATTATTTTTGCAAAATAAATATTTTTTTAGGATTTTTAAAATACAGAGTTATCCCTCATTGCTTAGGACTACAGAAGGGTTTTTCTTAACCGGAAATAAGAGCTATTGGGTTAACATACCCACTTTTAACATTTATTAACTGTTGTTTAAAATTAAAAATGCATGCTTAATTTATTAGGGCACAAACATCACAATTATTTTTATCTATTTCACAGACTTCATTTGATTTTGGACCTTCTTTTATGGATGAAGTTCTTAAAGCTTTGGATGAGAAAGAAAAACAAGTTAGCTCTATTTCGGATATCACACCTTCAGCTACTCACAATAAGAATTCAGAAGTGGAACTGCGATTCATGGCAGCAGAGAAGCCTGTTCCTCTACCCAGAGAGAACAGAACATCTTCATCTTCTTCAGCTTCATCAGTTCCTCCACTTCCGATACAGCCTCCCCGGGTGGTAAATTGGACATAAAACATTCTTCTTAAGTTATGACTCATTGCACTAAGTCTGATTGTTTCCCACCAAACAGCTAGCTGTAGATAGGGTTATTACAGCTATTAGCTTATTAGTTTATTTTATGCAAAAATAGAATTTTAAGTTTCATACACATCCAGACTTTCAGAATGTGTGACTTGAAAACATTTTGAAGGAATAGTTTATTTGTAGCCTTGGAAATATTTACTTGGTGACATTAGTTCAATTAACATGTGAATTACATTTGCCTTCAGTTGACTTGTTATGAAGCATTTGGTCCATCTAATATGTAGATTTCAGTTGACTTCTTACTATTCTAATTTTTAGACATCGACCAACTTTGTTTTATGATAAATATTTTGATATGAAATGACAGTCTATATTGAAATTTACCAGTTTAATGTTTGGCTGTGTAACATTCACTGGTTCACAAGGGTGCTTGAGTAAGAATCTAGATGAAGGGAAGTAATTTTTTATTGGGATTTGCATTGAGTTGAATAGTGTTGCTTAGTATCCATTTACCCCCCCCCCCCCTCCTTTTTAAGAGATTGGACCTGAGTGCTCTAAGCATGTTATGACATGAAAGGTGCCCTATACAAAAGTAATTATTTTTAAATTTCTTTCTGGTACATGCTTTTCAGACTGTTGTCAGGATAGTCCTGTCTTGGAACCCTCCCTTCTGCCAGCCAAAACCATCATGCAGCAGGTTTGGGTTAGAACATAATAATCTGAACATTCAAAATTAAAGCAATAACATATTCATCATGAATAATTGTAAACAAGTTATAATAATGCTAGTTGCCAAATTTACTAACATTATAAAAAAGAAACTTTTTTTTTTCTAAAGGCCTCAAGAGGTCCATCAGTCTGTCACTTTCAAAAACTTGAATAGAGGATTAAAAAAGACATGATTTAATTAAAAAATTAACCAATTAGTCAATTATTTTGTTTGCTATTGAAAAAGGAAAATCTAAATCTAGGGATGCCATAACTCATAACTAGTAACTCATAACTAGGCTTCTTAAAATCTTTGACAGATGAATATTTCATTCTTATTATGGCAAGTTAAAAAAAAAAGCTAATGGTTGGATTTGAAATGCTGAAAAATTAATATCAATCTATAAAAAAAATTAAGTAAGTATAAGAAAACAAATTAAGGATTTTAAATTTGTTTAGCTTTTTTTGCCATCTATAAGGGTGGCTGCCTGGTCATGCAGTATATATGATGGACTGTTGTTTGGACATGTAGATGGTCCCAGGTTCATACCCTGCTTGCTACCATCCCACATTGTACTGTGGGAAGATTGGATTAGAAATTAAATTATCATCTCTGAAGGAACATCTAAAACATGTCAAACATTTTACAAACAAACAAAGATGTAAACCAATAGATCATTTAGCATTTTTGTGTAAATAAAAGGGCCCAAATATAGACTAGTACAAGATTTGAACAACATTATTAATGTGAACATTTATTCAAAAGGTTAGTTCATAATATCACTATTAGAGCAATACATTTTAAAAAAAAATGAATAGTGAGTTGTGTTATTTTCTAATAACACAGATGTCTTGGTAATACATATCATTTTTTAAAAATTATTATTTTGTATAATTCAACTTTCTTGCATATAGCATACTCTGAGCACTACGGTTGGATCTCTTTTGTGAACCAGTTGGGGGAGGGGGAGCTCTATTGATAGGTATTTTAGGGAGGTAGGTATTTACGCTGAAAATATCTAAACCTTCCCTTTTGTCTGCTTCTACTCACCAAACAATGAATACATTGTGGGCAGCCTCTGAGGTTTTTTTTTTTTTTTTTTTAGAAAATGCCAACTCTTGAAATCTAATTTTGTAATCTAATTTTGTTTATATGTAGAGATCCTGAAGAAATTTTAGTGATGAAATTGCAATTGTTTTTCCTCACCTGAATGCATTATTATTTTGTGTGGATCTTTATATAAAATGTTTGTTTTTCTTTGTATGGTTTGAAATAATTCATGTCCAATTTTGCTATACAATAGTGGTTCTCAACCTTTGTGACCAATTTCTATGATTCCACACAACCATAATATTTTTTGTTTTTGAGCATAAGTCACTGTGCTTTTGCTAATATTATACAATTGTTATACCAGCGTAACTATTTGATAGGTATTGCCAAAGCTGTATGTTTAATCACAAAACAATGTGTAATTATATTCTTTAAAGATATATTTCTCCTTACAATTAAATTACACATAAATGAAATCATTATGATATGCATTCATATACTTTTCTATGTCTTATTCACCTTATTCATATTGCATAGTTGTGAGATAATTTGAAAAGCATGTTGGAGCTTGGATAGTGATGAAGACAATATTGTTGCAATAATCTGACCTAAATTCTATTTCATCGAATTAAGAATTCTGGGAACATTGTTTGCAAAATCACAACGAATGTCATTTCTGCATTAAGTCTACGTCTGTATTTTGACTTTATAACTAACAGGCTTGAAAACAATGTTTTGCAAAACATATGATTGCAAATGGAAGAAGAAGGCATAATACTGACAAAACAGGATATGACTGGAAATACTTGATCAAGATTTGTGTGACAGACATTAAATAGAAATATTTTTTTTACTACATCACCATTCAAGAGAAGTTTAGAAACTCTGGAACATCTTCAACTTTGAGAATGGACTTCTGGCAAGTGCAGATAGGATGTTAGGTAGATTTAGAAAGTAGGAGGACATTTTTTCCCATGCATGCTCAAATGTTCAATGTCATTTTCTTCATATGGATAAGTTGGGCAACATCTAAATATTATTTTTGTCCAACTTTGATTTTCCAATTTGAATTTCCATTTGAAAGGATCAATCAAGGCTAAATTTGATTTCTGCAGTGACATTTTTCATAGCTTCTGTGGCAGTGTTGTTACTAATATTCGTTGATCTATCACACAGTGAGTTCGAATGATTTTTGGTGACTCATTCGGTACCCAATATTGAAAACTAAGCCCTCCATGCTAGAAAACTTGGAGCACCATCTGTGCAGACACCACTTATAATTTTTAAAGAGACTTTGTACTTTTCCAATACATAACCAAATTTCATTTATACATGCTGTTGTAGGCAATTCAATGGATTTGCAAAAAAAGAAAATCATCATCATTTACATACCTAACCTTACCTCTAAAATACTTGGTATCCTGTCAACAAAGCTCGGATGATGAGTATCAAAATGACACTTATTACTTTGGCTACATAGATTCAGCTCAAAGAACTTTATTACAAATGGCACACTGGGGTTTTTCAATTCCTGCTTTAACTATTGAAGTAAAACCAAACTATTGAAGTAAAACCAAACTGTACATTAGAGAGAGAAATAAGAGAGAAAAAAATCCATATTTTGGATGTTCTTAAGTGAACCCTGGCAAATGTCATTTGACCCCCAAGGGGGGTCACTACCCACAGGTTGAGAACCCATGCTATAGAAAGTTTAGAAATGTGTTTATCTAATAAAAAATTATCTAAATGTTTGTCATTTTTGACAAATGCTACAGAAATAAATGTAATAATTTGAATCCTTTTCATTTTTTCAGGAAGCTCCCAAAGAAAAGAAACAAGCCAAAGTAAAACCAATGTCAGCATCAGATGAACGTATGGTAGATAGTGCCATTGAGAGAGCTAGAGAGCTAACTTCTTATAAGATGAGTGATGCCCCAAGTCCTCCAGTCAGTCCAGGAGAAAAAAATACATTTTTTGAAGAAGAAACCCACGGTCTAATTTCTAGGTTGAAAAATTCAATCAAACGTAGTAGTCCTAAGTCTGAACATACAAGAACTTTTTCTGATGACTTAGGTAATAAAAATAGTGTGGATGATATTACTCCAGAAGCACAGCAAGCTTACAATATGCTTGTTGTTAAAGGATCATTTAAAGAAACATCAACAGATTTACAAATTGTTTTACGTGATTGTAATAAAGAAAGCTCACCAAGTCAGACATCTAAATCTTCTCAAGAAGATTTCTCCTCATGGCATGATAAAGACAAGTATAGCTCAAGTCCTCCAAAGCATTCTATACCTCCACTAGCAGCTAATACCACACAACCTATTCCTTTATCAAATAAGCCTGTAATATCAGCACCACAACTACAGAGTAAACCTGTGTGTGTAACACAACCTAAGTCTCACCTGAGTTCTGCTCCTGTGCCAGCACCTAGACCTGTCAAATCTGAAAGTGTCAAAAAGTCAGAAATACCAGTTCCAAAGCCTAGGCCAGAAATTCAAAGAGTTGAGCCCACTGTAAGACACTCAGTTCCTGCTTCCCCTGATATCCCATCCAAAAGTGAAAGACATATTGAAAGTCATATTCCTGTGTCCACATCTAAGGACTCAAAAGAAAAAGAACGTGAAGAGTTGAAAAAAACAATTGAAATTGTTCGCATGGAGGACTCTTCAAGCTTAAAAGAAGAATTGAGTGATAAGGCCTCTTTTGACCGTTTATCTCAGCGGTCTTCACAGAGGTCATCTTTAGAGCCACCAGATAATATTTCAGAAAATGCAGAATTTGATCAGAGAGCAGACTGGGACCATAGTGAATGTTCATCAGACAGCAGTAGGCTGGGCAGAGATTCAGAACCAAGAACCTTCCCCAATTCCACAGCAGTAGAGCGCAAGGATTCATTTAACAAAAAACAAGGATCCACATTACTTTTTGAAGAAGATTTAAGTGAGCCTTCTCCACAAGAAATTATGTTAAAGTTAAGGGAGCGCAGACTGAATCGTCACATGGATCATCAGAAAGCTTTGACTGGTGAAGGGGAAGTTTCCACTGTTGCTACCACATCTAGACCCCGGCCTTCAGCACGTGAACCACAAGGAATACCAGGCAGATCTCCCGGTGTTGATAATGAGGAATGTGCTACAGGAGAAGGTGGAACAGAGGAAGTAGACACCAATCCTTTGCGCATGCTGCGTGGAGGAGCCATCCCTATTCGCACCGCTGGAAGAGGTACTGCAGGTACGAGTATCAGTGGCATTCCAGGGTCCCTGACCCTTCGTGTGCCAAGACTTAATTTTAATAGCCATCTTTCCAGAGCTGAATTTGTTGACCAGCATTACAATGCAAACAACAATCTTCAGGACTATGATCACATTTCTCAAGATAACTTGGTAACTAATAATGGAGATAGTGCTGCTGTTGAAGTAACTGATAGGAAACTAGCAATAGATGATTCTCAGTCTTTTTCATTCTTAGAGCCAAACAACTTGTTACAAACTAATACTAGCCTAACAGAATTAGACTCTCATTCACTCACAGTGTTATTAAATTCAAAAAGCTCTTGTCCAGTGGTTGAAAATTTAAGCCTCAAAACAGCTGAAATAGAATCATCTCCTCCTCCACCCCGCCCACCACCAAGACACTGTCAATCAGTATCTGATAATCATTCTTGTCAACTCCCTGTACCAGGACAGTTGTTTGATAATAGCACAATAAGTAAAAGTACTAATGAACTTCCTCTACTTCCACCTAGGCATCCCCAGCCAGGGAGCACACCTCTTAACAGCCGCCCTAGAGAAAGAAAATATCCTCTTCTTATTAGTCCTTCTTCCTTGCAACAAAATCTTGACTTTCAACCTCCAGAACTGCCACCATCAAGAAAATCTACTTCTTCTATTCCCCATTCTCCAGTCAAACATTTACCATCTGTGTCCACTCATAATTGGCAAACATCCAAACCTCTGCCTCCCTTACCCTTGCTTTCATCTTGCATTACTTCTATTAGTATTTCCAAACCTGCAGTCAAGCATTCTTTGAGTGCACCATTAGGTCATCCTGAACCCAGAAAAGGTCTAAGTGTTCACTTTGGCAACTCTGTTGATACTTGTAACAGTTTCTATGACTTAGGTTTGCCCCCAGCCTATGACTTTTCTGATTCCTGTCCAGATGATTCTGACTGCACTGCTGACTCTGAACCTACACATATGTTTCTGGACCCTCACCATTCTCCACCTGTACATGGTTCTTCTCTTGAAGAACCTACTCATGTTCCTCTTTCTTCATTGTCCTGCAATAAGCATTCATGGACAAATGCTTTCACGCGCCCTTCACCTCTGACCTCTAGATCAACTTTTCCAACTAGAGTATTTGATAGAAGCTTAAGCTCTGGTCATGATGTAAACAGTTTTACTCTCCTAGATAATCAAAGTCCTCCTGCTGATTTACCTCCTGCACCACCTACTCCTTCTTATAGAGAAAAGCTTGGCCTGGATTTCAAAAGACCAAAGGTATCAAGAAGTATATCCCACAATCCGAGTCACAGCACAGTCCAGAGCTCTCACCTTGTAGGACATAACTCATCTTTTCCAAAATACAGAGTGCGATCTGCTAGTGATACATCTCCTCTTCTTACACATTCATCATCATCATCTCAGAATGCCTTCAGTTCTTTCATTAATAATGAAGTTGATGATGATGATGATGCTTTTTTTGCAGAAGCACCTTGTTACCCACATCCTTATTCCCAGACCCCATTTCATCCAATCATTACAAACTCCAGTGTCACTCCTCTTATTTCTCCTTATCACACATCCAGTACTGGTACATTAAAGCTAGACACAGAACCTGAACTCCTCCTTTCTCCCCGCACATCTCATAAAGAGAGTCATAGTGTAAGGAGTAAACCCAATTTGCATAGTAACAAGCATGTGGCAGCAAATTCTGGTTTTCTGATGAATCTCTCAGATGACATCAGCTCAAAAGAAGTTCCAACTGCTCCTCAAAAACAGCACAAAAGTAGCAAGGCAGCTGCAGCAGTATTTTTTAAGTTCCCTTGTGTGAGTGCCTCCACTAGCAGCAATGAAGCTACATCACCACCAACAGCAGCACATTTACCTTCAAATGTAGACAGCAGTCAGCCAATATCTCCAAATGACTATTCCAGCAGTTCTGATGTCTCACCTTTAATGTTTACAAGTTATAGCAATGCCTCCAGTGCCAGCTATGAAGATTTGAGACAGTTTGCTCTAGATAGGTAATAGGCCTGTCTAAAACCTGCTCTCCCTGCCCAGCATTAGACTAGTCCAATCTCTTTTTTCTTTTACTGTACTCATTTCAATGTAAATAGCTTTATAATAATATTGAACTTCATTTTCATACCACTGAGTTTAACATTAACTTTTTCGTAACAATTATAGCTATAAAATGCACTAACCTTTATTTCCTGCCATCATTTCTTTGTTGCAAATATTTAACTGCTAAAATTTAAATGAAGCTTCACAGTAGGTAATTATTGTGCCTGTATTAGTAATAAATAGAAATGTTTTTTATTTTAGTTATGGTAGTTTCAGGTTGAGCCTGTTGACATTTGAAATTTTTTAAATACCAGCATGTTTCAGTTTTATGCTTGCTTTTTATATGTATTATTTTTTTTTTAATGAGTATGACATATTTTGGTAAAATGTTCCTAGAATCTAAGCTTTAGCAAAACTTTACCAAGCCTGAAATAAAAGGTCTATGTCTCAAATATTAGTGATCTATTGATAAAAATGGGCACATTGTTATTATGGTTGAAAATTGTTTTTGTTAGTTTTGATATTATCCCACATTTCTTTCTGTATTATTCATTATGTTATGTAGTGAAACCACTAGGACCAGGTATATTGAACACTTTCTCTCCATAATTATTGTCCACGTGCCAATGGAATTAATCCTTTTGCTCAAATTTATTTCACTACCCTTTTCTGATTAAACTTTATTAACTTTTCAAGTTTTTATCACAAAATGTTATATTAGATATAGAAATAAAGGGGAATCCATGCCATTTTTAGATAAAGAAATAAAGTTCCCCTTGCAGACCTTGTGGTCTATAGATAACACTAAAATAAAATTTTATTTTCAATTATGGAATTTAAAACTTACTCATTGTGGACAAGTCTCTTTCAGACAAGATCTAGGCAAGGCGATATTTTTTTTGTGTGGTAATAATCACATTAAAAATGAAAGAAAAAAAAGATTTTCCAAAGGGAAACAATTCAAGATAAAATTATCAGCAATTAACAATATTTTGGGAGTAAAAAACAAAACAACTGACTTCTTAAGCATCGCCGATACTATTGTTAATTAGGCTGTAAGAATTTGGTAAAATCTACAATGGTATCGTCAATTAGGAGAGAAAGCATTAATGCATTATAAATTCAATAGAAATGAAAAAATAGATTATTTCCCATTACTAACTGAATTAAATATTGAATAAGTATGTAATTTAATATCTAGACTGATTTTTAACTTAAAGAAATGCATTGGATAACTAAAATTGAAGAAGGTCTTTCAGTTAGGTCCCCTGAATGCTTGTTTGTTTGTCCTCTAAATAAATTAAATATTGAAGTAGTTAAATTTATGATTTGACTTAAAATTATGCTTATTATTGCTCTGTAATCAATATGCTATAAACTATAGCAAATAGTGACCAATTCTGTCAATGTATTAGTGCAGTGATGCCCAAACTACGGCCCACAGGCCAGATCTGGCCCACAACATGCTTATATCCGGCCTGCAAAAACATTGGGGGAAAATGTAAAAAAAAAATGTAACAAAATTAGAATGTTGAAAAAAATTATTTTTTTTTATTGTAAGAACACAAGTGTTGTAATTTTTCAATGGCGATAAAACTTAACAGCTACTTTTAATTCTTGGAAAATTCTGCAACTGCCTTGAGCTAGCAGTGTCCTTGACATTTTGGGTCATGTTCTTTTGATATCAAAGCGATTTGTACCATATTATTTAACGCTTGTGATTTAATTAAATGAGAGAGCCTAAGAAACGAAAAGTGGATTCTGAATGAAGAAACGTTCATGAAAAGTGACAGAGTTTTACTTTTTTGTGGAATAGTTAGCAAGCCAACATGTTTGATTTGCAAAGAAAGTGTGGCTGTTTTTAAAGAACATAACATTAAACGGCATTGTGAAGCCAAACACATAAGCACATATGGTTGCATTCTTGGTTTGAGCCGCGAAAAAAGGATTGGGAGGTTACGACTATAGATTGGGGGATTGACATGAATATTTAACAAAAAGTAACAAGAAAAATATTAGATCCAGCTACAGAGTTGCTCACATCTTAAGTTGAGCAATGAAGCCTTTTTCGATGGCCAATGTGTAAAAAAGTGTTTGCTAGCAGTGTAGGAAGAAATGTGTCCTGAAAAGAAGAATGCAGTAGAAGCTGTCAGCCTTTCTCGCATGACAATTACAAGGCGAGTGGAAAATATGGGTGAAAATCTCCATTCACAATTAAAATACAGAGCTGCAGAATTTGAAAAGTTTTCTATTGCCACTGACGAGTTCACTGACATAACTGATACCGCGCAACTCTTGGTATTTATTAGCTGTACAAACAGCAATTATGACAAACATAGTTAGCAGCTATGAGGAGCATGCTTGATATACAACTGAAAGACACCTGTTCAAAGAAGTGTCAACCATCATAGAGGACCTTTCTCTTCCTTGGAATAAATTATTTAGAGTGATTACTGAGTGCGCTAGGAATATGATTGGATGTTACAGCGGGCTGACAGCAAGTTATTTAAAAAGCTGTTGAGTCAAATGGAACTGAAACTCTGCAGCTTCGCTACATCATTCACCAACAAAATCTCAGTGGAAAGGTTTTGAATCTGGACCATGTGATGATGATTGTGCTTAACACTAAATTTTTACTAAATCACAATAGCGTTGAATCACTTAACTTTCAAAGATTATCAGACATAAACACAGTCCGAATATGAAGATGTTCTATTTCAAAGTGAAGTGCAGGGCTGGTTAAGCCAAGGAGAGGTACTAAAACTTTTATTTTATTTTAGACACAAAATTTAAATATTTATGATGGAAAAATCAAAACAAGTGCCACAACTGAACGACCCCTCATGGTTGTGGGATTTGCTATTTTATGCGACATCACATCACATCTAAATGAACTCAACACCAAACTACAAGGGAAAGACCAATTGATTTCGCATGTGTATGCAGACATATGTGCTTTCCAAATTCTACCCCCAACTCTTCATTCAACAAGCAAAAAAAGTGCATCGTGTCCACTTTTCAACCTGTACCACTCTACAAAATGATAAGCAGCTAAATATGTCTTTCCCAATAGAAAGTATGATCCACCTTGTGAGGCTCTTGATGAATAACTTCAATGAAAGATTTGTGAAATATTTAGAATTTAAAAAATGAAATCCGTCTATTTGAAAATACATTTGCTGCTGATGTGTCAAGTGCTCCGACAGATCTGCAACTGGAATTGATTGACTTACAAAGCCAGACATCCCTGCTTGACAAATTTCAAGTGATGCAGACTATTGACTTCTACTCCGTGTTACCTGCAGAAACTTTTCCAAATCTTCGAAAGCATGCATTAAAGATGATCACAGAATTTACAAGCACTTATTCATGTAAACAAACTTTTTCAATGATGAAACGGGCGCAAAACATGTTACGCAATGGCCCCGAGGATGAACATTTAGATTCAGTGCTCCGACTTGGTGTTTCATCTATGCAGCCAGATATTCAGAAGATGGTTTTGGATAAACTTCAGGCATCACATTAATTTATGGAAGTAAGACAACAAATACAATTATTAAAAATTGCTTATTGTACCGGTATATTTTTTTTCTTTTTGGGGGTATGGCCCGCAACACGAATGTCGAAAATTAAAATGGCCCGCAGACCTTGTAAGGTTGGGTATCACTGTATTAGTGTATGCTCTTGATTAGGTTACTAGGTGATGGGAAGTAGTAGAACAACTAACTAAAAATACTAATACTGTGGCTTGTTTTTATCCTGCCTATGTAGCATGTTAATTTCAATTACTCAATTATCTTCAAAGCAGATTCATCTTGATGAAGCATGATTTGTTTTCTTGACAATATTACTGTATTGCTGTTTAGAGAAGAATTCAGTTGCTTGTGTCAGCCAGTTCTGACTGGATAGTTGTGCAACATTTCTTGAACTCTTGAGCCATCTTTCATTCTCTGGGCTAGTTGTGCAATCCATCCTTCTTGTTTTAAATCACTCACATTTTTTGTTGGATTACATTTTACTTCATTTATTTCTTTGTGATAAAGAAAAAAAATTACCTGGTACAATTAAAACAGATTGATAGAAAATAATTATACAGAGCAATGAAATTTGACCTATTCTACACTCTAATTAATTAACTATCCAAGATATTATTATAACTATACTGTTTTCTTTACTGGATACAGTTAGAGAACTTTTAAAAAAGTGTCAGTAATTTTCTAAATTATAAATTATATTCTTAGAATTGTTAGAATAATAATATGTACTGTTTCATTACAGCCAGATAATGTCTAGTTGCATTATATTTCATTTAGATCTTTATACTGGGTACTCATTATTATCTCTGGTGCTGTGTTCTCTTTGTCAGAATTGTTTTATTTGTGCAGTTTGATGTTAGTTAATAGTGTATTTAGTTTTTTCACGGCATATCTCAGTTAAATCACTGTTAAAGTTCTTAGTTTATATTCAGTTCTTTTAACAGCTTAGTCCTTTTGTGTTAAATTATCTTTTAGGGGGGGGGGGGTTGTTTTTTCAGCTTAGCCCTTGTATGTAAAGGTTCTCCAGACAGCATGTTTGACAATCAGCTTATTTTTAATTGTTGTTCTTCCCTGTAGGTTGATTTTGTTGTAAAACTAATTGTATTCCTATTTACATTAATCTAAGACGATTAACATTCATTTTATCTTCTGGCTTCTAATGTGAGAATTATCATTGCTTGCTTTATCCATTATGTGTTTCATTTCTTTAATTTCTGACCTTTATCATGGGCACTATTGGGAGAGCAGGCAGGTAAGTGCTACTTTGAAATCTAATAGGCTGCGTCAGAGACACTTGTTCAGCAGAATCTGCTTTGAATACTATTGTTAATAACCTTTTAAATTTGATTGTCACTGTCCATGCTGGATTAGGTACATGCTATTAGTACTAACTTCATTGTTGCCTGTACTTTGAAATTTATTCACAATACAAATAGTAAACAATAATGTACAGTTCTGTCAAAATCTTTTAGCTTGTTTTAATTGTAAAATGTAAAGATTTTTCTTAATTCTATTTCATTTTATACCTACTCATTAAATAGTTAATTCATTGCAAAACATACACATTTTTTAACAATATTCAATGTTGATACTGATTATTTTATGTACTAATGTTTTGGCTTGTTTTTATCCATTGACAATTGATTGTACTGTGTATTTCAGGCAGAAGAATTGCCAAGAGATAGAGACCTTGCTCAAACTATTTCCTGATCAGGTAGGCAATTGTAAAATACCTCTTGAGCTTACTCTTTAACAATTTTCATAGTCATTTAATTCTAAACAAGTACCCAGTAAAAATTTAAAAAAAAATTTTCTTTAAAAAAAATCCTCTTATATAAAGCTGATGACTTTTTGTACTTAGTCTTAATAACTAATGAATGATAGCTTTTAAAAAAAAGGAAATTATGTATTATCAAAAAAAAAATCTGTTAAGCCCATCAATAAATCTACCCATAGTATACAAAATTCTAATTTGGTGACATGTATATCCAGACTTTTAAACATTTAAAGACAGTTGTCTAGAATACTGGATCTAGTTAGAGGTATAGTATTGATATTGTTTACTAATAAATTGTACATGTCACCAAATGATTCTAGCAGTCCAGATAATACATCATATACATAAATATCCAAATGTTCTGATATCTTTTGATTTATTCAACTCTTGCTGAATACATTATTTCCACTGGCATGTTGACCGAATTAAATTTTAACTCTTTCTTTCCTAATTGACGATACCATAGTTGATTTTACTCCATTCTGCAACCTAATTAATGATACTAGTTGACCGGCGGCATAGCATACGCCGCTGTTTTGCAGGGCAGGCCTTAGGCACTGCAACATATGCGACAGCAGTGGGTCACGCACTTTATTTGGACCCGTGCTAATTTTTAGGTGTATACAAATTATTAAATTAAACCATTTTATACCATATAACAGGAGCCCCTGGAAATCTCCTGAAATGTTATTAATATAGGCCTACGAAAAAGGCCTGGAAATCTCCGGAAATTATTAAAATCTTTTGTAAAGTAAAAGCATAGACATAAATAAATATAGACTGGCTAATAAGGGAGTTTTATGAAACATATATTTGTGAATCACAATTGTGTGTACTTTACTTTATGTCTATAAATTTTGTACATGTTTTCAAGTTACATGAAGCTACTTCCTTTTTCCAGTCTATATTTATTTATGTCTTTGTCTAAGTCCGGAAGTGAGATTAACATAATTTGTGATATTAATTAAAGTACTTCTAAAGTCAAACCTGAGAGAAGACTCTATCTGTGTATTGTCGTTCTAGTTTCAAGAGTCTTACAACACTATATAATCTGGAAATACTTACTTAATATTATGACAAATTGAGAAGAAGAGAATTATATACACCACTTTCATTCACAAAATAGCGTAGAGCCTCATGCTATGCTTTTTTGTGAATGAAAATAGTGCGGATTGGGATACACCATTTTCCATTCACACCATGCTGCGCCATGGGATCTTCCCATTTACTTGTTGTTGCTTACTTGTTGTTTGAACTTTTGAACTTGTCGACTTTCAGAATTGTATATATAGATTAAAGCTGATTAGAGGAATTGTAAAAGAAACAATTTAGAACCAGGTATTCATAGTGAGTTCAGCTTTCTGAAACTATAGGCTAAATCAATGATGCAACTGTCTTCTTTCTTGCATTCACATACAGTCTTAAATGGTCATTGTGGTTTAGACATCTCTTTAGATTTGTGGACCATCTTTCCATTCCTCTCAATCTTTTACCTTGGATAGAATCTCCTCAATGACAGGCCTGTTCATTCTTTTATATTGTCTTCCCATTGCTTTTTCTGTTGGCCTCTTCTTCTTTTTCCTGGTACTGTTCCCTGAAGGAAGGTCTTTGCAAGCCCCGAAGACCTTGTAAGATGGCCATAGAGTTTTAGTTTGCATTTGTTTACAATACTTAGCAGGTCATCATGGAGTTCAATCACTGTAGTAACCCTGTCTCTAATCTCTTCATTTGTGATGCAATATTTAAATGGGACACCTAGGAGCCTTCTGTAGCATCACAATTCCTTTGCTATGATCCTCCTCTCTAGCTCAGCAGTCATCCTTCAAGACTCACAAATGTATAAAAATGTGGCCATGACCAGGAAGCCCATCAGTCTGATTTTGGTTTTGAAGACTATGGCTTTGTCTTTCCATATTGTTTTGAGTTTTGCAATTGCTGCTGTGGACTGTTAGTAGTTTAGTTCCCTCATCTGAGATGATAGCTCCAAGGTATTTAAAAATACTGACACTTGTCACCTTTTTGCCTACAATTCTGATGTCCCTTATAAAACCCTGTTGGCTATTGGTTATAATTTAATTTTTTTTGGCATTTATTTCCAAATGTATAATGAGGATAACTGGGAAACGAACACTCAGTGAGGTTGTGACAGAACGTCGTATGAGGTTTGCTGTCATGTTCTACGACAAAATGAACTACACATACCAAGAATTGCGATGACATGGAGGCCAATACCAGGAAAACGCAAACAGGGACGTCCTCGTATAACTTGGCGTCATACCTTCATGGAGGACCTCAGAACAGTGGACACCAGGTGGGAGGAGGCTGCAGATATTGCCAATGACAGATCTTTATGGAGACAGCTTGCCGCCAATGTGCCGAACGGCGCGGGAGGACCTAAGTCTAAGTAAATGAGGATAAGTCACAACTGCCCGTTATAAAAGTAGTGGTTTTTTTTAACTTACAGTTTAATTGAAATCGTATCAATTTTCTGTTTTATAAATATTGGAATCAATATTTCATTCAATGAGTAAGTTAATAATTAGAAAATATATTTTATAATGAGCCATTGATACTTTTTTTATTGTGATCTTAGATACTAATTGTTTGTATCAATGCACAAATCCATGAATGAAGTGTATGAACTTTTTAGAAAACTTACCTCACCTGAAGTTTTTCATTTTAAAGTGGTGTCTTTTTATGAGAAATCTGCTTGCATAGTTAATTTTACAAATTAAATGGTTCATTTCTGAAGAAAAAAGAACAACTAGCCATTGCATCAGAACTTTGAATGATCTCAAATATCATGATGTCCGATTTTCAATTTCTTTTCTAGTTTCTGAGATCTAAATGGTATGGCCTTACGGACAGATAGACAACACAAAACTAATTTCGGCTTTTCCCATTTATGGGGCTGCTAAAAATGGTTGTTTGTAAATTGTTGTATTTGTGATTGATCATGCACATTTTCTTCAAGTGTCCTACATAGAAGGGTAGCTTGTTCTTTTATTATCAATGATACAGTGGTGTGAGACTCTTACTTCAAGGATAGCATAACCACTGGACTAGTTAAGCATAACTACTGGACAAGTTAGACATTTTGATTTCAACATTTTTTTTTCTAACATAGTTGAATTTTAAGGTACCATAAAAAGATAAACAAGTTTTAATACAAATTGGCTTTGCTTTGCTTTTAACAAAGGGTTGTGGATAAATGGTTCATTTGTATGATATCAAAACTTTTATTCAGATCTAAAATCTATTTTCAAAGAACTAGATTCAAATGAAGAGAAAAAAAATGAGAGCAACAATAATGATCAAAATGATGTATACTTGGGTCTAAACAAATGTCAATGTATTTACCTAACTTGTGCTAATACACAACTATTATTGTTGGTAGGTGACTGTGGAGGAATGCTTGAAAGCCTTAGAAAGTACTCAATGGGATGTGAACAAGGCCAGCAAATATTTACAACTCAAGAGACTTTTTTCATTAGGCCTTGCTGATGTCCATAAATGTAAACAGGTTCTAGCAGCTTGTGGCTGGAATCTTCAACAGGCAGCAGAAAGTCTCTTAGAATCTTGTAAAACTTCTGCCAGTTCCCAAGTGACTTCAAGACTTAACATGTTTCATTTCCCAGCAGCATCAGGTTCAGCTAGTCCAGATATTTTAGATGTGTGATGATGTTTTCTAGTTAGACAAGATGTTGTTAATGCTTTTTTTTTTCTTATTTATTCTTGATGATTCATGTTGGGTTTTTCCCTGCCTCAATCAATGAGATACCATGGCATGCAGTAGATGACATATAATTTACATTAGTATAAAAATGTTTTGATTCCAAATAGTCAAATATTGGAAAGGACCACATTTAATTTTTTTTTTTTGTTTGTTTTGCTCAGTGACCATATAATTTTGTCATTAAAAAAACTTGCATAAAAAGTTGTTCTTTGGAAACCTATTGAAGCTGTCACATAATGTATATATCATGTATATTATTATTTGTAACACCTGATGTCTATTTAAATGTGTTGTTCATAAATGTCAGATTCTATTTTAATTGTTGGCATAGCTCAGCTAATGGGACCTTACATCTAATCCTGTTCTATGGCTCTGATGTAGTTAGGTCTTGTTCCACATTACTTTGAGAGAAGATAATAGATAATTATTTCATTAGTAGCACTGACTGGAAAAATAATTACTTTAAATAAAAGTCAGTTTTGAGAATACAAAACAAAAAATGTGACAGCATAATTTAAAAGAAGCTTTAGGGTTGTTGAAAACAAAACACCTGGCTAAGCCATCTTAAGGGAAATGATCAATTAATAAAAGCTGAAATTTCTTAATCTTAATGTGTTTTTGTTGTCCCTTCATTCAAACTTGAAACTAGAGGCAAAGGCGAGTATTTTGTTTTCAAATAGAACTACATTCATTGATCCATTGTGTGGTGAAACATAATTAAATATGAGAAACATTTATTTTGAATGATGGTCTTGTTCACAAAAAAGTGATTTTATTTCAGTTCTGTTACTTTAGCAAATGTATCTGAAACAAAACACTAAAAGCATGCAAAAGACATTTTAATAAGGTTTGCCTTAACTATGACTATATAGAGAATTCAAATAAGACTTAACACCCTGTTGCTTGTATATTATTTCTCAAAGTATGCTTCTAGCTACTGCTATAGGATCAAAAAGTAAAACAATGTTCAAAATAATTTTGTTTTTAATTTGAATGAATGGATTGTAGTGTTTTAGAAAATTTCTGTGGAAATAGTTACATTTAGCAGAAAATGTTGTTAACCTTGGGATGACCTCTAAATTTTTTTTTTTCCTTTTCTGATTACCACTGTCTTGTGAGAATTAGTACTAATTTTAAATATGCACTCTCATACATAATTATAAGCAAGCATTCCTTATTTATAGTCTTGGAGGAACTCTAGTTGAGGGGGGAGGGAAAGTCTTGGTGATATTTGATATTCAGTGTTGAACATTTTAACTTGAATGTATGAAATTTATCAAATTAATTATTTAGAAATATTCATAGACGTTTTTAATATGCAAGACTTCTTAAAGAAAGAACTAAGATATTTTATCCCTAACCTCATATGAAAACTTAAAGAAGGAACTAAGATATTTTATCCCTAACCTCATATGAAAACTTAAAGAAGGAAATAAGATATTTTGT
>JADKLZ010081101.1:7529036-7542426 GCA_021533235.1 Biomphalaria straminea
TTTTGAAATGGTCTTGTATGAAAATTAGATGTACCATAGCCTTGTGAAGAGATTTTCATACCATACTTTGGTATTAAAAGGAGTTTCCCTTTTAAAATAGGAGCATAATATTAAAGATAAATAGAGTTTTTAATGTTTTAGGTAGAAAATTTAATGTAGTGTAAGAGAGAAGTGCGATTTTACATAAATGGAGTTCAAATGTTTTTTCATAAAAAAATCCAGAACAACCGATTTTCATTAATGAGAAGAAAATTATTTTTTTTATTTATAAGGAATTGAGGAATTATGAGGAATTTCAAACAGTTATTTGTCGTTAGAAGATTTTTTATATAAAATTCGGAACAATTTTGGTGTTGATTTGTAAGAAAATTAAAGTAATGTAGGTGGATTACTTTTTTTTAAAACAAAAACAGGATCATTCTTTACAAATAAAATTATTTTTTTTAGGTTTCAGCAAGAAAATTAAATGTAAAAACATCTCAAAAGTGTTTTCAACAATCGTTTCTAGTAAATTACTTTCTTATTCAATTTTAAATTGATAACTAAAGTATAGTAATGTATTGTCCTAGATTATAAGTCAATTATGCGATTTCAAACAATCATTTGACATAATTTATTTTTTATAAAACATATCCAGAGCAACTTTATAGTTAATGAAATATAAGTCAGGTATAGAGATTTTCATTTAGCATTTATACTCTATTTACATTAAACAGCCAGAACAACATATTATTGATCATGATATTTTGCAATGTTGAGGAACGGAAATTAAATGTAATAACAGTTAGAAGAGCAAACAAACATTCATTGGCATTGATTTGCTTTTCACAAAAACATCAGGAATAATCTATTAGTTATACTTAAAACTACTGCAATGTTTCAAAGGGAATAATAAAGGTTAAATCATATTTTTAATAGCTAATAGACAAGGCTTTTTTGCTTACACTAAAAGAGGACATTTTAGTAGCAGTAGTCTTTTTAAACTGATTTATTTCCTTTTTAGATAAAATCTGTGTTTAGAGAGAAATTAATTTATCTTTTTAAAAAACTAATGATGTACATCTAAATTTGGACTACGTCAATGCTGTCTTCAACAACAGATACAATTTTATTTTCCTTCTTTTCTCTTATAAAGGTCATTTCTTTTTTTACATTTACTATTAAGTTATGATCCTTTTAGTCCTGAATGACAGCTGGAAAGGTTCTGACATAGACCAGTGAAAATATGTGCAGACACTAAAAAGATAACTTAAATAGAAAAAAAGAAAATGTTTTTCTAAGGAGAAATACAGAAAATGTTTAACCCTCTATAGATGTAAAAGACATTAGAAATTGATTTTTTTCTTTTCCATGTAAAACATTATTGCATGCAAACAGACAATTACCTTTCTTTTTCCGAAAGTCCCAATTAAATATAATGGCAGAAGGGATATATGTCTCATAGTTCTCATGACATTCCAAACAATAGAGGCCTCCATCAAATTCACAGAGGTAAGGTTGACCATAGACTAAAAAAAAAATATTTTATGAAATACTTTTGATGATTTTTTTTTAAAGCATTGAACATGTATAGAACAGAAAGGTTGCACATCTGCTGCAAAACAGTATAGTTTGTAGGTGAGCAAGATAAAAAAATAAACAGAATTTAGCAGACCCGTATGGTCTCTCTGTTGGTCTAGTATATTTAGGTCAAAACAAATTTCTATTTGTTTGGATCAATAAACTTATCTTATCTTATCTTTATCTTAAAAACTTGAAAAATTATTAAAATTCTTATTGAAATTAAATGATACTTGGAAAGTTTAGGTAAAAAGGTACTTGTTAGTTCTTTCATCCAATATAAATTTATGTAGATTATATTAAGAAACAATGCTAATTTTTGTGAATTAAAAAAATATATATTTACACATAATGAATTGTAAAAAAAAAATGTTATAAAAAAAAAATTTTAAAAAAATTATATATAACATATATATATTTATACATACAAGTAAATATTTATTTCTGTAGTAAAGGCAGGCAAATCAATGAAGTTTTACAGTAAATAAGTGCATTTATTTACCAGGTGAAACAACAACAGATAAAGGCCATAAAGTGTACTACAGTGGACTACAAAATGTTCACACGAACAAGGAGTGGGGTTTCTTTTACAAAGGAACTACAACAACTGTGTTGTGAACTTTTATCCGATATCCAGTCAACTCATCTCCATACGTTTAAATGCCTCACCCTTTTATATCACCATCATTCAAGCATACGCTCCCACATCAACATATGACGATGAGGCAGTAGAAGAGTTTTAGGAGCAATTACAGGAAGTGATCAATAAAGTCCCGAAAAAGGACACCCTTGTTGTACTAGGAGACTGGAATGCCAAAGTAGGAAGTGACTCCTACCAAACATGGAAAGGCACATGTGGAAGATACAGTAACCTCTCAACTAACGAATGAGGTCAACGACTATTAGAATTTGCTAAATACAACAATCTCTTACTGGCTAACACGATAGGATGCCACAAAAAATCGTGCATAACCACATGGCACAGTCCTAATGGAGAACACCACAACCAGATCGACTATATCATGGTGCAAAAGCATTTTAAAACTAGCATCCATATGGCCAAGACAAGAAGTTTTACTGGAGTCGACATTGGAAGCAACCATGACCTTGTTATGATGACCCTTAAGATACACCTAAAAAAAGTAACAAAACAAGAACCAACCAGGATAAAATTTGACCTGGATAAGCTGAAAGACCCCAAAGTAGCTGCCATATTCGAGACACAAGTAGGAGGACGCTTCACAGCCCTCATTGGACTCCAATGACCAGGTTATCAACACACAAGTCAATATTCAGTCACAGGCATAGCTCTGGAAATACTAGGGAAGCTTTGCCCGCCCAAAAAAAACTGGCAACGGAGGATATACTCCCAACTCTGTGACAAGCGACTGGAGTTTAAAGGGAAAAAGTTGCCCAACTCAAACTATGTCCATGAATACAAAAGTGTCAACAAATGGATTAAAAAGGAAATGAAAGAAGTGAAGCAAAAATAGACAGAGAATAAGCGTCAAATAAACAGGGACTTAACAGGAATGACAGTAAAAAAGTGTACCAACTAGTGAAGGACCTCCCTACCTCAAAGCATGGAAGAACTAACACAATACAAGACAAAAAACAATAGATACCTAACTGAGGAAAAAGATGTGTTAAAAAGAAGGACGGAATTCTGTTCCAGCACTATCAAACATATACGACAATCCGATTCTTCGCTCAGAAGTAGCATCAGCAGTAAAAGCCCTGAAAAAGAAAAATAGGCCGGAGGAGAAACCATGATAAACGCACTCTATATGATTTACATCAAGATCTGACAATCAGGAGAAAGACCCTAACCGTGGACACTCATCATCACCCTTCCAAAGAAAGGCAATTTACAACTCTGTCAAAACTATCGCACCATCAGCCTCATAAGCCATCCCAGCATAGTACTGTTAAAAATCTTATGAAACCGACCAAAACCAATAGCTGACAAAATCATATCAGAAGAACAAGCGGGTTTTAGACAAGATCGCAGCACAACAGAACAAATCCTAAACCTCTGTGAAAAATATCTCCAACACCAAGAGAATCTTTACTATGTCTTAATTGATTTCAAGAAAGCACTCTGGGCGACAATGGAAAATTTTAATTTTTACATAAACATGAATTGGGAGAATCTAAGTCATTGATTAACATGCATGACTATAGATTGACTTAGGAACATGTGTAGGACATAATCATCCTCTTTTTTGAAGTAACATCTGTATTTCATAAGATTAAATAAAATATGATAAGACTAACTTAGAATTAAAATATTTTGAACAATTTTTTACTCTGACTTACTGTAACAATATCTACAATGTCAAGTTTAAACTACTGAAGCAGTAATTTGATTAAGATGTTACGATAAATGACAGTTTTGAAAAGTAGACACTGAGACAAAGTTGATGAAACTAACACAATCCAAGTCCCTACAGATGTACTTTCTCTATATGATTCAATGTAATACATTTAAATTTATTGGCTACATTCACATTAGAATCACAATCTAACCTACTAAATTAATACATTTCTTCTACAAGTTTTTTATCCTTATCAAGAACTAAAATAAATCTGTACAAAATTCTTTCCTAATAGTGATATTAACATTGTTTAGTTTCTAATTAGAAATGCAGGCTAGTTTCAAGCCTAGATATAAGCAGAGAAGGCTTCAAGATTGAACAGCGACATCACAACCTGTAGGTCAAGAAGACCAATAGCTTGTTGCAAGTACAGACCTGTGACAACAATGAGCTATTGGACTCACTGTCTACAGGTTGTGACATTGCAAGTGAGGCCATTAAATGGTCTCAGTTAAGCATCACTTCCACTTTTGCCATGCATAGGTTGGCTAATTTAACTTTGTGACAACTCTGATATCAAACATCAAAATAAACTTAAAAGCAAATGAGTATTCAAGTGTACTTACTTAAGCCAATGGGTCTTGAGCAGCCACGACATGTGAAGTTTTGCTGACTTAGACCATGTTCAGTTGGAATTTGAAATAGAAGTAACATTCTTGAGCTCTAAAACATGTGAGACAAGCATGACATATTAGTTGGAGTTCTAGTGAGGGTAATAAGAATAGTACACAAAAAATATTTCTGATGAAAATAATCAGCTATTGTATATTCTAAACTGAACAATGAAACATGCATATGTTTCCAAAAAAAGAAGAAAACATTAGAAAAAAGAAGATAACAGAAAAAACTGATTGAAAAAAACTGATCAAAACCTAATAGGAGAAACAAAGTATCCCACATCTCAAATGGTTTTAATGACTTGACAGACATAGCAGTTGACCAACAAGGTTACACTGACACTAATTTTGGAATACTGTGTAAAATGACCTCCCCCCATTCCCCCCCCACTTTTTTTTTAAGCATTAATGAAATGTAACTGTTGGGCACACAACATGTTGGTCAATATGATAGACCTTTTCAAACAGTTGCTTTTTATATAATTATTTTTTAAGCAGGTTGCTATTTTATTTTAACCTTTATAATGTATATGTTATTAATTTAAAAACTGATTTGGGAATATCTTGATGAGGTTATACAATGTAATGTTTGTTATTGTTAGGATAATTAGGATTGATTAATGTTTCTTTCTTTTAAATACTTTGGAAAAATGCCAGCTTTAAGACTATTACGATGTCAAAAAAGTATTTTAGAACCATGCAACAAATATATAAATATGTACATCATGAGCCTTCAATGACAATCTATTTAGTGTTAAATTCAAATACAGATACCCGTAAACATTTTTTTGTGTGTAAAAACATTGAAAAGGAAATAAAAGTAAACATTCCAATATTCATTCAATAAGTTTAACTGACCACATCAACAACATATGCTAACTATATTGTGCTCTGATCTATCTGCTGGTCAAGCTTGTGTGAGTATGGGACACTTAATGGAAATAGTTTGTAGCTATAAGCAATGAAATGTCAAAAGTAGGCCAGTTACAATTTTCTATCATAAAAGTTACAAATTAGAATATCTTTACTACTACTGATCAAATTGTCTAAACGACATGCTTGTCAGAATAATGTGTTTCATGCAGATTTGTAATAAGTAACCTTCAAGTGCAGTTAATAAGCAACTAAAACTAAAATAGACATCAGTCTAATATCTCATTGAAAAAAATTGAAAATATTTTTATTTACAAAAAAAAAAAAATCTATGACAGAAATTTGTAGGCAGCCCCTGCAAGTTACATACAAATTAGGTGACACACAAACTCCAAACTAAATCTCATGCACAACTGTGAACATGAATTAAAAATTAAGAGAACATTTGTAGACAGAATCTTTATCAACTTCATTTTATAAACAAATAAGAACTTGATTAGTGAAATATGTCACAGGTTTGAATTTTTTTAAAATCACAAAATAATTGTTTTTGAGTAGCTGAAGATCTGTGATAAATAATATCTTTGAAGTTGTGCATGAAAAAAGAAGGTATCAGATTTGTAGAATTCATATCATATATTTTTTTTTGCTTGTTTATTTCAAGAGAATAATTCAATAAACAAGAACAATTAAAAAATACATAAAAAAAGCTTATATTAAGTGTAATTGTATTAATTAGTTTGGATATGTTTGATTGACCTAGACATATAAATCTGTGTGATAGAAATATTTTTACCAATTGTTTTTGTTTAGCTTTCTCAATGCACTATGCACTTGTCTAGACCAGTTGGAAAAGGACGAGGATATCTTGGAGAATGTTTACAAGATCTTTTTTAAATGCATAAAAAAAATGTTCACTCCAGGCTCGAGTCCTCAAGGGGACAAATTTAACTTCTACCACCACATGTCAAGTACAACTTTTTTCCCTTGTACAAGATACAAAACAAAATAATTAATTACCAATAGTTAATTAACTTTTTTAAAAATTATTGTTGGAGTACACCACACCAGTAGCCTCCTTGTAGAGGTTCTAAATAACTTTTATAATGTTAATATTTATGTTGTACTTTTCCATTGTCGTCCAGGGTGCCCATACCATACTTGGTCAAAAGCTTTCTTGAAATCAATTAAGACATGGTAAAGATTCTCTTGGTGTTGGAGATATTTTTCACAGAGGTTTAGGATTTGTTCTGTTGTGCTGCGATCTTGTCTAAAACCTGCTTGTTCTTCTGATATTATTTTGTTTGCTATTGGTTTTGGTCGGTTTAATATGATTTTTAACAGTACTATGCTGGGATGGCTTATGAGGCTGATGGTGCGATAGTTTTGACAGAGTTGTAAATTGCCTTCCTTTGGAAGAGGGATGATGAGTGATTAGGTCCAGGGTTTGGGCCATTCTATTGAATGCCAGATCTTGTTACAAATCATAAAAAGCATGTTTATCATGGTTTCTCCAACCACCTGTAGAAGTTCACCAGGAATGTCAACTCCTGCCATTTTCTCCTTTTCAGGGCTTTCACTGTTGATGCTTCTTCCCAGAGAAGAATTGGGTAATTGTCTATGTTGGATACTGCCGAGAAATTTAGTATCTCTGTATCTCCTGAGATTTCGTGTGTACTTTGGTGTACTTCAATAATAATAGTGGATACTGGTTTAAAACCAAAGTTGAAGTAAGACAAGGCTGCCTACTCTCACAAACATTTTTCAATATCTTTCTTGAAAGGATAACTGTAGATGCTCTCAAGGGCTACCAAGGTACTGTAAGCATTTGAGGAAAAAGAAATACTAACTAGCGCTTCACAGATGACATTGATGTCAGCTATTGGAGCTATTGTCTCAGATGAGGGAACGAAACCTGAACTACTTACCCAAATTGCACCAGTCCAGAGCAGCACTTTCAAAACTTAAAATATTATGGAAAGACAATGGTATAGCCCTCAGCACCAAAAAATCAGACTAATCTGCTCTCTGATCAAGGCCACATTCTTATATACAGGCAAGTCTTGGACAATGACTGCAGAGCTAGATAGGAGGATCCTAGCAATGGAATTGAGATCCACATCACAAACCAAGAGATTAGAGACAGGGTTAATACAGCAATTGGACCCAGGATAACCTGCTAACTATCATTAAAAAAACGCACGCTAAAAATCTATGGCCATAATCCAAAGTCTTCGGGGCTCGCAAAGACCTTCCTTAAGGGAACAGTACAAGGAAAAAGAAGAGGCAGAGAAAGCAATGAAAAGACAACAGAAAGAATGGACGGGCCTGCTATTGAAAAAGGTTATATCTAAGGCAAAAAAAAAGAGAGGAATGGAGAAAGACAGTCAACAAATCTTGCATGGCGCGCCAATGGTCTAACAGACTAAGGGATAGGTAAAGGTAAAGTTAATTAACTAATTATTAATTTTTTGTATTGATTCTTATCATTGGCCTCCTTCAGTCGTAGGACGACTATGGTTCATCTCGCACACTTCCTCGTGTGGCTGTGGAGCCCTATTTTGGAGAGACACTCCCGTCCACAAGTATTGCAGGTAAAGGTGGTCTTCGCTACAGTGGTAAAGGAGTTGGCCAGTTTCCGCGTTGTCCGCTTTTCTTCCAGAGCTGAGGCCCATGCTCTTTCGCTGTCCATAGCCTTCTTGTATGGTCAAGTAAAAGAAATAATTGTTCAAAATTTCAATTTCAGCTCAATCCAAGATTGAGTGTTTGAGTAATTACATGTACAAACTTTTTACATACTGAGTTGATGTAGCTTTGTCAAAATTTTAAAACAGAAATTTCTATGTGCTAATTCAAAACAACAGTAGCCCAATAGGAAATTATCTATAATTTTTTAGTTTACACCGCTTCATTTTTTTAACTGCTGTTTACACAACTGACTTAGTTTATCTTATTAATTAACTACATCTTATTTTCATACAACTAGCTTAGTTTATCTTATTAATCAACTAGAACTTATCTTCACACAACTAAAGTTTATTCTATTTATCAACTAAATCACTAAATCTTATTAAGTTTTGTTTACAACTTTAACCCATTTGTAAAAAAACATGCTCAGTCATCAGTCACTATAAAATGTTACCAATATAGAGTAGAGTCACTATTGCGGAACAGACATGTTTGCTGAACATCTTCTTGAAATTAGTTAAAATCTACTTTTTAAAAAATTTATCTGCTTAACTACTGAAACGGTACTGCGCAAGGCCCATTTCTCTACATTTCCAATATAAGGGTTTTCCTTTCACAGCAGAAAATTTAATTTTGATTCAGGTTAAAGTTGACAGGTGTGGAATCATCTATTATTTTTTCATGAACCAGGAGAACCGCTTGGGTCAAGGCTTAAGGCTTTTTAAAAATGATAATGACCCATAATCTGCATGATACACCTAATTTTCGGTTTATAAATGAATCTCGAAAAGGGTCATTTCTTATCCATCTACCAGGAATTCAATTTTAAAAAAATGGGAGGTTTTTAAGTTTTTAAAGATAGTCACAATTGTGGAACACTATAGATGTTATTTATTTGACCTGCACATTTACCTTAATATTAACATAGTGATTTAGATTATCAGAATTTAAATATGAGAATTTGTATTAGTAGACCTTAACATAGGCCTAAATTTAAAAACATTAGGAGAATAATATTATATATAATGTAGAATTCATGATTACCAGACGTCCAGCAAAAAAAGGAGAAATCATAATATGAAATAGGCCTATATATAGCCTATGATAATAACAAAGAAGTAAAGAATAGTGGAAAATTAAACCTTGTAAGGAAAATCTGGGTAGTGTGACGTCAATTAAAGAAGAGGTAAAGATGTAAAGAATCTAAAAGTGACAATGTGTGTCTTTAGTTTTAATAAAAATAAAATTAATGTAAAGGATAAAGGAGTTCAAGTATTATATAAGACTAAAAAATATGTGCTTTATATATCTGTTGCTTTGTTCCAACATTTTTACCATCTTCCACAATTGTGACTTAAAAAATCATGTTCTGTAATTGTGACTGACCATATCTTAGTAGATTTGATAATAAAATTTAAATATAAGTTGCAAAACTAAACAATGCATCTATTTTTATTGGAAAATGGATGGGCAATGCCTAGATACTTTTAGTTTTTCCATAGGTCTAACCATTAAGGAGCAAACCAATGAAAACTAAAAGTAGCAGCAAACTATTCCACAATAGTGACTCTAATATAGTTTATAAGTCATTTTTAAATGGACAATTAAATTGAAGAAAATCTAAATAATTACCCAGACACAATCTCAAAATGAATACATAAACATGAACAAAAAATAAACAATATATAAAATCTATTTAATATGTTTTTCATTGAACTTTGAATTTAGTAAGCATTCTTTAAAAACATTAATTTCATGCACAAATGCACAACATCTTATTCCTAACAAGAAGAAAAAAAAAATCCACCACCTGTGCACATAGAAATATTTGTGATGTTTAGACTCACATTGGCACAGACAGTAGCAGATATATTTTTGTCAGGTGTTGGCAGCACTTCAAAGTCTTTAAGACATAAATCTTGGGGCTAGAGTCATAGAAAAAGTCAGATCAATGGATTGAAATTTATCGTTTGTTTTAAAACATACAAAGTAGCTAACAAATCATTTTCTAGACAAATAATAGTAGTGTAAAAAATAGGGATTTTTCATTTGTTTAGATGTTTCACCATGTAAAACTTATTTTTAATTTTTAGTTTCAAAGACTGTATTAATACAAACTGTATTTTATGGTTGTATAGAATTGATTTTTCTTTCTTCTCTTTCTTAACTTTGTTAGATTGGAATGTGGTAGACTTAAAAACTATGTTCTTTAACATATAGATTTTTTACTTAAATTGGAACCACCCATTTTATACCATTCAGAGTGATTCCCCCTCGAAACACACATACTTTTCAGCTGTAAATTTAAGTATCACTTCTTCTTTCATCCGACATGGAAGTCATCTGTCAAAATTGAGAAGAGACTAAATGTGGCTCAACAAAAATGGCTGAGACGGATTATGAGAGTCAGTTACACAGATCAAGTCTCAAACAAGGAAATCCTATGCCGAACTGGGAGTCGAACAATTAGTGAGGTTCACATGAGGTTTGCGGGACATGTTTTACGACAAAATGAACTACTCATAACAAGAATTGCGATGACATGGAGGCCAATACAAGGAAAACGCAAATAGGGACGTCCTCGTATAACTTGGCGTCATACCTTCATGGAGGACCTCAGAACAGTGGACACCAGGTGGGAGGAGGCTGCAGATATTGCCAATGACAGATCTTTATGGAGACAGATTGCCGCCCAATGCGCCGAACGGCGCGGGAGGACCTAAGTCTAAGTAAGTAAGTCTTCTTTCATCACACGCACATACACAACAAAAAAGTTCTATGTGCAATCACTCAATTTTCTTTGACTTCTCAATTAAATTCTGCAAGCAATATACGAAATAAGATGCCACACCATCAATTTCAAGTCTAAAGGAGGAAAAAATGCATTTTCTGTCCCCCCACCCAACATTTATTTTGGCATTGTGTTCTCTAAACAAAGGAAATATCAGTTTGGTTTTCTTCATTGTAATTGTTTATTTGATACCTTTTTAGTGTTGAAAGAAGATAGTGCTACAAAGTATATTGGTCTTATCTGCACATGTATTTGGGTGAAATCATTATGTTCCTTGCTCTCTTGAAAAAAAAAGACTCTAGAGCTATCTTTTTTGATGCTATTAGGGTAAGGAAATGAAAATACAATATAACACAAGGTAAAATAAAGAAAATCTGCTGCCGAGGACAAAGGCAGACGACGAAAAGAAAAACTAAATCGACCACCTGCGGACAATGGTTTTGCTTGCCATGGATGTGGCAAAATATATAGGTCACAGCTGGGGCTGCGCAGCCACGGGAAATACTGTATTCCTCACTAATCTTCGGACTCGAAGACAAGCCTTATTATTATAAAATAACTATAAGTTGACCTAGGTAAAAAGAAAGAAAATATGCTTTAAATATAAACTTTAAAATACAGTCTTTTACTTTTTTGTTTTGCTATTTCTATTTATGCAACCTATTGGGGTAATACTGAAAATAAAATACAAAGGTTTAATCAAAAATGCAGTTTTATTGTGAATTGTGGCTTTCAATCTTCAAATCTGTCCAAACCATGTCATAGCGAGCCAGAGAGAAAAGGAGCCTGTGTACAAAATGGGAATCCGCCATGGCAGTCGAGATCTCAGTAAAACAGTGGTGTTTCTTCCTTATATAAGATATACATATTTGATACTTTGGGTTTTTGGGATATCAGCACAATTTAGGCCATGTCGTGTTTATAATATAGATTACAATTTATGCTTCATTTTATTAAATGCATTAGTACTTACTATTTTGCATAATGTTTATGATAATAAAATGTACAGAACATTTATATTAGTACATTTACAGACAACTTGTAATTAGTATAAAGCAGAAAACTTTATATTTAGACAGTAAATATTAATTAATAAGAGTCTGTGATTTCTTTTTTATCAATGTATTCCTTAAGTTGTGCTCAGAGAGCATTTTCCAAGTCTTGCAACTAATTAGAGACTGCTGGTACAAAATATAATCTTGTGAACATGCTTTGTGTTTTTTTAAGCCAAACTAAATGAGCTATCATCATCAGATGTCAACAACCTAACTAAATTAGCTATCATCAACAGATGTCTGACAAGCAAACTAAATGAGCTATCATCATCAGATGTCTGACAACCAAACTAAATGAGCTATCATCATCAGATGTCTGACAACCAAACTAAATGAGCTATCATCAACAGATGTCTGACAAGCAAACTAAATGAGCTATCATCATCAGATGTCTGACAACCAAACTAAATGAGCTATCATCATCAGATGAATGAGAATTAAATTAAATGAGAAATCATTTTCAAATGTTTATCAGACAAACTAAATGAGCTATCATCTTCACATGTTAATTTTTGTTTCCTGCACTATTTCAACAGCTATGATAAATTCTTGAAAAAAAAATTTGCTCATTATGAGAGTGACAAAAGGATTTGTTTTTTTCTTCACACAAACATTTTACTTGAGTGTTGTCATATCAAAATAAAATTGAAAAACAAAAAATATTTTCACAAATCTATTAATCACAAACTAAAAAAACAAATGTAACAATATAAAGAAAGTAAATTTCAAGTAAGTTTCACATAAGTCAAATGTTTCACCATCCTCCTCTGTGCCACCTTGTCTTAAGACTAGTGATAATTTGTCAAAGATATATGCAAAAGAATTAAATGAAAATAGTCAAAACTGAAACATTTTTTTATAGATAGCTCAATAATTTGTACCAAAGAGACAGCTTTATAAAAATAATACAAAAACAAAAAAGCAATATTTAAATAATAACCTTAAGAAATTATTGGAAAGACAAAAAAAACAAGAAAAACAATGGCTTTTTTAAATGCATATTCATAATAAAAAAAAAAGGTCCTTGAATCCCAGATTTAATTAGTAGCTAACAATGGTTAGGGAAAGTAACAAAAAAAAATAAAGTAAAAAAAAGTATATTTTTTCATTGTTTTGTTTTGGATATTCCTTAAGAACTGAAGATTACAACATCCTAAAAATAACATCTCCAGGATGGCCAGGGATGGCGGCGAGCAGGGTTCAAACCCAGTATTATCAAGTTGACAGTCCAAGCACATATCACACATCCAGGCAGTCATCCATTACATTTCAAGTTATATTTCTTTTCAGCCACCAAGCTCTCTAAATCTTGTGTTTGTACCACAGGACTTTGTTTAGGATCAAGTAAGCAGAGATACACTGTTTAATTTACCTCACTTTGGCTACCAGAGCTGGAATGTGTTTAGGATCATGGAAGCAAAGATACAG
>JADKLZ010081101.1:7542436-7554794 GCA_021533235.1 Biomphalaria straminea
GAAGCAAAGATACAGAATGTGTTTAGGATCATGGAAGCAAAGATACAGAATGTGTTTAGGATTATGGAAGCAAAGATACACTGTTTAATTTACCTCAATTTGGCTACCAGAGCTGGAATGCTGAGATCTACTCTCATGCACAAGTTCTTCATCTGTAGCAGATAATGTTCCAATGACTTGATCCAGAGTTACTGCCTTATTGTTTAATTCAGGAGTATAGTGGCGCAACAAACTTGCAAAACTTTCACCTGAATCAGAACACATCTTTGAAGGCATTATTTTATTTTACAGATCTTTTCATTAAAAGCTTTGAATAAAAGCTTGAATATTAAATATGTTTAAAAAACCAACAACAAAAGAATACCTTTAAAAAAATTAGTTTGGTGAAAATGGAAAATTAAATAAATGTATACCTCACTAACCATATTTTTTTTTTAATTTAGACAAAAATCATAAAAAACAACTTAAGTAAAACTTTTTAAAAACCTTTCGTATTGTAAGTATTGCATAAGCAAAATCATTCTCTCTAATAGTAATTACTAGCTTTAATAATATTTTTAATACAATTTTTAATTTTAAAGCTCTGATCTAAGTAGCAGTTCTTGTTGTTAGGTCTCAATTAATGACAGTTGAGGTATTTGAAACTTTCTTTATTTTACCTGTATTTTCTGACATTATTATTACCTTTGGATTGTTGGTCATGATTTTTAACATTGATATCTATTTCAAGCAAACCATTAATGTCAGAGTTAAAATTTATATTTATTAATGCTTTTAAAGCAATATTATCAGAACCAATTCTTTGCTCATTATCTACACTAAGCAGTTGTTCAAAAGATAGGAATGTGCCCTAGACTATCTATTCTATATCAATACTGCCCTACATATATAAAACATAAATGAATAGCAGCACCAGGGACCAAGTGTTTAAGAGAGAAAGTAGTGAATTAAAATGATATGAAAATAAGGGACTGTGCCGGCCGAGGATCGAACCAGTGACTCTGGAAACGACAGCACCGCCTAGCAATAAAGCACTACGCGAACGTAACCTTAGAGTCACTGGTTCGAGCCATAAATAAATATATGCATGTCAAATGGTTTACATAGTGTTATACATCGTATGTATGTGTTTCCAAGGTAATGATGATGAAAAGGGGGCATTAGCATCTGGTGGTGTGATGAAACAATAACGTTGTCTGTCATAATTCATATCTGTGATAGTTGAAGGGGAAACATATCAGAGATGCAAGAGAGTATAAAATGTGTATTTGTAGTGAGTTAGATGTTATTTATCAACTTCCCTTGAAAGTGGGGCGCCTTATTTGACACTATACTACTTAGATATGTGTTGTGGTCTGCTATGTTAGGGGCTGTCTGTTTACGGTGATATTTGGGGCTGAGTAAGTTTTATTGGGTGGATTCTGGAACATGACTTCTGTTTTCCTAAGGTTTATAGATAAACCAAAAGAAGCGTCAGCCTATGCAAATTTGATTACGGTGTTTTGGAGATCATGTTGATTGTGAGCTAGCAGGGCACAAGCATCTGCATAGAGAAGCTAAGTTATGACCATTTCCTTTTGTTTTTGTGTGTTATAGTAGACGTCAAAGATTGAACACATTGCCATCTGAACAAAACTGGATGTAGATGCCTTCATGCAATTGCTGCCTCATTTGACCCAGCATTACGCCAAAGAAGATAGCGAATAGAGTAGGAGCAAATACACAGCCCTGCTTCACACCATTTTCTATTGGGAAGTGATCAAGCAGGTCCCCATTGTGTCTGATCTGGCCTTTATGTCCCATGTGAAACTGCTTGGAAATGAATAGGAATGTAGGTGGGCATCCCTACATAGCCAAAATCCTCCACAAACCATCGCGACTGACCATGTCAAAAGCCTCGGCGAGGTCTACAAAGGCAGCGTATAGACGTCAAGACTGCACTACAAAAAGCGATGTCCTTGCCAACGGCGCTATGGACAGTATAGAAGGACTTGTCTGACAGTTACACTTGTCAGGGCATGTATCCCGTATGGGAGATGAACATATGCCAAAGGCAGTCTTTTTTGCTGAACTAAAAAGTGGTCGACGTAACAAAGCAAATGCTTCCAAGACCATCTTAGGCGTCAAATTTCCTTAGTTGACATAGAAGAGAGCACCTGGAGGTGACTAATGAAGGCCGCGGGATACACATTTGAGGCCAAAAGAAAAACCGCTGCCAAGGACAAGCGCAGACGGTGAAAAGAAAATTTAAATCGACCACCTGCGGAGGCGCAGTGGTTGAACGGTAAAGCGCTTGGCTTCTGTACCGGAAGTCCCGTGTTCGAATCCTGGTGAAGACTGGGATTTTTAATTTCAGTATTTTTGGGCGCCCTTGAGTCCACCCAGCTCTAATGGGTACCTGACATTAGTTGGGCAAAAGTAAAGGCGGTTGGTAGTTGTGCTGGCCACATGACACCCTCATTAACCATGGGCCACAGAATTAGATGACCATAACATCATCTGCCCTATAGACCATAAGGTCTGAAAGGGGAACTACCTGTGGACAATGGTTTTGAAAAATATATTTTCAAAATATGTAGGTCACAGCTGGGGCTGCACAGTCACAGGAAATACTGTGTTAGTATTCCTAACTAAACTTTGAACTCGAAGACAAGCCCTATTATTATTATTATTATTAGATGTTATTTTAAAATTAGTTTTTATTACTATTAGATCTATATCTCATTTCAAGTTGAACCTGTATAAATTATCAATAAAAGTTATAGAACGTTTTTGTTTTAAAAAAGAAGTTTGTGTAAGTTATTTCAAGATAGCTCATTAAAAATATAGTGTCTACATTAGTTTATTAAAAATTTAATATGTCTAGTTTATTTGTAATAGCTTTCTGGATTTAAAATCCTATAACCGAGTATTAACACATAGGTATCAGCACAATAAACCCCTAAAAACACATATCAAATTCCCACAAGAACTAAATGATTTAAAATCCTAGTTTCCAAAAAGATTTGAACCTAAAATTATCAGTATTAACACATAGCTGCAATCATATAATTAATACTTGAAGTAAATTAGATTTTTGAAAAGAGTTTAACTGACCTCTTGATCTATTAGAATTTGTACTTTTAGTAAACTGTAAATTTGTCTTTGGTTCAATGTCAGATGACCATCCAGACATACCAGTTAAGCTATTGCCATAATGACCAGATGATAATACTTCATCTGACAAAGTATTCACTTGACTTATGTTTGAAATATCTGTGATACTAGTCACTTGTTTTAGTTTAGTTTCACTTCCTTGCTCTAAATCTGTTGATTCTTCCAATGATTTAGAGAGTACAACATTGATAGGTTCACTGATGACTGTTTGAGAACCCTCAAACTGTACAAATTGTGAAGAGTTTGAATGCTTGAAATCTATTGAGTTTAATTGTGTTGTGATATTATCATGGACGCAAGCCTTAAGAGGAGTTGATTCTGTCAGATGAAATTCATTCTTCTCTCCTCCTGACTGAGTGTCAAATTCTTGTAAAACTTTCTTCAGTATATCGTCTTGTTCAGAAGGATCTAACTTAATAGGTGGAAGACTAGCACATATTTCTTCATAATTTCTCCTCCTTGGTTTAAGCTCGGTAGTAGCACAATGAGATGAATAGAGCAAAGGAGGCTGAGGTAAATGAGAAGTTTCTGTGTTTTCTTGAGATTGACTTCTTTCTTGTACATTGTCAACAGTTGATACCTCCTGAAAACTATGTTTGAGATATTCTTCATCAATTTGTGTACTTCTTGGAATTGAAAACTGCATTTTAGTCTCCAAAGTAACACTGTTGTTAGTAGTAGTTAGTTCTGAGTTTTTAAAGTCAGACAGGCTGGCTGTCAAATATGAATTAGACTTTTCCTTAACATTGTCCAAACAAACAACAGGACTTTTACTTGAGTGCATCAGCTGGCTGGTTCCTCCTTGGTCAGGACATGAGCAAGTTGATCCATCAGACATAGAGAGATAATAGTCACCATAGGTGTGAGATGGCATGTGATGTATACACTGCAAGTTGTCCATTATGTCAGACTGAAGACTATTGCTTGGTGAATTAGTATCAGGCTTAATAGAAACAATGTGTGTCACCTTGCCATTATATAAATCTGAGGAATAGAATTTAATTTGGGTTAAGACTTCCCTATTTCTATATGTTTAGGATAATAATAATAAGGTGATAATTTTTATACTTTTCAAAAGTTTACCTTCTGAGTTGGGGACAATTATGCTTTTAGATGGTGGGACTTGACTGTCAATGTGCCCTGCAATCTGTAGTGTTGGAGATAATATGTCTTGACTCTCAACCTGCTCTGCTATCTGCAGTGTTGAAGATAGTGTGACTTGACTGTCAATCTGTCCTGCAATCTGCAGTGTTGGAGATGGTGGGACTTGACTGTCAATCTGCCCTGCAATCTGTAGTGTTACATTGTTCCATGTGTTTAAAACACTTGAATTATAAGATAATTTAAACTCCAAGCTCATCAGACCTAGGAAGAGATTTTATTGAACTTGTTAGAGTTAATGGGCCATAACAGAAAAGAAACTGGGAGAAAGTTCATATACTAAGGAGAAACAGAAAAACAAGACAAATATATACAATAGTTTTTAGAAAACAAAGCTGATACTGGCTGTGACTGTATCTATGAATTTGGATCAGTCTTCTAATTAAATTTGTAATAGATTAAATTAACAATAATAAATCTGTGCAATGAGAAATATTTTTATTAATTGTTTTTGTTTAGCACATTCATGCTTTTAACTTTCTCATTGCACTTTGATCCTATCACTTGTCTGGACTAGTTGGAAAAGGGGGTGGTAGTGAAGAAAGAAGGAGGTATCTTGGTGAATGTTACCGTGATCACTTTTAAATGCATTGATTAAAAAAAGTTGATTGACTAGAATTCTAACCCAGGGCACAAGCCACCTCAAGCTATCCTGCCTACCACTCTGCCAGCAAAAGAATTATGAACATATAAGGTTTTATTGTTATAGTTTCAAACTAACTCTACACAAAGTATTAAGGGGACCATTTCAGCTTATACCGCCACATGTCAAATACAATTTCTTTCCCTTTCCCAAACAAAATAATAAATTACCAATACTTAATTAAAAATTGATTATTGTTTTGTCAGTTACAATAAATAATTGTGCAAAGTTTCAACTTGATCCAAAATGGGTGTGGGACATGTTCAAACTTTGTACTAGACAGTTGATATAAGCTTTGTAAAAATGTTTATGTGGAGGAGAGAACAAACATAACAGTAAAGCCAATATTACAAGAAAAAATACAGAAAAACAGGTAATAAGTAAAAAAAATGAGATAGAATGTATATAAGGATTTCAAACCCAGAACATCTTATAAAAATAAATCAAGTTATTTATACAGTGCATGATGTTATTTATGGTCAGGATGTTTTCTAGAAAACAAAAAAATTTGTGAAATATACATATTGTTGATACAAAATAAAAAATAAAATGACCTGGCTATTTAAAATAAGACAAAGTTTTCAATACTTAACAAATCAATTGAGAAAACCATAACAAGTCAGAGTCGTATCTGAGAATGAAAGGACAAGGAATGAAATTTCTCCCCCATCCCATACATTTCTTGTGGGTATGCTAAACACCTTGCACTTTCAAGCAAGCATTTGGATATCACATTACAGCTACTCAGCTAACAGATATGGTCAAGTTCAATCCTGACCTATCCCCCCCAACACACAGAAAAAAAAAGTATGCTTTAATTGAATTAATTTCACGTAATTCTGGAAACTTACCTCTTGTTACTTATACATGACAAGAATCCTGTTTAGAGTCTAAATCTTATATTTTGTGTGATTATTTGTATTACTTTAATTTAGCAGCAAAAAAAATAATTGTAGAGATTTTTCTACTATTGTTTCACTTAAGTTTTGTTTGTAAAATTACATTTTAAAGAATAATAGCAAAGAAATGACAATCTACACACACAAATAAAAAGCCACATTTTTAATGAATAACATTTAAGTACTCATAAACAATTGACAATATTATGCCCTAATAAATTATAATTCAAAATCTTACATAAAAATTGGTACAGAAAAAAATATACAAAACTCAAACATGTATAAATCTTTCAAAGGACATATTTAAATAAATTTATAATTAATGTCTACAATATTTATTTACTACCAAAATGTCCATTGCCAAAACAACCACCATGCCAAAAACAGAGTAGCCAAAATATCCAGCTTCATTACTTATGTATTGAACAAATTTTCATTCTTAAACTTAAAAAATCTTGTTAATTCAAAAAGAAAACCATTGTGAAATGTACAGATTGTTTAGCTCATCAGAATGGCAGGTAAATAACAGAATTCTTTAGTAGTGGAAACAAAATGTTTTGACTTTATCAGTGAATGGCTTCAATTTATGCTGGTCCTTTCATGGGATTAGATTTAAAGATACTGACTGATTCTCATTCAAAATGTCTGGGAGTAATGCATGCACTCAAGCTATCAATGCATATGACTTTCAGCAATTCTGTAATCAGTTTTGCTTCCCTGGCATCCATATAATGATTGGCTTGCTGAGATGGTCTTATGAAATGTGTGTGTTTCCAAGGTGATTGTGAAGAAAGGGAGCATTAGTTAGATTATGAAAAAAAGAGAGCATTTATTGTTAGTTTTGAAAAAAAGATGAAAGAAAAGCAGCTCTGTCATAATCTATGTTAAGATCAGGAGATGACTACAGGGTGCCAGAGTGTATGGATGTGTTTTTAATTTGAGTTCTATTTGTTGCAATATCAATTTACTTCATTTCATCTCAAGTTGAATTAGTTTTTATTGTAATAAAATTTAAATTTAGTTTTAAAGGAGAAGTTTGTTCAAGTTATTTCAAGTTCTATAATAAAAATATTATATCACTACTTGGGTTTAGTTGTCTACTAGTAATGTGGCACTACAAGGCAATGATCATCAACAACAGAGGGCTGTGCAAATCTTTACATGTCGTATCAAGAAAATAGGAGACATAGGTGAAAGAGTGACTACCAATTAAAAGGGTCCACTCTGTTGACAGCCTGAAAAGATATCTACCTACTTTTCCTGGGCCCATTTAGTATCAAGAGACACAACTTTTCTCTGTTTGGTTCAGCAATTTTTTCACCCATCTTTTGGCTAACACCCATAATCACCATTGTCTATTCCAGCTCAGTTTCCCAGATTAAATAGGACATCTTTATTTTGTCATTGAAATGTTCATCCTTTACACCTACTTCCACTCAACCAACCCCCCCCCATTTCATTCATAAATTTCATTCATAAAGAAGCTGTTATCTCATTTCCTATACTCAGCTTTCATAAAAGGAATCCTTTTAGAAGCTAAAGAGGAGCGAGAAAAAATTATATTCCCAACTAGTGTGATTACGTACAACAACTCCACAATGCCACTGTTGAAGCCAGAAATACAGTAGAAAATAACTCCTAGTTTAGAAAACAATATAAAACAAAAATAAGCCAATGCAGTTTTTTAGGAAAAACTATGTCTCTGCTATGAGGAAATGTTAGCATGAAAAACTGCTATGGAGCATTGCAAAATGCCTAAATAAAGAAGAAAATAGATCAGTCAACCCCTGAAAGGCCAAGAAGCTGCAAATGAATTCATAAAATATTTTCAAAGTGTAGGTCATACAATCAATGAAAGCAGAATTAAAAATGTCCACACAGAAATCCAGGATGAAAATCAAGTTAACAAAACAACATACTCTCCAGGAATGATAACAAATCTATAAATGAAAGAATAAGATGACAAAATCAATAACAACATGCTACTTCACTTAGGTCCACAGATCTGGGTTGACTTGAAAAAAGCATTCGATAAAGTCTAGGAACAAGGTCTTTTACTCAAGTTAATAGACCATCACATATCCCACAGAATGTACAACTGGATAATAGAATATCTGAACAGTTGAAAAGATTTGGTCTGCATGCAAGAACAAAGAAGTCATTTATGGGCATAAAAACTGGCGTCCTCAAAGGAAGAGTTCTATCCCCAAAACTGTTCCTAATATACATTAATGATCTAAACCAAAACCTACCAAGGAAAATCAAAAGCAGCATGTATGCAGATGACCTTGCCTTAAAAAATTGAAGAATATGTTGTAGGGACATCAAAATTTCAGCTACAAGAAGCTCTTGACAAACTCAGTGAGTGGTTCAAAGACTGGGGCATGACTATCAACACCTAAAAGACAACATAATCTTCTCACTATCAAACAAAACAGCAAACAATAAAATTAACAATAGATAACACTAGATAAGGAAGCTATAGAAAAAAAAATGACAGTCCAACATATCTTGGAGTCCCATATGACATGAGGCTAACTTGGAAAAAACAAATAGCAAAAATACAAAGTAAAGGCATCCAAAGATTAGTTAGCTGGCAGTGTCTAGGGAGCTAATCACAACATTCTAAAGAAAACATACACCTATTTACATCAGAACCTATCTAGAATACGGTGCCACAGCTTGGGTCTCAGAAGCCAAAACCAGCTTACAGAATAGACAAGGTACAAAATATAGGCCTTAGGACTATGATAGAGGCTAAAAAAACAACATCCATTACAGTCATGGAGGAAATTGCTGCCCTGGTCTCTTAAGATGAAAGAAGAGAAAAAAAAACTGTCCAAATTCACCAAAATAGAATTCTTAGGCACCCATTCAAATCCAAAATCCACAGGACTGGCACCCAAAACCGACTAAAAAGAACTTATTTTGTTCAGGAATCACAGATCCTTAAAAAGAAATACCACTTGGGAAATATAACTATTGAGTCAATGAAGCAGCATAATGCTTTTCCTCCTTAGGACCAGAGTTCACTCCCTCTTATTAGAGACAGCATTGAAAGCATAATAAAAATATCCTAGCACAACCAAACAGAGCTCAAGGAATTAATGAACGCTTATCTAAATGCAATGAGTGAATGAGATGCCAGAGACAACATGGTCAAGATAATGAAGAAAGCTAACATTTAAAGAATGACAGAAGGAAATAATGCTTACTTAAAGCTTTTTGATTGTTTAATTACTAATTTTATTTTGTAACAACAAAACTACATGAAATGCAAAGTAATTCATTTCAAACCAACCATAACATGATTAGCCATAATTTTTGTGGTATTTTGTATCTAAACATTTTCTTGAAAAGTCATTGACCTCCTTGAGTTGTAGAACAGCTATAGTTCATCTCATATAGCACTTTCTCATGAGACTGTAGAGCTCCTTTCTAAAAGAGAAACTCTCATTCACATAAAACACAACTTAAGGTGGCATTGACTTTGGTGTGAGTGAATAGCCAACCATTTTTATCTGGCATGAGATGATACTCTTCCAGAACTGTCATAGTAATTTAACAACAGGAAGCATTTAATCCATAAATGCCAATTAAATTATGCTGTATTAACAAATATAATATTTCTTTATAAAATATATGTAGTCCCACTCTAGTTAGAAGCTTGTCTGTATACTAACCTGTCAGAAGATTGTTTAAAATGCCTGGCTGTTCAAAGTCCCTGAGGTAAGCAAAGGAATGATAAAAATATCTGCAACAGATAAAATTTCAAAATGAATTTATCAAATTAAAAGATAGCATATTAAAAACAAGCAAAATATTTATTAATTTTTTTTTAAACAAAGCTAGTCAAATGGGAAGAACCACAAAATCACTGCCATATACTGCAGGAATAAGCTCCCTTTTATCTACATAAAACAACATTAATTAATTACAACTAATAAATTAACTAATTGATTGTTTTATTGATTCATGTATTGTCATTGACTATCAATGATTATGCAAAATTTCAACTTGAAGTGAATGAAAACATCTATAAAATGTAATATGGGAAAAACTCCAAATATAGTCTCATCTCTCAAAAAGCAGCCTTTATTTGCCTTTTAAATATAAAACAAAATAATTTATTAACAAAAATTAATTAATTAATTGGTAATTATTTTTTTTTATTGATTCATGTTTGTTTGGTTAACAAATAATTGTGTTAAGTTTCAACTTGATCAGTGAATGGATTTGGAAAAAATACTGTAACAGACTGAGTTGATATAAGCTTTGTAACATAGAAAAACTAATCAATGTTGTACTAACTTAAGTGTTTTCACATCAACTACCATTGAATGAAGGTAGCTTTGCATGAGTCCATCATTTAATGCCATCCTAACCCACGCCTGAAACAAAAATCTCATTATTTACTATGCATACAAAGAAATAAAATCAATTTCAGTACAACAATTATGTTACGTTTTATAATGTATCCTTTATACTATTTTTTTTTCAATATGTATTTTATAGGCACTTCAGCTATTTACTCCCAGCACAACAAACAGTGTTAGATCTAACACTCTTACATGCTAAGGCAATAGCTATCAAAAACCATCAAGAAAAATAATAATCATTATTATCCATAAGGAAATTTGTCTTAGAATTTTAAAACAAACTTAACTACAGAAAACCAAACTATACATTCACTCCAGACTCACACATAATTTACATGTAAAATGTTTATATCCGATAGTTTCTATTTAATGATTGGATTGCCAGGGGAACAGAAGAATTTTTATGCCTGTCTTTGCTATCAGTGTCTTGTATTTCTTTTCTCATGGAAAAAAAAAAAAACATGACCCAAAGGGTGATTTTTTATTTCTAGAATCTATTTAGTTTTTTTTATAAATGTTTTTCTAAAACAGCTCCCCTGAATGGGGTTTGATATTTGCCAATGACTTTACCAGCAGAATTTAGGATTCTAAGAAGTTTATTTAATTTAGGATTCTAAGAAGTTTACTTCTATTTTTAATGTCAAGATTGCCATACCAGGTAGTGATATTAAAATTGGAACAAAAATTTATGTGCATGCTATGCATAATGTAGTGAGATAAAGATGAATGCAGCATTATGTTACAATATTACAATTTCTACATAAACAAAATTATTTTGAAAATAATTATTACAACTGTAGGAAACTGTGACTTACACGACACCAGCCTATTGGAGTGGTAATCTGTGACAATGATTGTAACTGGACTATGACATCTTTGTGAGTAAACTTGGCTGCTACATTCCAGAAATTCTAAAAATTAACAAAATAATTTTAGGAGCAAGAAGAAAGGGAAACAGTTGTCTTCATTAACTTTATATATAAACCATAAGTTACTCACTAGTCCTGAAGTTGTGTCTGATGAGGATGCTGCAAGTCCAACATAAGCTGTCAACTGGAAAGTTGGAAAACAATTAACCTGTGAGGTTGAGGGGTGTCACATTTGCAATTCTAAGTTTATCTATGTATTTCATATTTTGTAAGAACACCTATACAAATATAAATCTGGGTTTTGAACTGTACCTCGGGATTAACCCGGCAGCTATTTATAGTTTGTCGGCAGACGTCTGAATTCAAATTTGATTGGTCTGAATAAATTGGCTGTCAAAAGAGGCACGTTTGCGAAGGTGCCCAAATCAGTTGGGGCTTAGAATCTGTTGAGATCAGTCGCATATTTTTGTAGATCTAATATATTGAGAAAAAGTATGTCTTTGTTGATTCTCAAGTTTTGATAATATTTATTTGTACATAGCTGTACTTATGTTGGATTTAAATAAAGGTTGCTGTATTTGATAGTCAAAGCTTTACTCAGTTGAATCCTAGATCGTCATCGTCAGTATTATTCATTATTATTTCAAATAATACAATCCCCGGCAGCACAATACTTCTCTACTACAAGATTGTACATCTAGCACAGGTCTGACATTAGAGAGAGAAGGTTGTGACAAGGGGCAACAACCTGCTAAGCTACCTATCAAGGAATTGTGTTTGCTAAGGACAAAATCTCCCAAATACTCCCCTCTCCCACATGTTCATAAAAAGCTTTATGTAAGAAGTACTTTACAAAAGCAATTCCAAAAAAAAAATCTAACAAAATATATTAAAGCAGTGAAGGCTTTTAAAAGGCTGTCTTTAATGAAACATTAGAAAAAACTAAATTTTATTTAAAAAGGAAGATAGCAGACAAAAAGAAATACTTGAAAAAAGCAACATAAAGAATGTATGGTCTCATTAAGATTAACTATTCCAACCATCTATCAGACTATATGATGGACAAAAGAGAAGATCAAGCTAGAATACTTAGACTAATCTTTTCTTGAAAAAGGAAAAATGAAAAAAAAAGCTTTACCTTCTGAGTTACAGAGTCTTTAAGGCCATGCAGGAACACTGCTTCTAGGACATTGCATAAATTGTTTGAGGCATCATTACTATTGACAGAAAAGTTGTTAATATCATCAGTCT
>JADKLZ010081101.1:7561436-7577422 GCA_021533235.1 Biomphalaria straminea
ATGTTATAAAATGGTTTAATTTAATAATTTATACACCTAAAAATTAGCATGGGTCCAAAGAAAGTGGCTGCGGGAGACCCACTGCGGTCACATATGTTGCAGTGCCTAAGGCCTGCCCTACAAAATAGCGGCGTATGTTATGCCACCGGTTGACTAGTTACATTTTATTACATGAAAGTTGACAATGCCTTTTTTTCTTTTAACGCGCGTAGCGTAGCTTTTTCCGCAATGAATGACACCCACAAATGACAATGTTGTCTATTTTTCTGGAGATTTTTAAAAAGTTTTCCAAAAATTTTTTAATAAAGTCAGGAGATTTCCAGGAGTTTTTCGTATATATTTTGCAATTTAATAATTACACCCTGAATTAGCGCGGGGCCTATGAAAGCACGGGGCCCACTGTGACCGCATTGGTTGCAGTGTCCTAAGACCGGCCCTGTCTTAGTCTATATATACACTATATATAAATTATATTAAATAATACTTATAATACTAGAATAACTAGATCTAGACTCAGCTAGAGTCTCTGTCTCTAGTAACACTCTAGTAACTTAAATTAATTAATTAATAAGTAAGCCTACTCAGTACTGGCTACTACTAGTAATTACTAGTTTATTAGTTACTAGATCTAGTACTACTCAGACTAAGTACTGCTTACTTGAAGTTGACTTATTTTTTTTTTTTAGACTTTAGACTTAATTTTGATCATCACTAAAATATCATATCAAATCACTAACTGTTCTACTAGTAGATCTAGATCTACCTAATAATACTATTAAACTATTTTAAAAATAAAAATAGAGACTAGTTTTAAGTTTACTAGAGTCTAAAATCTAACTCTCCTACTACTAGATCTAGATCAAATCATCTATTATTTCCTATGTCTATGTCCTATCATCTATGACTATGTTATGTACGTATTATCTATCTTATATCTATATATATATATATCTATATATATATATATCTATAATCTATATTTCAATAATCTAGTAAAAGTCTAGTATCTAACTAGTCTATATAGATGTATAGATTTAATAGATGAATAGATCTATCATCTATATAGTAACGCCTACGGTAGTAGACTCTACTCACTACTGTCTACTACTGACAGTACTGTGACTCTACTAGACGGCAGATAGATCTAGAATCTAGAACAATCTAGATCTATAATTTACACTATATCTATATTTATATTATAATACACATTAATACAGAATCTTAAATTTGTATTATGTCTAGATCTAAATCTAGATCTATAATAGTAGTCTAGTCTAAAAAAAAATAAATAGAGACCTGATCTAAATTGTTTACTAACACAACACTGTTGCCAACTACAAAGTCATATACTTTAATAATTTGGTAATTATTTATAGAGAATTCTGCTGAATGTAGCTAGATTTAGAGTTACGTAATAGGGTTTGTTGCTGCTATTTCGTTTCGTATCGTTTTTCAAAACTATTGGGCCGGAAGTGGCTTTTTTTCCTATATAACTTTGTATTTTTCAGTTCTCTTTATAAATTAAACTGACATTATTATGATATAATAATAAGTGTGCCTGATAGAGAAAAAAATTATGCACAAAAATACGGGTGATTGAGATCAAACCAGATAGAGGCTATAAAAAGAAAAAGAGTTAAAAATAGCGCGGGAAAGTGCACATTTACAGTACTTTATTTGATGAGTATTTTACCCAAGATCTGTGTTGTTTTTTTAGTACTAGCTTATTTCAAGTACCCGGCATTTTTCGATACACAATGTATTGGAAAATACTGTCTTGTAATAATCAATAATCAGTATAAATAGTTAGATGTCTTAAAAATATGTTCATATAAAACCTACTCATCTACTGATCTTAAGTTCATTACAGCATTATAATCCATTTTTAATTTAATAAGAATTAAAATGAATTAATGTGAATATAAATTAATTAATTTTTTTTGTGTGGATATTTAGTTAATTGAAGACTACAAAACAGGTTTATAGTGATATTGAGAATTTTGAACAGATCAGTAGTCTAAATATAATACCTATTGACTTAGGGCTACTTCATTGTTATAAAAGAAGATCTTTTATTGCAACTAGAGACTATAAAACATATAAACACATAGAATCTAGATATCTTTCTAGATATAAGAATTCTTTTCTTGGACCTGTCTGAGCAATCAAATTAAAATAAAATACTAATATAGCCTAGAGGTTTTATTCTTGAAATGTGAATTATTTTTTTTTTATTTAAATGCAGTTAGTTACTAATCAGAGTCTATATCTATTATATTAGACCTACGAAAACAATGGGAAGACAATATAAAAGAATGGTCTGACCTGTCATTAAAAGAGATTCTAGGGAAAAGGACGTACAAAGACGTACACTCATATAGATAATGTGCGGTGCCTCAACGATTCGTCAGACTAAGGGATAGTTCACAGTGAAGTAGTGTACCGTATGATGAGCTAATAAAATCATCGAAAAGATAAAAATGACATCTAGATGTATATAGACAATTAGACTTAGATCTTGATATATATCATATGTATTATAATGTTACTAATGTAAATCTAAATAGCCTGCCATATAAGCTATTATGCCTAAGATTTAAGATGGTTTCTTTTTAAAGAAGCTATATTGGTTTAAAGTTTTAACGAATAACGTGAACGACCCTAATTCCAGATGTCTAGACCAAGATTAGATCTATAGACTCTAGACCAAGATCTAGATCTAGGACTAGTCTCTATATCTATATCAATATAAGGAAAAGTCAAAACTCTCGTAGTCGTAGGCCTACTCTAGATCTAATTTGAAGTCCCTAGGTCTAGAACACGAGAAATAGGTCTAAATCTAGTTGAAGACTTTATTTTTATGTAATGGTGTCAATAGATCTAATTTAGTCTTATATTTTATCTATTTTGTATATTTAATATAGATATAGATCTAGTTAAAAGACCAGATCTACTCTATATTAGAATAGCTTCATTCGATGCCACAATTTGTTGATATTAGCAACGGATAAGGCCACTATGTGATGCGTTTCTATACATTTATTACAATTATAATTTTTATTTAATATCTTGAACCATTACTTTTTTATGAACTGTAAATCCTCCTCTTTAATTTGTATCAATCACTTTTACATAATACGTTTAAAAAAAATAGGTTTACTTTCGAAGACATGACCCCTTAGAAACAAAAAATACTTACATATTTGTTACACATCAACATTTCATTAACGTAGGGATATAAATTATTTTTTAAAATTCGGAATAAAAGAAGGTAAAAAACTAATAAATCTCTAATGTTTAACATCTTATTGACCCATTTCAGGCATTTTTCTTACAAATTATACTATGTAGATTTAATAAAAATCATTTTTCTATAACGACTCATGTGTTGCTAAGGAGCATATATTTGCACATTATAGCAGACTACGCACACAGGCGAAATCGCTATTTTATGCGTCTTGTTCGGCTTAAAATGGGGAGCATGTCGACTCTTGTTTTTTAAATAAAATTTACACACTCTTATAGAAAAATAGACGGGTTTTTCAATGGTGACATTAACTAAACGATTACATGTCTTTATCGTAAAGAAATTGCATCTTGTTTTTTATTTTGTAAATGTCTTTATATAAAAACAATGTTAATCAATTAGTTATTGGTGCCATTGTAAAGCTCGTTCATTTTTCTATAAAATACATATGTTCAAAAAAAGTATTCATTTGTTGACGTACTCCCCATTTTACGAAAAAACAAACAAGGTATAAAAAGATCACAGCCGCTAGCACGATTATTCGGCACGGTGATGTTACGCGTAAAGGATTATCACCCTTATTTTTTAACCTACAGGAAAAACGTTATACATATTATTAAAAGGCTTAAAATAACCTTTCTAATGGTACCATTTTAACTATAATCGGATATTTCTACTTAAAGATATGGCAGGGTGAAAAACGCCTAAATCTAAAAAAATGTTACGCAATTTTTTGAAAAGTGCGATTTTTGCTTCGGTTTTGGGTCCCTAATAGATCTAGATTGACTAAATTATAGATAGATCTATAGATCTAGTTAAGTACATTAAGTTAAGTATAGATTATGGTAAATGTATTACGGTAGCCTAAATTATTAGATCTATGTCCTATGTCTATATATAATAATCTAATAATTAATCAACTTTAGTCTTTATTAATATCTATACTTTATTCTAATAAAAAATGACTATAGGAATAGCATAAGATAGAATCTATACTATTACTAGATCTATTCAAGTTTTATAGGGCCTATATGAATCTAGACTGGAATTAGATCATAGATCTAAATATAGGACTTTACTAACAGAGAAATGATATGTACAATTGCACAAGAAAAGAAACTGGGTTTTTCTAAACTCTAATACTTGGTATGCAATAGTAAAACAGTAACCACTAAATAAATCGAAACTCGAAATCAAAAACGTAAATTTATTGTAATATATATAGGTCTGTGGTTGAATTTTATATAGAAGATATATAGAAGAAATGACTTTTGTAATTTCCTTTACAGAAAAATTGGGCTATTCGCGTCTGACACATATATGTTCAGCAACAAACCCTATTGAGTTCGAATCCAGGTCGTACAACTTAATTTTTGTTTATGCATTTAAAATGCGATCGTGGTATTATATTTCACACAGATACCCTCATATAGCCTTTAATATTTGCACTAAAATGAAAGTGTGTATATGCAGAGGCGTCACTAGGGTGGGTGTCACCCGGTGCGGTAAAATTAGGGTGTCACCCCCCCAGCGCTCCACTTATTCTTCAAATAAAAAACTATCGTTGTTCAGTTGTTTTTTGCGCAATAATACAGTTCGTAGATTGCTGCTACACAAAGTTTAAATGAGTATCGATTATGTTTTTTTTCTATTATATTATATATTATCGTTAATCATTACATACATTAACATCTACGATTTTTTAAATAGAAAGAATTTAAAAACCAACTGAGCATGCTTTCCTAAGTAAACATTAAATAGCTCTTAATGGAAACTTTTGAACATTATAATCACATATAGTGGTAGTTTCATGAGGACAACTAATGAAAAATGAAACTTAATGAAAAGTATATTGATAGGTACAAACATTTTTCAAGAATTGTTTTAACATATAAAAGTTTACAATAACTTTAGAAAATAAATATTTAAATTTCCTTTTCAGGATTTCAAATTAGAAAACTTAGAAAAAACTTTAAACTCAATATATCTTGCGTTTTCAATGGACATAATTGTTTGATTTGATTAAAAAAAATAGTTGTTAATTAATGTTTTAATGAGAGAACGTTGTTAGTTGATGTTTTAATAAGAGATCGATATTAGTTAATGTTGGAATGAGAGAACGTTGTTAGTTGATGTTTTAATGAGAGAAAGTTGTTAGTTGATGTTTTAATGAGAGAACGTTATTAGTTGATTTTTAATGAGAGAACGTTGTTAGTTGATGTTTTAATGAGAGAACGTTGTTAGTTGATGTTTTAATTAGAGAACGTTGTTAGTTGATGTTTTAATAAGAGAAGGTTGTTAGTTGATGTTTTAATGAGAGAACGTTATTAGTTAATGTTTTAGTGAGAGAATGTTGTTAGTTGATGTTTTAATGATATAATGTTGTTAGTTGATGTTTTAATGAGAGAGCGTTGTTAGTTAATGTTTTAATCAGAGAACGTTGTTAGTTAAATTTAGTTTTGCAAAGCTTCTTTTCACATATTGTAAATATGTATTCGGCAAGAAACAGTTAAAGGTTTAATTCAAAGGCTGGTATAGATTCGTTGTCGTCTTTCAAAACTTTGCTGCATTCTAGTATTATAGTTTTAGTATTTCTGTTCACATATCCTGCCGCCAGGCCCAATATAAAAGAGATTGATGCACTCAGTATTAACTTCTTGCTCTCTATTTGAATAGTAAATCTTAAGAATACTAACCTGATATTTTCATATTGCTAAAACGTATTTTTCTTTTGCATTAACATGCTAGTTTGATTTGAGAAAAGTTATCTTAATAACATTTTGAGCTAAATTTTCACATATTTCGTAGAGTAAATGAAGTGCTCGAGCTTAGCCACCACTTTGAAAATAATTAACACTTTAATTTGAAGGTACTTTTGTGTTTAGTTTACTTTTTTGAGTACATCTGCCAATAAGAAAGTCAAGCAATGAAAGTTATGCATGTATTCACAGACAGCTGGCAATCATAGTTGTGCTGCGCCTTTAGTGTTTGTATTTTCAGAGAGACGGCAAAAATTTTCGCCGTCACACTTTCATAAAATCGTTCTTTCATGGGTCTAACGTCAACACCATGAGCACACCAGCGAGTTGTTCATATGACACGCTATCATTAATTATATTATCCTATCTATTAGTATTAGTGGCAAAGAAAGAAAACCCTTTTTCTAGAGAACCAAGAAAGTATAATTAGAAAATATTTTCCGATTAAGAATTTGGACCACATAGTTTAAGTAAACGGTGTACACATCCATTCAAGTTTCTTTTCTGTTCTTCATTTATTACTGCCTGCACTTCTTCATGAATCCTTGACATTGTAGCTGCATTACCATGTCCCTGAGCTCATCATGTCGATAGGTTAAGCCCATCTCTTTTCAGTCGTTTTAAATTATCAGAACTGATACACCAGATTTGGCCCACATTAAGAAGAATATCCTACATTTCTGTCATTTCAACATTACTGTGACAAGTAGGTCAAAGATGGTGGCCGTTTAGGTGTCTAGGGGGTTTAGATAATTTGAGGACCTTGACTTGCACATAAACTGACAGGCACAGCGTTATAAATGCAGGCAACAAATACTTTTTATGTAAAATATATGTACAGTTTAATAATAAGAATGAAAATAAGTAAAAGGTAAAATGCTTTACAGTGTTAGGGCGGGGCCTAATTATTTACATAAATGGGACTATCATCATAAGATATGAGAACCAAGTGGTCTAAGTGTCATTAGGCTGGTTGCTTAGCTTTAAGTTCTATGCTGCTCTGACGAGACTGGTATGGCTGATGCTGAGTTGTCTGTGGGTGGGCTGGCGTGATCGATCCTAGCGCACGGGACAGTCCAACTATACGTAGCTGCAAGGACGGGTCTTCTGGCAAGCGGTTGTTGGTCGGACTCTTCTGAGTAGTAAGTAAGGCTGGTATCTTCAGATCTGGTGTCAGCAGACTGGTAACAGCGTTACGAAGTAGGGCTTCTAGTAGAAGTAGCCTGTAATAAAAGCTGCAACGAGATTCGTAGATGGACTTAGACACAATGATGACACTGGGAGGTAGACGGCTTTTCGTGAAGGACATCCTCAGAATGATCAAATAGAAACCAATCTAGTTTCACAATAGTAAGGGGAGTTAATCAATTAAATATTACATCTCATCAGGGGAGACTAATAATAATAGTGAAGTCCCACAAGGGCGATAACACATAGTAATGTAACATTTAGTGTGTAGAAACTATAACTTAGTTTCACAAATATCAAAGGGAGCTAACACGTATATATTGAATCTCATCAGGGGAGACTACAATAACTGGAGGGTCTCCTAAAGGAGGATAAATAGTAAACAGTGATGTACACCCGCCAAGGTGAGATCATCACGAGTAGCTAAGAGAACGAGATGAAAGGGGAAGGGGGGGGAGATGGCTGATGGTCAGTGACCAGGTGGCTATTGTTTACATCTGGCCGTGTGGCCTGAACAATAGAGCACGGTGTGAATGGAGACATGAGAAGGGGGAGATAATCCATGTCTCTTCTGAGCGCAGGGTCAGTGCGCCATTTAAAATCAAGGCGATCAACCGAGATAAGATAATGATAGGATAATGTAAATAAGATAATGTATACATGGTTTTACCTAAGTAATATAATCTGGCCGACAGGCCGATAAAATAGAATATAGTACATAAATAATTACGGCATTCCTTGTCACGGAATGAGCGTAAAATATACTTGGTAATATGACATGTTACATAAATATTATGATACTTCCCGGTCAAGGAATTTATCAATAAAATATAGAGGGCTCGTGGCAATTTATCAGCGATAAATTGATAGTAGCTAAAAAGCTAAATACAAGTGGCAAGAATTATTATAAATTCTAGTCCAGATAAAGTGGATGACTTTGACTATTTAGTCGTACAAGTCATGATAATAAAATTTAATACATAAAGTGACTACTTACATAATCCAAGATAAGAAATACACAAATATGTACACAAATATAATGCACTAAATAAATGCACAAATATATAAATACACATAGCAAGAGGCCATTAAACATAAACCACGTAAAGCTTACCACCAAGTCCAAGTAAGGAAAAGAAATGAAATGAAATGGATATAGTAAATGAATAAGCAAGCTCAAGCAGAGATATGTATCTTCCCTCTCAACTCTCCAGAAAGAAATGAGGCGATATGATAAATCTCGTCCGTATACAGATAGATAAGAGGTGGGGCGAAAGGAGAAAGATATACTTTCAAATGTGGCAGACTGACTGGCTTGCTTAGACAAATAGATGCCTGTTTGATCTGGCCGCACGTTTCCGGCGTAGACACAGGGATAGGTACTTGAAAGAGCAAATGTGGTCACCTCGGGAGGGGCACGACCTGTGGTGGCGCGAGTTATCTCTTTGAACAAAGATAAAGCCGACGAAATCGTAACCAAGGAATAATTCACATAGTCTGAACTCATCGCAATCTTACTCTTATACTGAAAAATTTCGTATGAATTCTAAATTTTCCAAAGCAAATTCTCCCTTTAAAAAATTATTAAAAATTCATGCCAAATTACATAAACTTTGTCGCCATATTTGACTATTCTGTTTTAAAACATAGAACGTAATCATCTTTTTTGAAGAAACGTCTGTATTGTATAAGATAAGAAGATAAGATAAAACATCATGTTTTCGTATGGATAGAAGAGGTGCGGTAGAGTGACAGATTTGTTTTTAATTTTGTAATTTTTAGCGGCCCCCGTAAGGGGAAAAGCCGTTATTAGGTTTGTGCAAAATGTCCGTCTGTCCGTCTGTCACACTCAGGGCGCCAAAACTAGAAGAGATACGAAAAATATTATTTCACCATTAAATGCGGCTTGAAAAGTTTAGGTGCAACGGCTACTTTTAGTTTTCTAAAAGCAAACCATTTAATTTATAAATTAATTATGCAAGCGATTTTTTAATAACAAAACACCGATTCTAAAACAATTACGTAAATGTAAGGGAGGAAATGTTACTATAAGAAATGCACTTCACACCTAGAATCTAGATATCACGCACATTTTTTTTAAATGAACTTTTAGCAGCGACTTTCGTGTACTAGCGTAAAGCCCGACAATGACATGATTCTAAACTAATTTCTTAAACTTTAAAAAAAATCAGATTTAAAAAAAAAATTGTTTAGTGCCCCCATTAGAATGTAAGAAGCATATTTTTGTTCGTTTTGTCAGTTGGTTGGTCTGTCCGTAACGGTTAGTTAAAAAAAACACTAATAGCTTTTGAAAATATGATTTAACCTTTACTGTTCTTTCAGAAATATTACGATAGTTTAAGGATGGGAGCATGCAGAAATTGAGCCAGGGACCAACGATAAATCCGAACTACAGTCGAGTGCGCAAACATCAAGATAAAGCAGGTTTATACCCTGCTCGCCATCCTCCGTCGTCCAGCGAGAAGTTAATTATTTTCAACTTAGAAGGAACATTCGAAACATCTTGCGAATAGGCGGATCTGACAGGGATCCAACTCCGACGGGGCCGCCTCTGAGTTTGTGTATCACACAAACTCTCTTTGTATTCTTGTTTTTTACTATAATACAAAAAGAAAAAGTATTAGTTTTTTCCGATGGGCGGAAGACGGTTGCATGTATCGCCCCTCCCATCTGGTACTAACCTTTTCATTTTATATTTACTTATGATAAAATTTGAGATCAAAGTGTGGTGCGACATAATATACAAATGGGTTCACATATCAAAACGTAGTTTATGTTATAAAGATATTCAACTAATTTTGTTCACAAACTATGATTTCTCTATAAAAATAGGACCGCCCCCACCACTCAGAGGGCTAAGTGGGGAGGGCAGTAGATGCAATCGCCCTCCACCCCACCCCACAGAATCGGCCAAGATACCAGAAGGGGAGCTACAGAATATAAAAGTTATATTTTAATTCATCTAATTTTGCTCATAAACCATGATTTTCACATAAAAGTAGGACCGCCCCCCACTCAATCAAAGGGTTTAGGTGGGAAGGGCAGTAGAGGTATTCGCCCCCCTCCCCAATAATCTACCTGGAAAACTACATAATATAGAGATCGGTTAAAACATCAATTACAAGTTTTAATCAAATAGATATTTAATTCATTCTGTTAGAAGCTGTGATTTCTACAAATAAATTAGACCGCCCCCCCACTCGAAAGTTTATGGAGGGGGGGGCTGGATTGATGCCATCGCCCTCTCCCGACCCCACCAAATCGGCCTACTTACTACAGGGGGGGGCGAAATAATCTAAAAAACAGGTTGAAATATAAATAATTTGTAAATATTATTAACATAAGTAATAAATTAGTATACAAATTGATTGAATTGTATACTAAAAGGCGTCCGCCCCCCTCTTTGGGAAGGGGTCGACCGATTGGGGGGGGGGGATCCCCCTACCCCCCCCCCCCCCCCGACCCGGTGGGGGGGTTTTTTGGGGTTTTTTTTTTTTAAATGATTTGCTTTTCATAGGTCCTCCCCCCCCCCCCACCTAGTAGACTTTTTAGGGCTTCTAAATTATAGGCCTATTTTAAGGTATAGTCCTGAATACTGTTTTTCTCAATGGATTCAGTTTTATCATTACACAATTTAGTGCCATAGAATCCCACTCAAAACTATTTCTGGATGCACGATGACACATTGTGTAAACACAACGCATTGAATCCAGCACGGAGATAACTCCATAACGTGAGTGGAAGTCTCTTATAGAATTAAAAAACTAAATTAAATTTATGATTTTTTTTACAGATAAAAAAACGAAGTAGCTAGTTATGTAATACTGTTTATTAATTACACATATATCTTTGCCAGAACTTGATTTTGTTAAAAATTGAAAAGTTTTAGAATATTGTATTTGTCTTCTTGACCTTTTGGCACCCCTTGCCTCTGCTTGTGGCGTCCTCTGTTTGAAATACTTGGTAACCTTCATTTGGCCTTTGCTTTCCTCCGCCCTTTATATTTATTGTAATTTGCTTTACTCTATATTCTTTGGCTGTAACAATAAGCAGTCGTTGTGTTTGCTCGAAAAGGTGTTACATTTCATTAGGTAACAGCTATCATACAGGATACGTCAAAACATATACAAACCTGGCCATAACAATGCGCCATTAGTTTCGTGATAGACATACTGAAAGTTCTGTAAGTAAACTTTAGCACGATACGTTATGTGTGTATGTGCACCTTTGTGTGTGTGTGTCATTAATCTTTATAACATTTCGACCCCTCATTCTTTCGGGAGACGTTTATTGTAGGCCCACTCTAGAACATGTTCTTCCTGGAGTTAGTAGAAAGACTGTAGACACCCCGCCCCTTGCTAGCCAGGGTGTCTGGAGGAGCGTTGTCAGTTCCCCCAAAAGGGGTCCGCGACGGATCCCCGGCACCGTTAGAAATTGTCATGAAGTCGCACTTGGAATCCTAAGGCCAGCAAAAGCGAACAAGAGCTCCCATCTACCGTCTTGAATGAACAGTGTATACCTCGAATACACCGCTCTGTCTGACTGGGGGGTGAGACTCGGGGTTAAACTCGAAGTTTAGTTTTGCGTTCACTTCCAGTTTCACGGATACTCCGGACTCGCGGACTAAAGACGCGGCTGGAGGCCGCGAACACCGGGGCCCCGTCATTTTCCTTTGATTGACCATCCATTCATGTAACGCCATTCATGTAACGACCCCCTGAGGTACGCGCCTGGACATTGACAGTTCACTGTGGGAGCTCTTTTACACCTCCGCACAGTACAATGAGGATGCTCTTTCACCCTCTTAAACACTCTCGGGCCACTAGAGCCTTTTGCTACCCTTTGGCGTAGTCGCCGTAGTCGTCCTCTCTCGGGACCGTTTCCAACCGGGCGCCACGCACTATTTCCGGTATTGAAAACAAAAAAAAAGCATATTCTGAGGTATCTGTAGACTGTAGTGCATTATCCTGCTATTAAACTTTTAGTTCAAGAACCAATTGCACTATTCACTGCACTTTATTTACTGCAGCCCAGCGACTGGTAGAAATTTGTAACCCCTCTTGGCTAAATTCATGGAATTTGGTGACTGCAGTTTTAGATTTTATATACAAAAGGGAAGTCTTATCGTCAAAACCATCCGCTGGAGGGTTTTACCGTAAAAAATCTTTGGAGGCCTGGAGGTAGGCCTATTTTTTGTTTAAACAAACTCAACCCCCCCCCCCTTAGCTACCCCTATAGAATTTGATGACTGATGTAGTTTCCTTTAGAATAGATTTGAAGGCTTGGGGGGGGGGCGGGAGAAGGTAAACTAAAAATCCCCTTTGGCTACGCTAATAGAATTTTGTGACTGTAGTATGCTTTAATTTTAAATTGAAATGTTGGTTTTAAACTTCAAATCCCGCTGGAGAGTAAACCCAAAACCCCTAAGCTCTTGGAATCAGTGACTGTTGTATGCTTTAGTCTTATATTAAAGGTTTTATCGTAAACAAACAAATTTGGGGGAGAATGGCATTTGGTGAATGTCGTTTACATTGTCTTATAGAAGAATGGCAGCGAGCACGATTTGAACTCGGGAAGTTCATTATGACAGTCTGAAGTGCATACGGCCATCCTTCTGCAAGAAAATATATATGCTTTGATCCATCTTTTTTGCAGACGCCTATGGGAAAAAATGGTATAAATATGAAATCCGAAAATTTTAAACATTGGTAATACTGAGCTTTTTACTTCATCGAGTATTGAAAGAAAGAGACCACTTTCGCAGCTCTCATTTTGCATATGCTTGTTACCGACAGGTTGGTAAACGTTACTCTAGACTAGGGGTCCTTTTGCTTCCATGCGACATATTTGTTCACTTATGAGTCAGATGCACCACTTGAAATTTTAGAAGTTTCAGTTCTTGAAATTATTGAAAGTATGGTCATTTGTACATATTTAGTTTGTTATACACATTTGTGTATATTAGGTGTGGGAAAAAAATAAACTTGACTTTTTTTTAGTTTGCATGTGTAATTTTAATTTAGGCTATTATTTTTGTGTGATCTATACACTAAGTATAATTTAATTAAGAACACTGATAGCAGTTTTTAAAAGCCAAAGCAAGATTACAGTTCCATTAGCTCTACCAGTCACTAAAAGCAGTAGGATAACCACATCTGACCAAAAGAAATATTAATACACACCCTCCCGGCTCATCACAAAATATACCGTGACCGACTGATTTTAACAACCTGGTCAGATAAACGTAGACATTGTTAGGTACTCAATTATTAATTATACTTATTTAGCGACGCACCATAAAAGACGCATAGTGAACGGGACTAGTGACGTTTGGGATATGTTGGGTTAGAGACTAAGAAATCAGTTAGCGCTAGGATCTCTTTGGGTGAAGACGTAGTTTTATTCTTATTAGACATTTGACTGTGGCCTATTTCGTTATTAAATTTTCTATTCAACTATTCATCGGCATTCCTCAAGTCTGTTCTGGTTAAAATCGATGTATCTTATTTTCGTGTCAGTATTGGTTAGTTAACTGCATCGAATACACCCGGACAATAAAACTCAAACGCCTGCAGAGTAATTTACAGTTGACTCCAGTGCAGCCTGAAGACAAGCATAACATCACAGTGGCGACCCCGAACCAGGAACCGAACTAGGAACCGAGCTGGAACCCGTCTCGAAGCTGAATGTCTACTCAAGTAAGGGTCGTGCACTCGAGGATAAAGAAGTTCATCGGAGTACGTCTGAACATCGCAGAGTGGCTTTGTTCGTAAGTCTTTTCGTCAATTTTTCGCAGTTCTACACATAGTCGTCGTTTGAATCGTACGTGCAACGGCTCGTTGCCGTTAACTAAGGTCACCCTGAGACCTTCGTCAGGACATTGATCATCGGAACTTCTAGTCTAGTCTAGTCAACTCAACGTTTGTACTATCAACATCTGATCTTCGTATGCTGAATCGACCTGAAACCAGAGAAACCGTTCAATCATAACGGATGACAGATTGTTGGTGAATCTACATTTTTTCTCGTCATCGTCGTGTGAGAAGACAGTCGCAAGAGCCACATAGTCGCATCAAGTTTTACCTCATCAGTCGTGAGAAGGACAGTTTGCCCGCTGTCGGAGTATTACCTGTAAACATATCAGCTAACTGAATCGCATCGTCTTATCGTCTAGTCTCACCCTTTAAGAGATTCGTTGTACCGGTTGCCACTAGAATAACGGTCACTACAGTTAACCTTGGAAAGGTTAGTGTCATATTTAAAGTTTGTACCACTAATCGATAGTGGGTCTCTTCGTATGTCATATCTAGATCATATCTAGACTCTTGAGTGCTGAATTACTACAAGAAGATTTCCTTGAAATCGTTAGTCGTCTAACGGAAAGCCGTTGAAGGTGACCTTACTCTCACCTAGTCTTCAGTGGACATTTTAGACAGTTTGGTCTAGCAAAGTAACTTTGAATAATTATTCGTCGTCGAGTATCAGAGTAGCAGCGGAACTTCAAGTGAACATTTAGTAGCAAAGCTCAAGTCGTCGTTTTTCTTCAGCCGTTATTCTTCAATCGCCCAGATCAAGACATCGTCGGAAGATTCGTTTTTTCTTCTATCATCCAGTTCCAGTTGACGTCAAGAAACTGTTGATTGCCAGTAGTCGTCTACGTGAATCAACTCATCGCCAGGACCAGGAGAACTGTTTATTCGTCAGCAACTATACAAGTCAAGTCATCGGAATTAATCGTCAAGTTATCGGAATTAAACGTCAAGTCAGCGGAATTATTCGTCAAGTCAAGTCATCGGAATTAATCGTCAACGGTCGTAGAAGAATCTGAAATATTTTGCTGTGGCACATCAGCGTATCTGGGGCATTACGTGGGATACTCGACACATTGTATCCAGTGGCAGTACCGAAGGGAAGAGTCGGAACTCGAGGAAAAGCAGTGGAATTTGCTGTCGATTTACCGAAATCTACAAAAAAGCTAAGTGTCCATTTTTTCTTATTAGTATATGTTTAGATTTCCCTTAGAAATAGATTCTGTCTAAATCTCGTACGTTAGCCTGAGTGAAATCAGGTGGTGAGCCTTAAACAGTTGTGAAAAGTTAGGTACTCAATTATTAATTATACTTATTTAGCGACGCACCATAAAAGACGCACAGTGAACGGGACTAGTGACGTTTGGGATATGTTGGGTTAGAGACTAAGAAATCAGTTAGTGCTAGGATCTCTTTGGGTGAAGACGTAGTTTTATTCTTATTAGACATTTGACTGTGGCCTATTTCGTTATTAAATTTTCTATTCAACTATTCATCGCATTCCTCAAGTCTGTTCTGGTTAAAATCGATGTATCTTGTTTTCGTGTCAGTATTGGTTATTTAACTGCATCGAATACACCCGGACAATAAAACTCAAACGCCTGCAGAGTAATTTACAGTTGACTCCAGTGCAGCCTGAAGACAAGCATAACATCTCAACATGTAGGTCTAGTGTACTCTGTGTAGCAGACCACCCTGAATTTCATTGCGCGTTATGCAATAGTATTTGCTCAATTTTGAGTGGTCAGACAAGAAAATAACACACTTGGCATGGCTTATAGTAACACTAGTTAATTATGTAGGCCCTACGTAGATCTATCTTTACACTAAAATACACACACTCCCTGCCCAAAAAGACTGTGTGTCCGACTGATTTGAACAGCTAGACTAGACACATGGTAGGCCTAAGCCACCTAGTGTACTCCAGTGTGCAGTGTGACAAGACCACCCCGCGTTTTTTTT
>JADKLZ010081101.1:7615533-7629016 GCA_021533235.1 Biomphalaria straminea
CGCGTATTGAGGTCACGAACTTTCGGCTCTAAATAAAATAAAAACATTGTTGGCTTTTGACTAATAAATGCGTTTGTTAATTAGGATCTATGGTCCACAGACATCAATAAGTAAACAACAACCATTGGCGTCATGGCGAAGAATGATCCTTTATTATATTGAACGCGTGCACATTTGCGCACCATATCAACATCCCCTTTTCTTTAAAAAAAAATTAAAAAAAAAACAAACATTTCGGGGAATATCATAAAAAAATAAAACAAAACCACAACAACATAAACAACAAAACATATATCTTGTTGTTCTGTTTCTCTGTTCGGGTTGATATGCACTCTGTTTCTTTGGTACAATGCACCATTGTCACCTCGAATAATGGATGCTCTCTGGTTGACTTGAGACTGGATTCTTCCACGTCTCCACGTAGGGTCATTCGGAGATTGGAAGTAGACCAGCTGTCCAGATCTCAGCTGACTTAAATTTCTTGACCTCTTATCATAAGATGTTTTTACACTCATCTGACGTTTTTCTTTCCATCTCATAATGTTCTCTTGACATGTAGAAATCTTAATGTTATTCCTTTTGTTTGGTATCAGTGTTCGAGTCATCCGACCAAAAAACATCTGAGCTGGGCTTAGATTTGTGTCTTGCCTTGGAGTATTTCTAAATTCCAGAAGAGCTTCATAAGCATCTGACTTTGATTCTCTACATTTCTTCATTATGTTCTTCAAAATTTTAACTGCTGACTCAGCTTTTCCATTGGATTGATGGTGTCCTGGGGAGGATTTCAAATGAGTCACTCCCCATTCCATCATAAATTTGGAAAAATATTCCGATGTGAACTGAGGTCCGGAATCAGATATACACATTTTCGGCACCCCATATCGTGCAAATTTCTTTATAATTGCATGTGTTGTTGTCAACTGCATGTTTTCTACCTCTTTGAAATTTGAATAATAGTCCACTATAACTAGATATTGTTGGTCACACATTTGGAACAAATCAATTCCAATCTTGTCCCACGGATTATCGCCTATTTCGTGCTGCATTAATTCTTCTCTCTGATTTGCTGGTTTGTGTTTCTGACAAATGTAGCATGAGTTGGCTATTTCCTTTATTCTAGCTGATAATCCAGGCCAGAAAACAGTTTCTTTTGCTCTTCTTTTCATTGAGTCTATTCCCAGATGTGCTGCATGGAGTTTTTCTTCTATTTCCTTGCGAAGTGATATCGGTATGATTATTTGTTCTCCTTTCAACAAGAGTCCGTCTTCGTATGTTAACATGTCTCTTAGCGAAAAATATTGTTTGAGTTCAGGTAGACTACTATGTTTGTCTGGCCATCCGTTTAGGATATACTGGATAAGTGTTTGCATCGTTCTATCTTTCTCTGTCTCGATTCTGACTTTCTCCAGCACTGCATCTGGTATGGTCAGTCCTACTGTGTTGACACAAACATCAGGTATATCACTCTTTTCCTCTGATGGGTCTCTACTCAAAGCATCGGCTATGATTAAATTTTTGCCTTTGACATATTGAAACTGGATATCGTAACGATAAAGGCGCATCATTAGACTTTGTAGCCTTCTTGGAGCAGAACTAAGTGGTTTTTGAAGGATGTTTTCCAGTGGTTTATGGTCATTCTGAACTATAACTGTCCTGCCATACGTATACTGGTCGAAACGTTCCAAACCAACAACCACTGCCAACAATTCTTTTTCAATCTGTGCCCATCTTTTCTGAGTATCAGTTAATGATCTAGAAGCATATGCTATTGGACTGCCATCTTGTAATAACGCTGCTCCCAACCCATTTTGGCTACTATCTGCTTGTAATGTAAGCTCTTTGTTAGGATCAAAATATATCAGTGTGCCATGATTCGATATTTTCTGTTTTATCTTGTTGAAAGCTCGTGTGCATTGATCAGACCAAGTAAATGGTGTGTTCTTTCTCGTCAACTCTGTAATGGGCAGTAAATCTGTCGACAGATCTGGAACAAATCTTGCAAGATATTGAACTTCTGACCGATGAGATATCTTTTGGAGCATTCAAACCCAAAATCGCAGATACTTTGTTCGGGTCTGGTTTTATTCCTGCTTCTGTAATTATATGACCTAGAAAGTTAATCTCAGCTGTTCTAAAAACAGACTTATCATGGTTCAATTTAATCTTCTTTTCTTGACATCTTTTCATCAGCTCTCTTAGGTTCATATCATGATTTCGTAGTGCTTCTTCTTTCGTTCTTCCTCTTCCTACCACTATAATATCATCAACGTAATTGAAACAGCCTTTCAGTCCTTCTAGTGCTAGATTTAATCTTCTCTGAAAAATTTCTGAGCTAACTTTCAGACCAAATGGTAATCGCTTACATTTGTATCTGCCAAAAGGGGTTATCATAGTCGTTAGATTCGATGACAGTGTATCTAGTCTGACATGCCAGAAAGCTTCTTGGACATCCAATTTGCTGAATATTTTGGCATCGTTTAAATCTGCCAATATGTCATCTAAAGTAGCCAAATGATAGAATTCCCTTAGTAAAACTTTATTCAGGGCTTGCTTGTGGATCTATGCAAATCCTAATTTTTCCATTAGCTTTCTCCACTATTGCCATCTGACTCACCCACTCTGTAGGCTCTATCACTGGTTCTATGATTCCTCTCTGCACTAGGGTCTTTAACTCCTCCTTAACTCTTTCTTGTAAAGCGATAGGGATCTTTCTACACGGCAGAACCTTGGGCTTCATGCTGCTATCAATTTTTAAAGACACTTCTCCTAAGTCACCCAAATCACCAGTAAACTTTGGACAACAGTCTTCTTCTTGGTTATTCACTACTGATGCTATGAATCTATCTTTATTGACGTTTATTAGTTTCATTCTAGTTAAGGTTTCATGACCTAGTAGGCAAGTTAGATTATTTGGCACAACTATATATTCTATCCTAAAGACTTCATTAGTTTTCTCATTTCTAGTCGTAAGAGTGGCTTTCCCTATGGGGCTCATCTCAGTTTAATTCCACATTAGTAATCTTTGCGTTGCCTTTTCTATCTGAGTCTTATTTACGTATCTCTCCTGTATGGTATTTACATCAGCTCCACTATCCATTTGAAACCTTATACGGTGACCATTCACTGCCATAACTGCTGTCATCCTTTTCGTTTTGCTGTTCTCTAAAGACATCAGCCATTTATTTTCTATCATCATGACTTCATCTGTTGTGTCCGACTGCAGCTGTCTTTCATCGTCCGACATATCCCCTGACATCTGCTGAATTTTCTTTTTGCACATCAAAGCAAAATGATGTCTCCCCTTGCAAGCTAGACACATTTTGCCCCATGCAGGGCACTTTTCCTTAGTGTATTCGTGAATTCTTCCACAATACCTGCATTTACCTTTCTGAATGTTTGTCCTTGAGGGTGTTGATACTTTCTCAATCATTGGAGGGTCGGCTTGTATTATTCTCAACTGTTTCTTGGCTGTCTCGTAGGCTCTGCAAATGTCTCTGCACTTTTCCAATGTGAGATTACTATCTTGTAGTAATTTCATTTTGAGGCATTCATGTCTAACACCAAGAACTACTCTGTCTCTAATCAAGCTATCTTCCAGGCGTTCAAAACTACACGTTTTTGCTAGCCTTCTCAGATTTGTAATATACTTTTCAATATCCTCGTCTTCCTGTTGTTCACGAGTATTGAAAAGATAGCGCTCATAAGTTTCATTCGTTTTTCCTATACAGAAACCTTCAAATTTGTTTAGTATTTCTTCCATCTTTCTTTCTTTTCCCCTCTCAATTTCGAAACCGTCATATATGTCCATTGCTTTTGTCTCAATAATTGTTAGAAATGTGGCCACTCTGACCTCCTCTGATTCTTCCGCCAACTTAATGGCTAACTCATAGTTTCGCCAGCTCCGGTGAAACTTTTGCCAATTAGAAGCCATGTTACCTTCTACCTCGAGCGGCTCGGGTACAGGAAGGAAATTTCTAGCTGCCATTGCACGGCGTAGCCTTTTAATTTTGCCTATTTATTATTGTAAACAATAAACCTTTATACCCTGATTAATGATTACCTCTGATCATTAATACACCGCTGCTACCATGTTAATTAGGATCTATGTTCCACAGACATCAATAAGTAAACAACAACCATTGGCGTCATGGCGAAGAATGATCCTTTATTATATTGAACGCGTGCACATTTGCGCACCATATCAACAGCGTTATTTTTGGATTTAAATCATTGAGAGTTCAATATTTTACTCTCTTAAATATACGATTGAATATACTTTTACTGAAGAAATTCTAGATCTACTTATTAACTTGCATATTATACATAATAATAATTAAAAAATGCATTCTTTAATTTAGCTGTCTACATTAGGACATAAGTTCTCTTTCTATAGATAAACTGGTACAAAATAAAGTCTTTTCATTTCCAATTTTAATCAAGTATATGTAGGTCTACAAGCAAATGTTTTTATTTGAAAAAATGGATTTAAATTTATGTCGATTAGCTAATTTTATGGCTACATTATACTATTTTTACATTTACGCATTCCGCATTCGTTTTACTTATAACAATATTATTTCATTTGTTTACAAAACACTCTTAGTGACTACATGACAGTGATACGCAAATTAAGACCCGCGGGCCGCGGGTAACATATGGCTAGTATATATATATTCATTAACTTTATTTTTTGTTGGCCTACAAATGTCCTAAAAAAGCTAAGTGTTGAAAATGGGGACGCATTAGGTGGTATTTCATTACAATTCTTTCATATTTTATTATTTTATTATTAATCATGTAAAATGGCAATAGTGCCAAAATTAAATGTTTATAATTAGAACCTTTCCACAATAACCACAAGTTTGTTTTGTTTTTTTTTTGAAATAAGACTTTTCATGCGTCTTGAACAACGCGATTTTAATGTCTTCTACCTTCTCTTGGCAAAACTGATCAATTTCTTTCGACTGACGTACTATCGACGTATGATACTTGAACAGAACAGGCCTGCTACAAGCCCTCTTGCTAAACACGAATATGATCAAATGACGATCAAGCACAGTTAAAAATTTGTATGCTAAACTCATAGACATAAATACATATAGACTGGAAAAAGAAAGTAACTTTATGTAACTTGAAAACATGTATATCTATTGAAATCGGATTTCCGAATTATGAAAAATTTCAAAATTGCTTGATCTTCAGTCTTAGAGATTAAACAAAATTTTTAGATATAAAATAAAGTACATACAATTGCAATTCACACATTTTCACTTCATAAAACTCTCTTATTGGTCAGTCTATATTTATTTATGTCTATGATCTTAGGCCAGAAATTCTCACAAATGTTGAATGTCGTTATTTTCACGACTTTTGTGTGAGAAAAACAAAATGTTTCGCAGCGTAAGTTCTTAGTGAACAAGAAAATGATCTTAAGACGTGCGCTATATGTAGTTCGCATATCCCTCGCATAAAAGTAGTAATAGTATTGACCAATGGAGACTCCTTCTTTATTAGACTTAACTTGGATTGCAACATTTACTTTTTGAATGAATGAATAGTGCACTCAGGTTGCAAGAAAACACTTCAATATCAGAACGTCTGTACCATCTAAAACCAAAGAAAAGAGTTCTGAAGTTCAGAAATACTAAAAAAAAAAAGCTTGACCAATATATGACTAAAGTGTGGCGGTGAACATTTTTTCGGGGTGGGTCTGAATTTAGTGACTGATTTTTTGCTTTGATTTTGTTTGTTTTAGGTGGGATTTTAATACTTGCTCTAGCACAGCCAAGGGGGGTTTGAGTTTAAAATCCCCTAAAAGGGGTTTTGCAGTTAAATTCCCATCTTCTATAAAACAAAACAATAAAAAAATGCAAACGACAATATCCCAAAATTCCAAGAGCACAGCTTAGGAAGATTTTGATTTTAACCCTCCTCCCCTCAAAATTTACGATAAAATCCCCTTTACTATCAGTCAGCAGATTCTATGAGCGTATTATAGCCAAGAGGGGTTTTGTGTTTAAAATCTCTTCCATCGGTTTTTGCAGCTAAAAACCAGCTCTTCAACATAAAAAAAAGCAAATAACGCACTAAAAATAGCCAAATGCGATTTGAGTTAAAACCCCCCTTCAGAAGGGGTTGAAACTAAAAAAAATACCTCTTCAAATAAAAAAAAATACACACTAAAATTCTTTGAGAGTAGCCAAGCCAATGGGGGGGGGGGGGTTTTAGTTCAAAAACCCTCCTTCGATGGCTTTTTTTTAAAGTTTAAAACCCCATCCAGCCATCCAGTTTGTCTTTAGTTCAAAATCCCACTACAGAGAGTTTTGAGTGAATTAAACCTCTCTCTCTTCAATATTATTCTACAGTCACCAAATGCTATGAGCGTAGCTAAATGGGGTTTTCAATTAAAAAACAACTCTATAGTTTTTTAGTTCGAAACCCCCAACAGATGATTTTGACGATAACACTTCCTTTTTCGATATAAAATCTAAAGCAAATCACATAGACACCTAATTCCAAGAGTGCAGTCAAGAGAGGTTACAATTTCTACCAGTGGTTGGGCTCCATTAATGAAATGCAGTGAATAGCCATCTGCCGAAATTGAAAAACACTAACTTTGGCTCAACAAGATCTCTAAGACGGATTTTAGGAGTCAGTTATTGAGATCGGGTCTCAATCAAGGGAACTGGGAGTTGACCCCTTAGTACTATGGTTGTGACATAGCGAAGTTTGCGGGGACATGTTCTCCGACAAAAAGAATTACGCATAAGAGTTGCGATGACATCCTAGTAGGGGCCTACAACTTGGCACCACGTACACTTTCATGGTGGTTCTCAGAGCAGGTGGGCGGAGGAATTCCAGCTACCGTCGCCTCAACGTGGCGCCTCCGTGGAAACGTCCGCCAAGGGAGTCGGATAGGCCAAGTATGGTAAAACACACAGCTCTCAGTGGGCTATCACAGAAAAGCTCAAGAAAGCGTTCATTGCAAGTGGTAGGGATGTAAAAAAGGCTTGCTAGTAATTGCAGTCCAAACCCCCCCCCACCACCACCACCGATTCGTTCCTTAACGGAGGCCAACGGGCGTTGATGGACTCTCGCACGGGTTCGGTGGGACATTATAGGCATACGAAGGGCCCCCATGCGGCTCGGCGTCTTGCCTCGCACGGGAGGAGGGAACCCGTGCTTGGCTCAAGGGGGTCGTGTGCAGCGACATTCCGGGTGTGAATACATGATCACTTCGGATAAGGTGGGACTTCGGACATAGGGATTGGCGAAGAGCCGATTTCTCATCCTGGCCATGGATAAAAGCCTTTTCTTGGTCAAGAGGTCCATAAAAGGGAACCGGACGTTCTCGGACCTTTTCGGACATCTGAATCAGAGCAGGTGGGAAGAGACTTCAGACATTGCCAGTGACAGATTTTTGTGGAAGCAGCTTGCCATGCCGCCCAATGCGCCGAACGGCTTCTGAGGATCTAAGTAAGTAAGAATAGCAGATTAGGTTTTTTTAACTAAAATGTTGAACTTTGTAATAGCAGGATAATGCACTGCAGATTGTAGATACCTCGAAATTCGCATTTTGTTTGCTTTCAATATATATAGTAGGTTCTTATATATGTCACAGCCAGGGGCGTAGCTAGGGGTTCGGGGGCCCGGGGGGGATCGACCTATTTGGGGGCCCCTTGCATTTTCACATTCGACATATGACATAATGACATAATGTACGCAAAAAAATACATAAGCCCAAGATCTAATTGGTTCAGTATATCAGTAAACTTAACAACAACAAAAAATAAATTATTAAGACTCTTTTAATAATTAATGCCGTTGTTTATTAGCTAAATAATGCACTAGTGACAAATTTCAATTCATATCGCTTCACTTCGTGCATTCTATGCAGCAAAGACATCTATAACATCATCTACATCGATACTTTATAGTATTTATGACTTCACTGACATTAAAGCCATGATAAGCCTTTCTTGCGTCATTGTGCTCCTGTGATAGTTTTTGATGAACTTGAGCTTTGAAAATGACGCAATGGAAGTGGCCTGAGTTAGCGGCATTCGGAGGAGGTTGCAAGGTTTGAGCACACGTAATTACCATATGAAGCCTGTTTCCGCAATATGTCTATTGTTGATTGTATTACGGGTTTGTTGATGAAAACTGCTCGTACATCAATTACATCATTGAACAAGCGATTTGCCATTTATTTCATCATACAAAAAGGAAAAAGTAACACAGTTTGTCATAAGCGTTTCATCATCCAACAGGTGTATTGGTTCGAGAAGAAACCCAAAGGTATCCATTGTTTTCCAACCTTTGTAATCTTTCCTTCATCCCCCATATGAAATCTGTCCAGCACTTCTGTCGCAAAACTTTTGAATTGCAGTTACATTGACAGTCCTACATTAGAACTCAACTTCCTATAAAGTCTTTTCTTTCTTCTGGTTGGTTTGATTACAGGGAATCCATAGTATTTACTACCTTCTTTTGCTTCTTCGTTGGATTGGCTGATCAGCTTCATCCGTTTCACATCATTTTGCAGAAAGCTTGAATGGGTTTCAATATATTTATTGTTTATCTTTTGTGCGAAAGCAAAAGAATTAAATTCAAATTTATAGAAGACTCAGGGACATCATTCCAACTGATCCCAAACTATTGAAACCATCGCTAACCGAAAATGCAGAGACATTACTCACGAATGACAGATGAAAAGGAAAGTGAAATACGATGCAAAAGCAAGACTACCCAAAGATTACCCTGTCGGAGAGAAAGTGAGAGTTCGTCTAGGACAACATGGCAGAAAGCAGTTGTCATAAAAAAAAACATTACTCACCAAGATCTTACATCATAAACAAACGATGGGAAAACATATAGAAGAAATCAACGCGTTTTGAACAAGAGTTTCGATGAAGATATCTCTGGGCACTATGATACCGACGAAGGCAACGAACAGTAAACTGTTATAGAACAAACGAAACAGAGTTATAGACCAACGTCTAGAGAACCCTTTGTGCCAATCAAGACAACCAGAGTGGTCGAATTATTAAAGTTTCTAGTCGATATCAATCTTAAGAACTTTAAAAGGAAGGATTTGATAATAACTTCAAAAGGAAGGATATCTGGGGGTTAATTTGGAAAAAAAAGAACAATTCATGTACAGTTCCAAAAAAGGAGACAATTGTTTGATCTATCTCAGCAGAATGAAAAGCTGCCAGGTTGAGAAAGTTATCACATTTCAGAAATATTGCTTTTGGATTTATGCCTAACAGACGTATCCGCAGGCCAGACAGACGGCCACTCACTGTGTATGCGTTATCATAGGTTTAACCAATGCATCACGCTGTTTTGTGGCTCCACCCTAGTCAACCCGAATAATGGACAATATTAGCATTATTAGGAATAACTATTGGATCTGTTATACTGAAATTCACTTTATATCATACAGTCCTAGTCCTGGCTAGTAGTGGCTTTAGAGGGTGGCAAGTGGGGCAGCCGCCCCAGGCCCCGCGCTTGAGGGGGGGGCGCGATCGGAGATTTTATTGTCACAAACTGGATCACCACACATTTTCTAATAAAATCCGATTGGATGTAGATGTTAATATACGAAATAAAATATTTGGATTGGTTGCTTTTTGTGTTTTTCTCCCAATAGGCTATGGTCATGGGAGTAATTTTTAAACTTTTTTTTTTAAGTTGAAAGAATTAGGACTTAACGCGGCCAATAGTAAGGCAACAATGGCTACGCAATGTTCTATGTTCTATGTTTTGTAACAAAAATAAGGAAGGCCCACAGCGATAAGGCGGACATACTGTCTTGTTATTGTTACAGTGTTAAAGACGGATAAGCCGGTTAGCGTGATGTGGTACGGTATATATAGTTTATCTTTACGGGGCCCCGCACATTACACACGCACAGGGCCCCGCGCACTGCTAAGGACGCCCCTGTTCGTGGCAACAAAAAGAGTAATATTCTTAGTTTTTGCTGCAAGTACGTTTGATCTCTTTTGAAAGTAAAATAAATCGGCAACAAATCTATTAAAGATTTGCATTTTAAAATGTAAAACTAACTTTAACTTTTCTATTTCGGAAAAATATTTTAAAACGTACTGGTACTTGACATTATTTGTCAATCAAATATATTAATTTATGTATTTACAAACAACTTTCGGACACCCGTTTGGGGCCCGGGGGGATTTTGAAAAGCTCCCCCCCCTCCCTCCCCCTACGCTACGCCACTGGTCACAGCTCATCCGATTCTCCTTCAGTAAACATATTTATTAGATATAATCATAGACATTATTAAATATAGACTGGCCAATAAGAGAGTTTTATGAAGGGAAAATTTGTGACTTGCAAATTTGTGTACTATATTATACAGCATTTATGAGCAGTATAAAAGTTAAGTAGCCTATTCACATCTATTTCAGCCATAACCTATAGGCTATGCCTATACGTATTACAATATTTTCACTAGTGTTTTTTTTTTTATCTCTTAGCGTGACTGTAATGTCAATTAATCATTATGTTCATTTCTTGTTATGAAACTCTTTTTTTTAATTTTAGTTTATTTTGGACATTCTGCTGAAAAAAATCCCTAATTTCACTAATTCAAAGTTAAGGACTGAATCTGTTTGATGAACTCGCATTTTTCGTTTCATAAAAAAACCATGTAGATCTAGAACTTTGTATAATAAGTTTACAAATGTGAATAAACTTTTGTTACATTAAAATTAAACAATGTAATTTACATCTTCCATACACAGATAACGGGTAACCATCAAGTGCTTTTTTAAAACTTTCTTTTTAATATACACAATGAAACACACCTATATATATTGTAAATAAGGAGGCAGTGTAGTTTTGTTTAATCTCTGAGACTGAAGATCGTGCAACTTGTCAGATTTCGGAAATCCGAATTCATTAGATAAACATTTTTTTTTCAAGTTACATGAAATTACTTCCTGTTTCCAGTCTATATTTATGTATGTCTATGGATATAATTTAGATCTATTAGCAATTACATAGTGGTGTTTATTGACGGTGTTCATCGTGTGCTTAAAGGAGAAAGCACAAAACTGCGTGCAGTATAGGAGCATGAAGTGACCTACTACTTTATTTTAAAATAAAATCTTGACTATGAGTGGTAATTCAAAGAAACACTGCTATTTTTTATAATCCTTTAGTTGCAGAATAAGAATATATGCTTTCAGTTTTTTTTTTTTTTGTAAGTTAAACCTTGATGAAATAAAAAAATAAAATAAAAATTTGACCTAGATCTAGTTCCCAAAAGTCGGTGTGCCGTACATAAGAATCTACTACATAGACCTACAGTCCTACATACATGCCAGTAAAATCAGGGGAGATCAATTTGCTTTATTGCAATACACAGTAGTCAACACTAGATTTCACTATCCTTGCCTTCCTTATGTTTTGAAAAAATAAGTACCGGTATATCATATAATATGTATAGGCCTACTTATTATACTATTGTATTAGAAATTACTGACTGTATATCTAGATTCTAGATCTAAATAAATTTTAATAATTAAAATATTAAATTATAAATATTGGTCTAGTAACAATATTATAATTTATAGACAGTCTAAGGTCAGTAGGGTAGATCTAATAAGTGATATCATATGTACTGTAAGTGTAAGTGTAGTGTAGGACTGTAGGTTAGTACTAGATCTAGTAGGTTAGCCACCGTTAGCTTTGACTTTCCTTTCACTCTGTTTTATTCAACTTGTCTTTTACAAGCTCATCTATGACATCAACTATTAGTAATTACTTACCAATTAGTTACTATAAATATAATAATAATAATTAATAATAGACATAGATCTAATTAGACTAATTGTTCTGATTCTGGTGTTAAATTTAATAAACCTTTTTTTAAATATGTGGATAGATTCTAGTTACGATCTATAGTCTATAGATCTAATTTGTAATATATATAGATTTAGAAGAATCTAGATCAAATTGAAATAGTATAGTTGAAGAGCTTTTGTCCCTCTACTCACTCTACAGTCTACTGGCTCTACCTCTACAGATTAGATCTACCTAACTACTGATTATACTGATACTACCTTTTTTTTCAATATATGGGACCCCGCCCGCCAAATGATACATTATTGTTATAAGTTATACAGATACTATATTACTATACTATATATATTTATAGGCTATTACTATAAAGGTAATCAGGTAATCACTATCAAGATCTAGTATTTATAGTCTATGATCTAATGATTCTAATCTATTATAATCTATAGAGATAGATATAGACATCTAGACTAGACCAATGTCACATTGAATGTCATGAATCACAGAATGTCTTGTGAATATGACTATGAGTATATGAGTAAATATAAATAAATAATCATGTCTGATTTTATCTAGGTCTAGAATAGAATGTCTACTTCAGGTTCAGGTGTGCCTAGGCCTACTGTACAAGAAAGCAATCCTGGCACAAAGAAAAACGTGAAGAGGAAAAAAAGGATTTTTAATGGCTGGGGCAATTCAGATGATGATGATGGTTGGGGTGGATTTGTAAGTTAAATTTAGTTATTTACATACAAGCGATTAGATCTATAGTACTATAGTAAAGTGCTAAGCTCGATCAGCCCCAATTTGTATATAGAGGTTCGATTGGTTCACTTTTTATTGCTAAAACTTTTTCAACTTTTTTTTATTTGAGTGTTTACCAAATAACTCTACTATATTGCTACTGCGCATGCACCTTTTTTCTTCACTTCCGACAAATACTATTTCTTTTTCCTTGTAAAGGCTAAGTTCATGGTGAGGTCAAACTCAGGAGGTAGAGAAGGAAATGGGTCATGGGCTTACAGCTTTTTCTAAGTCTGATGGCTCATCAGCTAAAAGAGACTATTTGAAGTTGTGGAGCATGGGAAAGGTGACAATGGATGGTGTTCTTGCACTGGAGTAAAAAGAAAATGACATCTTAGTGAAAATTAAAGATTAAAACATGTTTTAGATATATTTTCTTTGACCTGATTCAGCCTTCCATCAGCCTGATCAAGCTTACTAACTGGTGGAGAAATCCAATCGAGGAAAAGTAAGCTTGGCTACACCTCTTTGACCTCATATTTAATTTTATTAAGCCTAGTGATACATTAAATCAGATATATTTTTATACACAAAAGGACGAGGAATTCAGAAATACCTTCAATTTTTTTCATAGGTCACACCGTTACAGTGCTATAAATATCCAAACGTGAAAATTGCTGCCAGCTGGCTTAATTTGATCGAACTTCGCACTTTACTATAGTTATTTGTAATTGTTCTTGGAGTTTTTTTGAAGATTATCTTTATTTTTTTATGTTCGCTTAGTACTCCAATTTAGTATCATTAGTAATAACAATCTCATCAATATTGATTTTTTTTATCACTCTAATAACTTTCACTTCCATAATAACAATTTACAGGGAAATTATATGATTGCAAAGCAAAGGAAACTAAA
>JADKLZ010081101.1:7701690-7715949 GCA_021533235.1 Biomphalaria straminea
TGTGATGTCTTGTCAATAAATATATGTCTCGTTGAGTTGGCCTTGTCTCTTATATTATTACAATATACTTCGACTAGAAATTCTTAGCAGCTAGATCTAGATACAAATTGAAGTACTGGTACCGATATGAAATATTAAAATGCATTAAAAACTAATTTTATTGGATGCACTAAAAGAAACAAATATAAGAAGAAAAACATCTAAAAGTACACTATTTATTGAAACAAAAAATTTATGCAACTTATTGAGCAATTGGTTTTCTCTTAATAATTAATGAATTTTTCCACCCCGCCCTTTTACCCCTGAGAAAGAATCCTGGTTAAGCGAATGCATAGATCTAGTACAACTTTTAATATGTTCCAATGATAATGCGCAAAAATTTCCTGACATAATTAACTCTTGAATCAATAATGCTTACATTATGAAATTTCTTAATGCGAAAGTTCTTTCAAAACCGATGTACGATCTACACCTAGATTTAGTCTCTAGCCAAATTTACATTTATGTATTTTACTTTAAAAAGCCAGATTCTCAATCTCATTCATTTTCAATCACTTTGACTTCAAGCAAGCTAAAAATAAGGCATTGTCTTCAATAAACAAGTTTTAATGAATTTACAATAAAATATGCTTCCTGTCTTTTATTTTCACAGAAATAACCTATTGTTTCTAAATGTATAAAAGTTCAGCAAGACTGAGATGATTCTCAAAATATTTTGTTTTTCATTACGCTCAACCAAACTGAGTACATTTAATCCAATGGGATTACTGTGCTGAATATAGAACACTATTGAGCAATGCAAAAAGTAAACTTTACAACACCTGGTGTTTCAATAAGGTAATTTACTGTTTAATGATATACATTGAATTCATTTCAGTTTTACTTTCTTTTAAATATTTACAGCTTTAGGTTATATAATATTTGTTAGATGTAATGAAGAACTGTATACACTTAATTATTCAAAAGTGGGTCCTGGATCCAGGAAATTTTAGGAATTTCTGATATTTCAAACAAATAGATAATGAAGCTCTATATCATTTTCTCTTCTAATCTTATGTTACTCAAGACAAAGAACTTTTTAAGTTATTAAAATAACCTCTCTTCTGTTAAGTCTTTTCAACTAAAACAGTCAATCTACATGACTCCCATTAAAATGATACAAGTCTGTTGACAAAAAAAAAAACAAAAAAAAACACCTCAATATTTATTAGTAAAGTCACAGAAACTGAAATAGTCCTTGATTCTTTTAGCTAACTACGCCATCTTGTTTTCTTTTCTCTTTAGCTTTAAGTATTGCAGTTTTAAAGAGATGTAAATATAAGGCCAGTGACTCAGGGCTGTCATCATTCCCTGGTATTGGATATGTAATCAATGAGGCACAGTCAGTATTGGTGTCTAAAATACCAATCGATGGAATTAAAAGTTTGTTGGATTCAACCACAGCCCTGTGAGTTTCAAATACAGTATCCTGGGTACCAAGAAAAATGCAAAGCTCTGGGTAGATTGGTAAAGTGTTGAAAATATTGGCAGCATTAGTGAAGATACCTAGAGAAAACAATTTAAAAAATGATTATGAAAATATATATTATATACATACACATAAATTAACTCTCTTTTAATCTAACCTCTTTTTAGACAACAAAGTCAACAAACCTCTCTTCCAAGGACGACAATGAGCATATTCTCCCAATTCTCTCACAGTTTTCTCCACCCAAGGTAGAAATTGTAAATTTCTACATACAAATAAGACCATTCCTCCTCTGTAAACAATCTGTGCACAAACATTTAAGGCTTGTTCAAGTAAAGGAAGTGTTTGTTCCAAGTCTATTATATCTGTACCTTGCCGACAGCCATATATGTAAGGTGTCATGGATTCATGTCGCAGGCCTGCATTATGTCCATAATGAACTCTTGCCTAAAAAAAATATGAACATTTTTAAAATTAACATTTACACACACAAAAAATAAATCTGAAGGACAGTCGTGAAAAATTGCAAGCTGGCATAAACCTCTTTGAAACCCCCGAACAGATTAGCAAGCATTTTTGTTTATACAAGACAGGTCATTAGGTGCTAAGAGTCAGGTTTGATAGACTTGCAATCTAATTTCTAATATGCCTATTTATATATACAGGGTGCGTCTAAAATGTATACACACTTTGAACTGTCATAGACAATTCATTTCCCGTTCTACAATGCTTAATTTCTGGACATGGAAAGCTTAATGTCCAACTGGAAAAATAAATGTGATTAATGTCAGTAATGTTCAAAGTTGTGGCCTTCAGCATCAGTAATTGCAACATGGCGGACCCGCATTAGAGTTTTGAATAGCGGAAACAGATGATTAAGTGGTACTGGAAGTTTAAGAATGTAGCTGCGGTAAGTGCGGTTCGAAGACGAGACGTGAGTATGGTACAGAACCACCTTCAAGGTTAAAAATTACACGTCTATGAGACAAATTCGAAATTCATGGAACAGTGTGTGTTGTGCATAAAGGTTGATCAAGGCGACCTCGTACAGCTACAAGTGATGAGTCCACAACTGCGGTCTTGGAACTGTTTCAGCGTTCACCTCAAAGATCATCAAGGCAAGCGGCACGTGAGAATGATGTAAGTGCTAGTAGTTTGCTACACATTCTGAGGAATGAGATTCAGGCAGTGTGCGCAGAAATCTCAGTGGACATTTTGGTACGATGTACGGAATCAGGCGTTAACTCGTACTCAGCAATGTTTTTTAGTTTTTCTCACATCAATCACATTTATTTTTTCAATTAGACATTAAGCTTTCCAAAATTGATTATGACAGTTCAAAGTGTGTATACATTTTTTGACGCACCCTATATATATATCAGATAACTTGATTTGAACAGCATGGGTGCAAAAGGCTTTGATAATTCTTCACTCTCCTGAACACGAGCCTTCATGCCATAGTGAAAGAGTCTCACCATAGTCAACTCTGTGACAGGATTTTCTTAAACCTTCCTATTTAATGTAGGCTGGGCGTCTAATCCCACATCAGCCTGTGAAATAGACTCCAATATTGAACCTCTTAAGTTAGGACGCAACAGAGCAGCATTAGAAGCTAGTGAGAGAAGGTTGGAGGACGACCATCGAAATAAACTAATAACACAGAGAAATAGGAAAAACAACCCAAAAAAGCAAAAAACTCTGATCCAACCTACTGAGGAACTAGCCCTAAAACACCATCTATCCAATAACAGAGAAAAAATTACCAGATACTCAAACATAACTCCAGGACCTATTGACAAGCAACCAACCATCAAAACATTTAATAAATAGCACTGAAACAAAAGAATCAAATCCACTGGAGATCAAAGTAGGCACGCTCGAAACAATTGAAAGTTATCCAAAAACAGCTATCTATATATACACCGACGGATCAGCCTTCAAAGCCACCATCAATGCTGGCCTAGGTGCCTTCTTGGTCTTCCCCAAGAATAAAAACTTTGAAATAAGAGCACCCTGTGATACTACTGCTCAAACCTCCAAGCCGAAATTGAGGCAATTACCATAGCTTTACAGACAGTGTGTTATTAAATCTAAGCTAAACCAATTATTAGAACATGCATCTTTTGTTTTGGACCCCTTAAGTAAACATTTATAAAGAAAATAAAACAGACACAAACAGAGTCATGAGATTTATAACAAATAAATAAGTAGAGTATCTTTATTAGTAAAATCACTTCAGAACAGAATACTACAAAGTAAAGTAGCAATAAAATACTAAACCATAAAGTACAAATTTATACAAAGACAAAACCTAATAAAATACACAGAAAGACTGAAAGATAAAGGAACATTTTTTATTCCATATTATACACAAAGACACATTCTTACAAGTGATCCTTCTTCCCAAGTGCCATTTTAAAATGGAACAGTTTGCCTTAACCAGCCAGGCTTTAGCAGAGTTGAAGTGTCTATTGAACAAACACCACTAGACTAACACATGGTAGGACATAATCTGTTTTGAAGATCACTTATCGTAGCAATATTCAGTGACAATACATTATGATATTACACCTACATACTTACATTAAATAAATCTCTAAGAGTAACCAAATGCTTCAAACCAAAGTAATCCTGATGTTGAAGGGCACTATCCCATTGTGTTTCTCCTTTAGCCTCTATTAAGTTCTGAGGCACACCTAGACAAAATAAAGATGACACATACATTTACAAGATATTGTGTCAGGCTGTACCTTTACCTTAAATTTATACCCAGAAATATTTCTTCAACTGAAAAAAACAACAACAATTTAAGTTACCTTGTAACTGAACTTCCACATGTAAACCGCTACAGCTGCTAAAGGCAGCTATCTGATTTTGTACACATTTCTTTGCTACTTGTCTTGATCTAAGACAACCTGAAAGTGTTATAAGTTCAATTTATAAGTCTCAAGTTCAAATTAATTTAATTTTAATTTGCCTATTTCTTCATAGTAAACATGTGGGTAACAGGCTATTAAGAAGTAATATATTAAGATTATATATTTTCTTGATGTAATTCCTCTTTACAAGTATCCTCAATCATAGTAATGTGACTGACATACAAAGAGCATTTTGTATTTTCAAATGTGTATATAGGCTTACTTAAAAACAAACAAAAAAAAAACAACATTATTTAACAGTTTAATGTAATTAATATGTCACTAAAAGAATCTACTATGATTCAACTGTATTATATTCAATTGTTTAAAAATATCTATTTCTTTAAGATAAAATAAGATCATGGTTTTCATAAATCATAAAGGAAAAGCCCTTTTCAAAATCTAGATGTAAAAGTTATCAATGTTTCCACCAAAGTTGCCTACCCTTGAGCATAAATTTTATAAACCATAAAACTACACTACAAATAACAATGTTCAGTGATTGCAAGTGTGGAAAGTGTAGAGACACTTTGTATGGTTAATAGCAGTGCTGGGTAGGCTACCTGTCCAGTAGAGTGTAACAGGTGACCCTCCAGCAAGATACAATAGATCAGCTCAGGATCCAGCTAACTGACACAGAAATATAGCAGAACACATAGCAGCAAATGGTTTCCCTAAAAGTCAGCTGGAGATTTCTTATAAAAGACACTGTACATATTTAAGACCAAAAAAAAAAAAAAGCTAACACCAAAAACACATGCCTTTGAACCCTGGCAAGCAATGCCTGTTGGATGTGACATTAACATGTAGGCCATGGCCATGAGAAATACTGCACTCTTTGGACTCAAAAGTAAGCCTTAGATGAAAGCTATTGATACCATGTCTGTCATTGACAGTATTATAACATGACTATTACATCCCAGGATATGCAGGTGATTAATTTACATACAGTCTATGATACAATCTTTGCATTAACATACAGTCTTTACATAATCTTTAAATTAATATTTAATTATTTAATTTTACTCTATCAATTCTAATCGCCTAATTTTCTACACAATTCTTTCCCTTAGCATAGTACATTTTTTTTATACAGGTATATTCTATTACAAAAACAGAATTAATTATGACTAACTGATTAACTACTTGGTTCATTTTTTTTATTGATTCCTGTGTTTTCATCAAGATTGTAAGCAAAATTTGATGACTAGTGGATGAGTAGAAGTGGTGGAAAAATCAATCGCAATGGTCTAAAAAACAACATACTGGTACAAGATAGACAGAGTGAGTTAATAGAAACATTGCAAACAAAATTAATTAAAGGAGAGGTAAAAACAAATCAAGATTGAAAAATTTACTGTTTTTTAAACCAATAGCTCCTACTTCAGTAGGGTGGGTATTTACAGTTAAGTCCTACTTGAGTTGTTATGCTAGCAACAGTTTTAAAACTTTTCTATAAGAAAAGCTTGGTGATTCTTTTTTAGTGAAAACTGGAAGTGAAATGCTTTTTTATTACTTATAATAAATAATTTTTAAAGTGAATGGGCCCATAGCCCCAGTGTATACCGCCATGGACCTGTATACTTAAGGACTATGAAAATTATTTGATTCCATGTCCAGAATTTAAATGATTATTTTTCAGTCGTTCAAAAATAAAAAAAAATGGATTTTAAAATTAATAGTCGCTGCATGATTTCTGTATTAGTATGATTTTCATAAGCAGGCTCCAGAGAAGCTTGAGTCATTATCAAGGTCTTTGACACTTGGCTAATAGAAGTTGAGATCTAAAACACATTTTAAATAAACATTTTAAATCTTTGTTAGCACAAAAGATGCTTAATCTAGATCTAGAGTAAAAAAAAAACCAACACATTACAAACACTACCTAGAATCAATTTTCATTTCATGATTAGTAATCTGAAAAATTCAAGACTTCTGAGCACCACACTTCAGGTGACCTGATTGCATATTATGACATCATTACTAGCATTTTCAAGGAGAATAAAAGCATTTCTAGTTTAATGGATGATGGAATTAGTGTTCATGCTAATAACCAGTTTTTCGGTGCAAATGATGAATAATATGATTTACTATGAATCTCTGCACACACCCTCATTTCATAAACAAACGGCTGACACAAAAGTGAACCTAAAAAAGCCTATGAACATCCAAACAAAACAAATGTGACCTTAGAGAAGAAGCTAGAGTTTAAAGTAGAAAAAAAAACAACAAAGAGGCAATGTTAGCTCCTTGAATAACAAATTGGACAAAATAGATTTAAACCGCAAACATTTCTAATGATTCTGTGAAAGCTCGCTCATGCCTCAATGAAATATCACTAAATGAGGTCATTTCTTATTCTTTAGTAGGGATGTGTTTCATTTGAATACAGAGGAAATGGAACCATAGATATTGGTAAAGCCAGTGACTGACATTTACGTAAATAAAAAATATTTCTGTGCCAACAATATCACAATTAAAACTAAGGTGTGTATGACTGATATTGAACTATTGTGTAATAATACTATTAGCTTAGAAAGTTTACACAAATGTACATTAACCAGGTACTTGTTTACATAAAACAGCCAAAACAGGGGAACATATATTAGACATCAGAACAGCCCTTACTTGTTATGGGAGACCTCAATCATGTCATTGGCTAAACACTTAACCTATACTGGTAGTCAATATGTTCTTTGTACTACAAGCCAAAATAGAACTCAAGAGGTTAAGTTACAGCAACATAGAAAGTGTCTACACATCTCAAATTTTATTTCCACTTGAAGAGACTACCATACAATAATCTATCTTACTCCTGCATACAAAAACATGTTCTAAAAACAAAATCTAAATTATAGTCAATCCAGTGATCGTCTGACAATGCTCCACTCAAACTACAAACTTGTCTTTAGCAGACAGATTGGGGCATGTGTGTAAGTAATAGCAAAAAAATATTAGCTTAAAACTCAATTTTTATAAGTAAAAAAAAAAAAAGTAAAGTTCCCCTTTCAGACCTTGTGGTCTATAGGGCACATGATGTAAAGGTCATAGAATCTGATTTTGTGGCCTATGGTTAACGAGGGTGTCATTAGCCAGCACAATGACCAACCACATTTACTTTTCCCCAACTATGTCAGGTACCCATTAGAGGCGCTCAAGGGTCCCAAAATAAAAATCCCAGTCTTCACCAGAATTCGAACCAGGGACCTTGGTTCAGGAGCCAAGCCCTTTACCGCTCAGCTACCACACCTCCATGATTCTACTGAAAAATAAAATCCAAATGGTTAATACCATTGGCAGTGTTTCAAGGTCATATTAATCATCACCAAGAACAACACAGAGCCACCATAAAGTCATTAAGTACTGGTTGTATTCAGATGGGGTTTTTGTTGTTGTTAGTGATAAGTGTTACTTTTCCCTCTTTGAATAGGTCCCTTCTCTGCTAAACCCTCAACTTTACAAAGTACCATACCTAGATCTAGATTCTAGAATCTAGTTAACCAAAAAAAAAAAAAAAAAAATGCGCGACTGCTGCGACCCCATCGCATATGGCCTGCTCAATCCACTCAGTAATTTTGACCTAATTTGGTCAATAATCAAACAAAACAAATGTGACCTTAGAGAAGAAGCTAGAGTTTTAAAAAATAAAATAAATAAAAAATAGAACCAAGATCATAAAGCATAAGAATGGTTGAATAAACTTTTTTGTCAACGGGGAAAAAAATCAACAGCAAGATTTTCTTGTTTGATAAATAGTGGGCATGTCCGCAATGAGAAACTCATGAGAAGACTGAAGAACATTTATCAGGCTTTCAAATTTGGAACATTTTGGCAGCTAGACTTTAGCTTCAAAATTTGACAGGGAAGTCATTGCTATGATTGATGTGTAGATTTAGTTTAGTTTTAGTTTTAGTTTTTTGGCACATCGGCACAGTGTAGGCCATGTCGTGCCTTGACGTGTAGAAGGGAAAACAGAGGAACATCTTGCACTTAAAGATTGCTTACCATCGCATTGTTTCTAGCAAAGCAAAAGTTGGTATATTGTGGCGAATTGAAGAAGACTTTTTATTGAATAATGGAATTTTTTTCTTGGGATTGTGGAAATGTTATCCAAATATGACCCAGTGCTGAAATAATAACTTATACGATTGCAAGGCAGCGATGCAAAGAATAAAGTTACTTTCCAAGCTTGTAATGTTTAAGCAAACCACTTAAGGGATATAGATCTACTTCAGAGACATAAATTCTGCAAGGTACTCTGGTATCTTGTATTACACCACACCTAACATAGACCTCTGAAGTTGTAATATATATTAAAAGTAGCAATGGTAACATGTTGAAATGACAGAAATTTTGTAGGATATTCCACGCTAAGCGGTTCTGATAATTTAAAACGCCTGGAAAGAGATAGGCTCATAGTAATGATATGATGAGCTCAGGGACATGGTAATGCAGCTACAATATCAAGGATTCATGAAGAAGTGCAGGCAGTAATAAATGAAGAACAGAAAAGAAACTATTTGTTCAAAACTCTTTTTAATCAGAAAATACTTCTAACATACATTTTCTCGACTCTCTAGAATAAGGTTTTCTTTCTTTGCCGCTGCTACCAATCGATGGGAGATTTAAATTGATGGTAGAGTGTCATATGAACAACTCGTTGGTTTACTTTATCGTGACGAATTTTAGTATAGAATTCACACAATTGGTATATGAATGTATTACTTAAAATTGTTAATAATATACTAATTATTTTATATTTCTCAATATTTTTAGATTATTCGTCCCCCCCCCTTCTAGTATGTTGGCCGATATGGTGGGATCTGGAGGGAGCAGTGGCATTCTGTTCCCCCGCAAAAAAGCTTTTGAGTGGGGGTGGTGGTCCAATTTCCGGTGGTGGCGGACAAATTTAAGTTTAGAATTCACAAAATTGGTATACTTGTATATTACTTGTGTTAATAATATATACTAATTATTTTAAATTTCGCCCCACCCCCTCTAGTATGTTGGCCGATATGGTGGGGTCGGGAGGGGGCGATGGATATTTTTATGGATGGATATTATTAGAATATTATTCAACATTTTTCAAAAGTTCCTTTTTTAATAGGATGAATGGTGAGCTTTAGGTCATGAGAATGCGTTTCTTCGGTGGAGAATGCAAGAAAACGCTTCGCCCCGAAATCTACTGATGAATAATGAGCTGTAGATGTCAGCATTTAATGCGTTTCTGCAGTGACAAATGCAAGAAAAGGCTTTTGGCGTCGGGGCTTTGCCCCGAACACCATTGATAAATAATGGGTTGTAGATGTCAGGAGAATGCGTTACTGCAGTGAAGTATGCAAGAAAACGCTTTTGGCGTCGGGGCGAAGAATGCATTTAGAAGGGTTCTGCAGTTAAAAATGCAAGAAAACGCTTCTAGCGTAGGGGCTTTGCCCCGAATCTCACTGGCGAAGCTTGCAGCCCTCCCTCAGGCTCCGGCTTGCCTCAACATTTAACTGTTTTTTTGTTGTTTTTTTTCACGAAGGTTATTTTTGTAAGTATATATATATATATATATTAGGTACTTCGATAAACTGACCTAGATCAATTTTTTTTCCTCCCAAAAAATGGCTGAAAAGTGTGTCAGCACATTTTAGCCTTTTTTAGGGGTGGTCATTTCCATCAAAGTTTTAGCACATTGTTTTGGATTTCAGCACTAATTGTTATTACTTTTTGTAAACATAAGATATCAGAGATAATTTTTATTTGCTTTTGAAGCCAATCTGTTAAATTTTTCTTAAGAAAAGTTTATGTGAAAGTGGACCATTTTACAACTTTTTTCCTATAATGGTTACAACAATGCTGTTTGCTACAATAATTTATCATATTATGAAATGTGTATATTTCAAATTTCATTAAAGTCTCTTGGCGCACTTTAAAGATATTTGATATTAAAATTAACAAAGACAAAGAAGGGTAAAATTTTCTTTTTTAAATAAAATAAAAGTGTTAATGGTTACATCAATCTCACTAATTTTATTCAATTTAGCATGTTAATATATATATCTGTGTGCTAAGTTTGAACTTTGTAGCTTGGCGCACTCTTTAGATATTAATTTTCAAAGTTGATGGTTAAAATCTATTTTTAGTAACAACCAACACTGTGATTTACTGGAAATGGTCAAGTCTATCACGTCCTATTTTTAGAAGCACACATAGGAATTTTTCATTTAGATTAACTTTTATAATGTTTAAATGCTAGGTTATGGAGAGGGAATGTGTCTTTATTATAATGACTTTGTAATGCGCACATTTTAAAGTAAAAATAAATATTTTAAAATAATAATATTAAATATTAACATTAAATATTATTTTTTAAAAATATTTTTAGCCTGCGAACTATTTTTTTTCTGTGTGTTGTTTTTTTTACTTTATACCTGTAAATAAATAGTTAATAAATGAGTACATTATATTTTTAAAATGATGAGCTATTACTGTACAAAAATTGAAGTAAAAAAATCTTTTGACTTCTAAAAAAATCGCAAGGTTTCTTTTTTATTTTATTGTCCGATGCAAGAAATTTTCCATTTACAATCTAATTTTTAAAGCATTTAAATCTAAATTCAGGCATTTTAAAAAGATTAATTGCCAGTGCTCAACAAAAAGGTTTAAAAATTGTTTTTTATGAATGTTTTTGAACTTATGCTCATTAAATTTTAGCTAATATTTTTCTGCGCAGTACTATTTTCATTTATAATTTATACAAATTATCTATCTGATGCATATAAATAGCTATTTAAGTATAGTAGAATTATAATTAAACAAAATAAAACACACTACAGATCTCTGATTTGTTTTTTTTGGTGATTTTTTGGCATATATGATGACATAATCACATATATTTTATTTTTTTGTCGAAGGCTTTTTTTATGTATAAATTCAATTTTTTTCAAAGATTTTATTGCTTGGTCTTATTTTTTACATTTATTTTAACAGAATAGAGGTTAATGAAAAAGACTGTGAAGTTTCAACCCCATATCTTAAAGACTTTTTATGATACAGTTAATTAAAGTTCAACTGTCAGTTGTTTCGGTCACAGTTTTTTTTTTCGCTTTACAAAGGCTAAAGAAGGCTAATTTTTGGCCACTAAAAATTTAATAACTTCCCTCATAATTAACTCAGCAATATAAAATTGGTATCATTGGAAAGCATTTCTCAAGCTCTATCTAAGTAAATAGGTCCCATTGCATTGTGATCATTTTGAAATTTTTATCGAAGTACCTATATATATGCTGTTACACACGTTTATGCATAGGGTTAGGGTTTACTGGGCGTTAGGGTTAGGGTTTGGAAAAAAATCGCCCCCCCACCACTCCACACTTCTGGATCCGCTAGTGGTTAATACTGAGTGCATCAATCTCTTTTATACTGGGCCAGATGACAAGATATATATGTGAACAGAAATACTAAAACTAGAATACTAGAATGCAGCAAAGTTTTGAAGGACGTCAAAGAATCTCTACCAGCCTTTAATTTAAACCTTTACTGTTTCTTGCCTATTTATTATTAATGCATGTTTATGTGGCATCATGTGAAAAGAAGCTTTGCATTTAACAACTATTAATAACTTTTGAAAAACAAATTGTCCATTGAAAATGAAGTAGCAAAAATATAGAGTTTAAAGTTATTTAGAATCTATATAAGTTTTCAAATTTGAAATCCTGAAAATGTTAAAACAAAAATTCTTTTCAAGTAGAAATCTACCTATCAACATACTCTTCATAAATTAAAGTTGCATTTTTTCATTAGTTGTCCTCAGGAAACTATCACTAGATCTAGATATGACTATAAGCCATAGGCATATAATATAGCAGGCTAAAACTTAATACTAGACTCTAGATCTCGAATAGATCTAAAACTAAATTAAATATTAGATAATCACTACTAGTTAAATTATTATATATTAAATTTTTTTAATGTGTTCAAAAGTTTCCATTTCATTAAGTTTTGATTAAGTTATTAACTCAATAAGAATAACTGATTAAGAGCTGTTTAATTCCGCACCCATCCTCCTGAAGGCAGGTTTGGACTAGGGAGTAGAATCTAATCATCTTCAACTCTGAAGGAACATCCGAAACATGCAAAACATTTTACAAACAAATCTAGATCTAGATAAATGTATGTATTACTTTGCCATTGCCAGGAAATCAGTGCCTTTCTCAAGGAGGCCGCCATTTTGTCTATTGATTCTGGCCAGGAAAAAAAATTGAAGCCAAAAGAGATCTATATATATCTAGATCAGTGGTGTCCAACCTTTTGTTTCCGTGCGACATTTTTAGCGGCCCCCGAAAGGGGAAAAAACGCTATTAGTTTTGTGTGTCCCGTCTGTCCGTCCGTCCCGTTTCGATCACAGAAATTAGAAGAGAAAATGAAAATCAGACATCCCAATAATTTAGATCATTCAAAGTTCTGATGCAACGGCTACTTTTTTTCTTTTCTAAAAGCTCAAAATCTAATTTTTAAAAATATTTTATACAAGCAATATTTAAAGAGAAAAAAACCTAATTAGTATGCTATAGGCCTATAAATGAGACCTAATTTAATACAATTAATAGTGTTGGGAGAAACATTGCTGTACAAGTTTTATATTTGTTCAAAGTTATAAGTATTTACTATGTAAGTTACCAACTCATAAAAGAGGTGTGGCAGTTGCGTAGAACATCGACTATACAAGGCAAACGTTGAAAGATCAAAGCACGGAAGATGTATATTTTGACTGCTGGGGCACTACATATGATCTGTCAATTATCTTTGATATAATTTCATTCGGATGTTCTTTCTGAAAATATTGAAACCTGCCTGGGTGGATCACTTCGGGGGCCAATTTTAAAGGGAAACTCCGATGGTTTTGACAATTTTTGATATAATATGTGTTTTGATTCACAGATAATGAATATATTATTCTTTTTTTTAAATTTGAAATAATAACTTAGTAATTGATGTTTTTCTGACGCTATTTTTCTGCGCATCCAAAACAGTCAGACTTTCACCGGGTTTCTATGTGACGTCACACTAACCTATTAATTTAATCTATGGACTCATTTTATAGCGTAAGACCATAGATACAAATTCTCATTAAAAAATAAATCGCCGTCAATACGGTTAGATCTAGGATCTTGTAAGCAAAGAACAAAATGCGTATTAAAAGGAGATTTACATGCTTGACTAACCACGGCAGTGTATATTTTCTCGCCTGACCACTTAACACACAACAAACATTATCGCTTGGTTGTCTTGTCATGACCGACTACACGTAGTCTAGAGTAGCCTTACACTGACCAGTTTGTTCGAATCAGTCAGACACACGATATATATTTACTTCTTGGGATAGGGAGAGGTTTAGATAAAAATGTTTTTTTTTTCTCGAGTTGGTTATCCTAATGCTTTTACATCTCTCTCTATATATATAAAACTGATTGCATAGCTCTGGACTATACCGTCACTAAGCCTAAGAGCCTGACAGCTACTGTAAGAAAGAAGCGATACGATTGGTTAAATCTAGTTTCCCTTTCAGTATTGTTGATGGAAGTGACGTATGTCTAAGATAGAAACAGAATTTCAAAGAACCCCGTTTTTTAGGGGGCGTGGCAAGTTTACTGTCCAATTTATTAAATATAAAATTTTCTAAGCATTTAAATAAAACAAGATTACAAAGAGAGTTTGTGTGATACACAAACTCAGAGGCGGCCCCCGTCGGAGTCGGATCCCTGTCAGATCAGCCTATTCGCAAGATGTTTTGGATGTTCCTTCTAAGTCCCTGGCTCAATTCCTGTATGCTCCCATCCTTAAACTATCGCAATATTTCTGAAAGAACAGTAAAGGTTAAATCATATT
>JADKLZ010081101.1:7722801-7751895 GCA_021533235.1 Biomphalaria straminea
GATCTACAAAGCGTGACTGTTCTCAATCGGAATCAAAGCTCAACTGATAAAACCAAGCCTTTGCCCGCCTTGGAAGCGTCTCTTTATCCAAATCAACCAATCAGATTTCACTAAGAGTCGTGACGTAAAATTCTAGAACAAACTAAAATGGCCGCTGAACTTTCCGAAAGGGGGGGGGGAATGGCCTTGACTTGTGAACAAAACAACAGATGTCTACGTGACAATGATAATAATCCGAAATAATTGATTTGTAAATTAAGGGTGGCTGTTTAAAAAAAACAGTAAACATTTAAACGGCATTATAAAACGAATATGACGCCATTCTTGCTTTCAGCCGTGAATAAAAGATTGTTAAACTACGCCTAGAAATTGGAGGATCGATGGGAATATTTACCAAAAAAAAGAGACAAGAAAATGAATTATAAAATAGTTAAATTGATATTTACTTTTTAAGTAAAGACGAAAACCCATTTTCCGACGTGTAAAAACATAAGATCAACTTCCAACATCCCATTAAGAGAGACAAGGTTTTCAAATCAAATTGTTTCAGTTCAATTTCATCTCGTTATTTGTACCTTTACTGTCATGTTATCCGCGACCCCAGTGTCGAAAACAAAAATGGCCCGCCGGTTGAATTAGGTTGGGCATCACTGTTGAACCGATCCGTATATTATGTCGTTCCACTGTTAGCGGATCGGTGGGGGTGGGGGCAAATACATTTACTGGCCTTCCAACCTAAACCCTTTGAGGGGGGGGGGCGGTCCTACTTTTAATTAGATATCATAGATGGAAAAGTTGAAGAACTCACACACGAACTTAACCGACTCCATTTCAACATCAGAGGACTCTCTGAAATGCGCTGGAAAAACATAGGTGAAACAACAACAGAAGAGGGCCACAAATTGTACTACAGTGGACTACAAGATGTTCACGAACAGGGAGTAGGATTTCTTGTACACAGGAACAACAGCTACTGCGTTGTGAGCTGCTACTCTATATCCAGTCGACTCATCTCCATGCGTTTAAATGCCTCACCCTTCAATATCACCATCATTCAAGCATACGCTCCTACATCAACATATGACGATGAGGCAGTAGAAGAATTTTATGAGCAATTACAGGAAATTGTCAATAAGGTCCCGAAAAAGGACATCCTTGTGGTACAAGGAGACTGTAATGCCAAAGTAGGAAGCGACTCCTACCAAACATGTAAAGGCAGATGTGGAAGATACAGTAACATCACAACTAACGAATGAGGTCAGCGCTTATTAGAATTTGCGAAATACAACAATCTCGTACTGGCTAACAAACTAGGATGCTGTGGCAAGTAGGTCTAAGATGGTGGCCGTTTAGGTGTCTAGGGGGTTTAGATAATTTGAGGACCTTGACTTGCACATAAACTAACAGGCACAGCGTTATAAATGCAGGCAACAAATACTTTTTATGTAAAATATATGTACAGTTTAATAATAAGAATGAAAATAAGTAAAAGGTAAAATGCTGTACAGTGTTAGGGCGGGGCCTAATAATTTACATAAATGGGACTATCATCATAAGATATGAGAACCAAGTGGTCTGAGTGTCATTAGGCTGGTTGCTTAGCTTTAAGTCCTATGCTGCTCTGACGAGACTGGTATGGCTGAAGCTGAGTTGTCTGTGGGTGGGCTGGCGTGATCGATCCTAGCGCACGGGACAGTCCAAATTTACGTAGCTGCAGGGACGGGTCTTCTGGCAAGCGGTTGTTGGTCGGACTCTTGCGAGTAGTAAGTAAGGCTGGTATCTTCAGATCTGGTGTCAGCAGACTGGTAACAGCGTTACGTAATTAGGACGTCTTGTAGAAGTTGCCTGTAATAAAAGCTGCAACGAGATTCGTAGATCGGCTTAGCCATAATGATGACACTGGGAGGTAGACGCCTTTCCATGAAGGACATCTTCAGAATGTTTAAATAGAAAACTATAATCTAGTTTCACAATAATAAGGGGATTTAATCAATTAAATATTACATTTCATCAGGGGAGACAATAATAATAATAGTAGTGAAGTCTCACAAGGGCGATAACACATAGTAATGTAACATTTAGTGTGTAGAAACTATAACTTAGTTTCACAAATATCCAAGGGAGCTAATACATACTATTGTATTCCGTCAGGGGAGACTACAAGTAGCGTTAAGTTGTAAGACGCACCTTGTCACGGTGAGATCATTACGAGCCGCTTGGATAGCGAGATGAAAGGGGAAGGGGGGGGAGAGATGGCTGATGGTCAGTGACCAAGTCGTTATTGTTTACATCTGGCCGTGTGGCCCGAACAATAGAGTACGGTTGAATGGAGACAGGGCCCGTTCAAGGGACACAATCTCTGAAGTTGAAATTTAATCCAAGGGGAAATAATTCATGTCTCTTCTGAGCGCAGGGTCAGTGCGCCATTTAAAATCAAGGCGATCAACCGAGATAAGATAATGATAGAATAAGATAAATAAGATAATGTATACATGGTTTTACCTAAGTAATAAGTCTGGCCAACAGGCCGATAAATAGGATATAGTACATAAATAATTACGGCATTCCTTGTCACGGAATGAGCGTAGAACATACTTGGTAATAAGACATGTTACATAAATATTATGATAGTTCCCGGTCAAGGAATTTATCAATAATGGAAATAGGGCTCGAGCTGAGCGATGATTTATAAATCGATAAATAATAGTAGCTTAACAGCTAAACACATGTGGCAAGAATTGTTATAAATTCTAGTCCAGATAAAGTGGATGACTTTGACTATTTAGTCGTACAAGTCATGATAATAAAATATAATACATATAGTGAACTACTTACATACTCCAAGATAAGAATTACACAAATATGTACACAAATATAATGCATTAAATAGATGCACAAATATATATATATATACACAAGATACAATGCCATTAAACACATCCAAGTACGTACCACCAATCCAAGTAAAGAAAAGAAATGAAATGAATATAGTAAGCGAAAGCTCGTAAAGCTCAGAACAGAGAAGTGTATCCTTTCTCTCAGCTCCTCAGAATGAGAATGACAAGAAAATAGGAAATTATATCTCTTCTACACGCGTGGGCCAGGAGGTGGGGCACCCAAGGTGTTTAGGTTGTCTGACGTGCCTAGGAGAAGATTATCGCTTGACCTTGATCGCAAGTATCATGTGTGGACATAGGGTTGGGCCCTTATCGAATGGCCACGAGACGATAGACTCGTCTCTCTTTGTCTCACCCATATGGCCGGGTGACAGAGACGGCTTGTCTGACGCGGTCATTGTTGTTGATTTGAAGAGGGTCCATTTGAATTGACCCGTCCCCCGAAAAGGGGGGGGGTGCGACAGGATGTTAGGTCAAGATATTTAGAGGCGTGTTTATTCTTGTCGATAAAGAATGTGCTAGATGTGAGTCAGATTAAGAAGGTACAGCGTGACACGGATGCCTAGAGAAAAAGGGGGTGGTGGTAGTAGCTTTAGATAGCCATAAGGGCTAAGCTGACATAATAAAATAAGATAACAAAATAAATTAGTTAAATGCCTAGACCGAGTGATACCTTAAGTGGGCGAAATTTATTTTTGTCACAAATGCCACAAAAAATCGCACATAACCACATGGCACAGTCCTAATGGAGAACACCACAACCAGATCGACTATATCATGGTGCAACAGCGCTTTAAGACAAGCATACGTACAGCCAAAACAAGAAGCTTTCATGGAGCTGACATTGGAAGCGACCATGACCTTGTTATGATGACCTTCAAAATACGCCTAAAAAAGGTAACAAAACAAGGACCTACCAGGATAAAATTTGACCTGGACAAGCTGAAAGACACAAAGTAGCCGCCATATTCGAGGCACAAATAGGAGGACGCTTTGCAGCCCTCAACATCTTGGACTCCGATGACCAGGATATCGACACACAAGTTAATATGCTAAACACAGCAGTCACAGACACAGCCCGGGAAATACTAGGGAAGCTTCGCCCGCCCATAAAACCCTGGGTAACAGAGGATATACTCCAACTCTGTGACATGAGAACGGAGCTTGAAGGGAAAAAGCTGTCTGACCCAAAGTATGACCTCGAATATAAAAATGTCAACAAACGGATTAGAAAGGAAATGAAAGAAGCGAAAGAGAAATGGATAGAGAACAAGTGCCAAGAAATTGAACAGGGACTTAACAGGAATGACAGTAAAAAAGCGTACCAACTAGTAAAGGACCTCACTACCTCAAAGCATGGAAGAACCAACACGATACAAGACAAAAACCATAGATGCTTAACTGAGGAAAAAGATGTGTTTAAAAGATGGACGGAATACTGCTTGGAACTGAGTGTATAACTTCGAAATCTCAGGAGATACAGAGATACTAAATGTCCCAGCAGTTTCCAACATTGACGACTATCCGATTTTTCGCTCGGAAATAGCAGCAGCAGTAAAAGCCCTGAAAAAGGGAAAGTCAGCAGGAGTCGACAACATTCCTGGTGAACGTCTACAAGCGGGAGGAGAAACCATGATAAACGCACTCCATACGATTTGCAACAAGATCTGGCTGTCAGGAGAATGGCCCAAACCCTGGACCCAGTCACTCATCATCACTCTTCCAAAGAAAGGCAATTTACAACTATGTCAAAACTATCGCACCATCAGCCTCATCCCAGCAAAGTAGGCCCAACTGCTAAAAATTATATTAAATCGACTAAAACCGATAGCAGACAAAATCATATCAGAAGAACAGGCGGGTTTAAGACAAGGTCGCAGCACAACAGAGCAAATCCTTAACCTAATCCTAATACTCTGTGAAATGTATCTCCACCACCAAGAGAATCTTTTCCATGTCTTTATTGATTTCAAGAAAGCTTTCGATCGAGTATGGCAAACAGCACTTTGGGCGACAATGGAAAAATACAACATAAATAATAACATAACCAAATTTATCCAGAACCTATACAAGGATGCCACCAGTGCGGTGTACTTCAACAACAATATTGGGGAATGGTTCAAAACCACAGTTGGAGTAAGACAAGGCTGCCTACTTTCACCAACACTCTTTAATATCTTCCTTGAGAGGATAATGGAGGATGCTCTCGAGGGATTTGAAGGTACTGTAAGCATTGGAGGAAGAAGAAGCACTAACTTGCGCTTCGCAGATGACATCGATGGCCTAGCAGGGACAGAAGAAGAACTAGCCGACCTAGTGATGCGCATTGACAAGACTTCCGCAGCATAAGGCATGCAAATAAACGCAGAAAAAAAACAACAAATTATGACCAATAGCCAACAGAGCTTTACAAGAGCCATCAGTATCGGAGATGAAAAGCTAACTAGCGTTAGCAACTTCAAATACTCGGAGTTATTGTCTCGGATGAGGGAACAAAACCCGAACTACTGGTCCGAATAAAACAGTCCACAGCAGCCCTTTCTAAACTTAAAATAATATGGAAAGACAAAGGCTTATCCCTCGGCACCAAAATCAGACTGATGCGCTGCCTGGTCATGGCCACATTCAAATATGCTTGTGAGTCTTGGATCCTGACTGCAGAGCTAGAGAGGAGGATGGAAATGAGATGCTACAGAAGAATCCTAGGCATCACATTTAAAGACCGCGTCACAAACCAGGAGATTAGAGACAGGGTTACTGCAGCGATCGGACCCCATGATGACATGCTAACTACTGTGAAAAAACGCAAGGTAAAAATCTATGGCCTTATAGCAGTGGCGTAGCTAGCTGTGTGCGGGTGGTGCGGGCCTCACGGGGCATCAAGTGATGAGGGGCATCAAACTGAGCACAAAATTTGTTAGCGAAAATTGCATTTTGCCACCTTCTTAATAATTTGGGCGATGCTCAAGATTGATAAGTCTGGCTGACGTTCATATTGGTTAAAATGGTCAACGGCAGGGATCAAATGGTCTTAAAGTTAAAAATATGATAATGAAAAGAATCTTGGATATTATTCATTTTCTCTCAAAGCAGAATCTGGCCCTCAATGGGCATCACGAACGAGTTGAAGAAGAATTGTAAAGACAAAATCTTTTTTTTTTCCTCTTCTTCGTTCTCATTTGTAGTCTGGAGTGTTTAGATGACTAAATCAATATAGGGCCTATGAGATAAACTGCGCAGTGGTTTCTAAATCAGAGAGATCTCCATATGGTTTTTTTTATTGGTATATATTGGGTCCAGTGTCTTATACGGGCTTGTGACGTTACTTTCTCTCTGTCACACGCCGAGGATTGTTAATAAGTATTGAACTTGATAACATGAATTATATGAAGAAAGAAACTCAGTTTTCTTCAACAACAACTTTAATACAGCTTCTACTTTCTTGAACAAACGGTTCCTCAATCTTTACTTCAATATAGAATAAAACTTCACTTATATAAACACAACTTCTTAACAATAAACTTCTACTACTATTTCTTTATAAAGAGAAGATTAAACAACGGACCATCGCTACATAAGCCTACTACTATGCGAGGACTACTGCTCTTCAAATACCGTTACTGTGCGAGGACCACGACTAACTCCTTTTCCCTTAATTTATACTTTTTCAAATCGTATCTTCCAGAAGCATAGAAAATTATCTGATAACTAATTTAGTAACGTTGACCTTCTGGAAGCTGACGTGTGTCATTTTTTTCCTTAACCCCTTTCTATGATTGGCTATTCTAAAATTAACTTGTTTACGCTGGACAGCGCACTGACTTGACCCAGCGTCTAGAACTATCGATAAGGTCAACTAAACTCGTTACAGGGCCTCTTGGTAAAAAGAGGAGTTTTGGAGGTCATTTTCAGCACATTTGACACTCCACATGGGCAGATTTCACTGGCTCCAATTTTGAGCTTCTGGTACATATGTTGTCTCATTCAGTTGTGTTGATCTTGTCGGGATATCTTTTAGGAAGCATCATCTTTCTTATGTTTCGGATGAGAGCTTGTCCATTTCTCATTTATTTTATTTACTATTAGTTTCTTCATTTCTTCAGGATAGAGTGTTTTGTTTAATTGTGAGCTAGTTCTTCCACTCTTGGCGAGTGTGTCAGCCTTCTCATTTCCTTCTAGTTTTCCATTGAATAGCAGTTTTTTGCTGTTGTTGTTGAGCTTTATAAGTGCTGTCCTGAGTCGTTTTATATAGGAGGAATCGGAGTTTTCAAAGCTTTGAAGGTTGTTTTTTTTTGCATTGGTTAAAAAGACAATCTGACTGTGTTGGGTAAATGTATAATCTGCTAGCATGATGACAGCAAGTTCTCGAGCTTCCCTTTCTGCTTTGTGGCTGTCCAGTTATACTGGATTTTTCTAGTTTTCTCCATCGGGCGATTCGATGAGTATTCCATATCACATAAAGCCACCATAAATTGTTTTCTCGTGGACTATCCGCAGAGTGATCTTTCCTTTACTTCTTGCTATCTTACAAATACTCTTGAGGGAAGAAGAGAATTATATATATACTAGTCGACCGGCGACGTAGCATACGCCGCTATTTTGCAAGGCAGACCGCAGTGGGTCCCGCATTTTCATAAGATCCGCGTTAATTTTAAGTGTATAAATCATTAAATTAAACCATTTTATAACATATAACAGAAAGCTTACAGCCATCTTGCGAAGTTCGAGAACAACAGTTTCATCGATGACATTTTTCCAGAAATATGCGACTGATAAAAATAAACAGTTACCTGATGCAGGAATTTCGACTACATTGAAAGACCTGTTGACTCCACGAAATATATGTGAAGCGGTGGCCATGGTTAGCGAATGAAAGGCAATACTAAGGAGAAAAATCAAAACAAAGTTACAGAAAAAAAAAATCAACTATCTATATATATATTCCTCTAAGTCTGAGGTCAAACAAAAGCATGCAACAACAAGCAAGCAACAACAAGTAAATAGGGAAGATCCCATGGCGTACGCACCACGGTGTGAATGGACCCAATCCGCACTATTTCATTCACATAATAGCATAGACATAAATAAATATAGACCGGAAAAAGGAAGTAACTTCCTGTAACTTGAAAACACATGTATATATATCTACTATTGAATTATGATTTCTAAATTATGAAAAAAAAAATAAAAATTGCATGATCCTCAGTCTTAGAGATTAAACACAATTTAAAGACATAGATTCTAGACATAAAATGAAGTACAATGCACAAATATTTGTTTCATAAAACTATCTCTTATGAATTTGTGTAGTGAATGGAAGGGAGGTTAAAAAAGTGGAAGCCGGAAGAGATTATAGGCCTATTGTGTCGTAAGACTCTTGAAACTAATCTAGATCGACATTTAATAATTTCCGGAGATTTCCAGGACTTTTTCGTAGGCCTATATTTAATAACATTTCATGAGATTTCCAGGGGCTTCTGGTAAATCAAGTCCAAGAGGCCACGGGAAATCTGTTATATGCTATGAAATGGTTTAATTTATAATTTATACACCTAAAAATTAGCACTGGTCCATAGACATAAATAAATATAGACTGGAAAAAGGAATAGGTCCAATGAAAGTGCGGGACCCACTGCGGTCGCATATTTTGCAGTGCTTAAGGCCTGCCCTGGAAAATAGCGTCGTATGCTATGCCGCCGGTCGTCAAGAGGCCGCGGGAAATCTGTTATATGTTATAAAATGGTTCAATTTAATAATTTATACACCTAAAATGTAGCACGGGTCCAAAGAAAGTGCGGGACCCACTGTGGTCGCATATGTTGCAGTGCCTAAGGCCTGCCCTGGAAAATAGCGGCGTATGCTATGCCGCAGGTCGACTAGTTTTAATTAATGACACCAGATATTGACGTGTGTAAAAAAAAATACACACATAAATATAGTCAATTGTATAGAATGTATAAAGAGAACCATTACTTGTTCTCCCCCCCCCTCTTTTTTTACGTGAGGGAGAAATAAAGAAACAAATGATCTTTCTTAGTCACGACGGACCAGCATTGCTATTTTGTGACGGGTGGTTTCGTTCTCTCCCCCCCCCCCCTTTTTTTTTTCATTGGATAACTCTATCCGCAGAAATAAGAGAGTGATCTTTCCTCTACTTCTTGTTTATCCAAACTCTTGAGGGAAGAAGAGAATTATATATATAGATAGATTTTTATATTGTAATAAACCTGGTGATGGCACAGATGGGGGTAGTGGTACGTGTGTAGTCAGCCGACGTAAATCGCCCCAAGCCAGCGCAAGACGAGCGGTCAACCGTGACGAGCTACGACGGTCAGCCAAGACAGTTCTGGTAGGATCTGTGTTGTGAGTAAAGCTCATGAGCGTCACGAGGGATGTAATCATGTGACGAAACAAGAAACATCGAGCGATGATCCGTCCGGTTCGAAAAGGCCAGATAGGACCCTATATAAAGAGCGGAGGTGTCACAGTCAAGACGGTTTAGAACACAGTCCACTACAGCCGGTTCACTACAGCCCTATCGACTACAGTTCAGTGTGGTTCTGTACTACGCATTACGACGGTTCAGTGCGGAGTACTGTCCAGTACAGTTGAGACGAACGGCATCTTGATCTTGGTCTGTGATCGAGTCCGACACGAGCCCAAGTGTGTGAACAGTTGAACCCAGTGCAAGCCCGGAACGAGACGGAGAGGCCAGTGCAAGCGTTGATACGGCGGTACGGTTGTAGAAGGAGAAATGTTTGTACAGCCTGTGTTACATGTAGCCAATTATACAGTATTGGCTGTTATTTATTGACATTAAACTGTTACGTAACTTTGGAGCCCAGTTTTGTCCAGTTGGTGGTGTGTTGGCGGAGGTATTTAGCTACCCGTTGCCTCAGCGTGGCGCCTCCGTGGAAACGTCTAGAAGTGGATCTAGATAGGCTAAAAACGAGTAGCGTATCAGGCCTTAGTAGGTCTCCCTGGGTGAGCTTTTGTTTTTTTTTATCTCACTCGGGGTGGGGATGGAACAAGTTACCTACAACCCAGTCCAAAACGTCCGCCACACCGTTCCACAAAGGGGATCGTCGACAGTGACCAGATTAGCTGGAGTGGCGGTCCTCGCACGGAGCAGTGGCGGTAACAGCATAGGAATATGAGACAAACTCCTCGTAGTGGTTTCCGTCCTCGGCCACCTATAGCGGGTGGGGTCCAGGAACGGGGGCGGAACTGCTATGTACACGGCACAGTCGGGTCCGTTAGCCCACATGGCTGTCTACCGTTAGGAGTCCTCAGACAGGACACGGGGTGAAGAGCCCCAATGTCCAAGCCTTTCTGTTGATCTAGGGATTCACGGCGCCCCTGCTCTGGGCGCCATCCCTTTCTGGACTTCCTTGACAGGTGGTGTGTTGGTGCAGTTGACAGAGAGCCTGGATAGTGAGATTCGTTACAATAAAAGTCGCTACACTTCTGGTATCTTAGCCGATTCGGTGAGGTGGGGGTGGGGGCGATTGCTGCCCTCCCAACTCTATAGCTCTCTGAGTGGGGAGGGGGCGGTCCTATTTTTATGGGGAAATCTCTCTACCGCCCTCCTTCCTTCCCAGATGAATAGATGACGTTTTAAAATAGAAAAGTCAAACGTGGCGACAGAGCTTATGTAATTGCATACGATTTTATCTTAATCATTTTAAGATTTTGTTTTGGAAAATTTAGAATTTATACGAAATTTGTCATTATAAGAGTAACAATTGATAAATTTCTGAATCTAAATATTATTTTTCTAGTCTTTACCAATCTTTCCTCATACAGATAATTTTCTGTTGTATAAAAAAATTTGGGACAATAACTCATAATTACTAAGAAAATCCTTAAAATGCAAATAATAATAATAATAATAATAATAATACTTAGAGTAGAATCTAATTGGTTCACTTAATTTCTCCTCTCACTTCCGAAATGTTTTTTAGAGCTTTGGGTTTTATTCTATTACAAAACAAAGTTACAAACATGCCTATTGAACAAAATATATCACTTACAAATGAGCTTTTATTTTTAAAAAATCATTTTTGTATTACATTTTTGTCGGTGGGGATCCTCAAAGTCTTAATCTAAATATGTTGGGTATATAAATGCCCAGTAATATTGAGCAACAAGTTGTAGTTTATGAGAACTGGTCTGGTTTTCGAACCTGACGGTGACAAGTGAATCTTGTATCGCGGTGATCCCTTTAGACGCGGGGCCTGGCGCGGTTACCCCTCTTGTCATCCCCTAAGGCCGCTAATGTTTATTGTAAACTGAAATTCGCTGGATTTTGAAAGGGGTTTGTTATTGCTCTTTGTTAAGCTCTTAAATACAATTTTGAATTTATTTTATTTCTTGTGAAACAGGAAGATTTAACGGTTGGCGATGACTTAAAGCAGACTAGAAAATATTATTTTTATGGTAGGCATCTAACGCAAAACCTCCTACTGCCAAGAAAGAAAAGAACTTTTATTAATTATATCATTTTTTCTTTTATAGAGATATTAAAATCTATTTTAAAGAGTTTTACAATATCACGTAACCTGTTTGTTAAGAAATGAATTACTACCAGAGAAGTCAATATCTGCAATTCACACACAAAAACAATGCCCTTTGAAGAAATTACGATTCGCTTCTATGATGTAACAAAATCAAAAAGCAAAAATACATACAAATGATCATGGGCGTAGCCAGGAAGGGATAGGAGTTAACCCCCGCCCGAAATGGAATGAGGGAAGGGTCGGAATTTAGTAATTAATTTTTCGCTTTGATTTTGTTTATTTTAGGTGAGATTTTAATACTAAACCATCATTTGCCCAGCACAGCACAGAGGGTTTTGAGTTTAAACCCCCCAACCTTCTATACAACAAAACCAATACGCAAACTACAAGAGCACAGCTACGAAAGATTTTGATTTGAAAAGCTACGCTCATAGAATTTGAAGTGTGTAATTTGCTTTTTTTTATATTGAAGAGGGGCTTCATCGTAAATTTTGGAGGGGGTGGTTAAAATCAAAATCTTTCTTAGCTGTGTTCCTCGAATTTGGAGATTGTTTTTTGCATTTTCTTTTGTTTTATAGAAGAGGGGGATTTTACACAAGAATCAATACAAAATAGACAATTAGTTAATTACCTATTAGTAATTAATTGTTTTGTTTGGTATTACCACAAGGGAGAAATTGCACTTGACTCAAATGGTGGTATCAGCTGAATTAGAAACAAGAAGACAATGTTGGGAAAGCAACCCAAAGACCCGGGACTATTTAAGAGGAAAACAAGAGGGAAAAGTTTGAGAACATTAAGTTTTTTTTTTTAATAGTGAAGCGATGGAATAGCAGATATAGTTCTGAAATAATTCCATTAAACGATCTCGTTGCTGTATCAGCTGGCTAAAGAATTGTTTATGTTCGTTTCAAAATATGTAGCTGTGGTCTTTTAAAGGCCTTTTAATGGCAGAACTACCAAGACTAAGAAGACATCTACAGCCAGCTAAAATCAATTTTATAGAAGGTAAGAACTTGCCAAATTGCGTGTTTTGTGTCATCCTTTGAAATAAGCTTTTCATACATTTTTTAGATTGAAAATGGAACACAATCGAAATTCAGAGTAGGAAGCTTTCTATTTAAAAACAAATAGTAAGAAGATCTTGACGTTCATTAAGTTATTAACATATTTTCAAGTTTGAAAATCAGAAAGGGAAACTTTAAATGTTTAAAAACGCTATCTTTAGTTGATTTACGTATTTAGATATAAAAATAATTGAATATTATGTTTGGCGGGGGAAGGGACGTTGAATATATTTTACGAAACTTTGCATTGTTTCAGTCATTTATATAATATAACACATAAATAGTTTTTTTCAAATTCAGCTCAAGCAAAAATTATGTAATGCTTATTCTGTTTCTACTTTTAATAATATTTACATTTGACGAAATGTCCATATAGAATCGCTATTAATTTTTATTGTTGCGCAGCAACCAATTCATGTAGGTAATTAGCTTACTGTATTAGGATGCAACAAAAAAGAAGAAACCAACGATATCGTTTTGTTTTGTTTTACATGTTTCGGAAATTCCTTCAGAGTTGAAGATAGTTATTTCCTAGTCCAAACCTCCCGCAGGACGACGGGTGATGGGAGCGGGCAGGGTTTGAACCCGGGAACATCGGTAAATCGATACGACAGTCCAGCGTGCAAACCGCTCGACCAGGCGGCCTGTTTATCGGGAAATGTAGAGGTGAGGAATGGGGGTTGAGGGGGTGACGCCATGAGTTGACCGATCCAGGTGACACGGACCCTTGTGACGCCACTGTTAACTAACGTGTGTTCCATTTCTGTTAGATTATATAAATACAAAAAAAAAGATAAGACTCTATGCCCTCTGGTATAGTCCTTGTGTTCCTGTTCCCACGTTCTGTGCCTGTGCTGATTTAGAATTACTTCAACTGTGTTAGTGTGTAGTATTAAAGATTCGTTTTATTTTAATAGCACATTTGAATGTTCAAAATGTGAGTACAATCGTTGTTATAGTTTTGACTTATCGGATTCAACCAATATTTTGACTCTGCAGTTCCCTCAGTTCCATTCTTACTAATGAAGAGCCACTTTTTTTGATTGTTTGCCGAGGTTATATCAGTTGTCTGCATCTGAGGGGGGGGGATTTCTTTACACTTTTTTCTCTTATTTCCCTTTCTTTGATCAAATTGATTTTTTTTTTGTACAAGAGGGAAAAACAAACAAATTAATCAATAAAAATAATCATCTACTAATCAGTTAGTTTTAATTAATTAATTTTGTTTTTACATAGTATAAGGGGAGATAAAAATTGCAATATGAGACATGAAGCAGCGGTTGAAAGGTTGTAAGATTTGGGTTTTATTTTATTTACCTTTTACAAAGCTTATATCAACTTTGTCTGTCTGTCTGTCTGGTAAAAAAAGGTTTGATTACGGACACGATATGGCCCAAATTGCGCCGGTGTGTCTAAACTCGAAACTCAAAACTCGCCTATATATATATATGCTGTGTATATGTGTCTTTACATAGGGTTAGGGTTACTGGGCGTTACGATTAGGGTTGGAAAAAAATCGCCCCCCCCCCCCCAAACGGGCTGGATTTGCTATTGATGCGATCTTGTCGTAGTCTACACAATGAACAAGTAATATAGAACTCTCGTCAGTGATTGTTCTAATGGGATACGTATGGTCAGAGGCGTCACTAGGCAGGTGCGGGGGGTGCGGTCCGCACCGGGTGACACCCGATAGGGGGTGACACCCAAGTGTAAAAAAGGCACTTAAATAAATAATTAAAAAATACCAACTTTAAAATGTGACAGAAGCAAAATCATAAAGCTTAGAAATTGTTGAATAAAAATATTCTAAATGGGAAAACATCAATAGCAAGATTTTTTTCTTCTATAAATAGTGGACATGTCCACAGCGAGAAACTCGAGAGAAGACTGAAGAACATTTATCAGGCTTTCAAATTAGGAGCATTTTGGGAGCAGGACTTTAGCTTCCAAAAATTGAGAAGGACGTCATTGCTATGATTGACGTATAGATGGGAAAACAGAGGAACATCTTGTATTATAGATTGCTTACTATCGCATTGTGTCTAGCAAAGAAAAAGTTGGTATATGGTGGCGAACTGAAGAAGACTTTTCATTGAATAATGAAATTTTTTTTCTCGGGATTGTGGAAATGTTATCCAAATATGAGCCAGTGTGGAAATAATAACTTATACGATCGCAAGTCTGCGATGAAAAAAAAAAGTTACTTTCCAAGCTTGTACCAAAAAAAAATATATATGTTTTAGCAAAGGGATATACTTATCAGAGATGAGAGACATAAAAGCTGCAAGGTACTCTGGTATCTTGTATTACAGCACACCTAACATAGATCTGTGAAGTTGTAAGATATATTAATCGTAGCAATGGTAATGTTGAAATGACAGAAATGTAGGATATTCCTCTTAATGTGGACCAAATCTGGTTCTGATAATTTAAAACGACTGAAAAGAGATGGGCTTAACATATCGATATGATGAGCTCAGGGACATGGTAATGCAGCTACAATGTCAAGGATTCATGAAGACGTGCAGGCAGTAATAAATGAAGAACAGAAAAGAAACTTGAATGGATGTCTACATCTTTTACTTAAGCTATGTGGTCCGAATTCTTAATAGGAAATATTTTCTAATTATACTTTCTTGGTTCTCTAGAAAAAGGGTTTTCTTTCTTTGCCACTGATACTAATAAATAGGATAATATAATTAATGATAGCGTGTCATATGAACAAATCGCAGGTGTGCTCATTGTGTTTCTGTTAGACCCATGAAAGAACGATTTTATGAAAGTGTGAAGGCGAAAATCTTTGCCGTCTCTCTGAAAATACAAACACTAGAGGCGCAGCACAAATATGATTGCCAGCTGTCTGTGAATACATGCATAACTTTCATTGCTTGACTTTCTTATTGGCAGATGTACTCAAAAAAGTAAACTAAACACAAAAGTACCTTCAAATTAAAGTGTTAATTATTTTCAAAGTGGTGGCTAAGCTCGAGCACTTAAACATTTACTCTACGAAATATGTGAAAAGTTAGCTCAAAATGTTATTAAGATAACTTTTCTCAAATCAAACTAGCATGTTAATGAAAAAGAAAAATACTTTTAACAATATGAAAAATATCAGGAAAGTATTCGTAAGATTTACTATTCAAATAGAGAGCAAGAAGTTAATACTGAGTGCATCAATCTCTTTTATATTGGGCCTGACGGCAAGATATGTGAACAGAAATACTAAAACTAGAATACTAGAATGCAGCAAAGTTTTGAAAGACGACAACGAATCTCTACCAGCCTTTGAATTAAACCTTTAACTGTTTCTTGCCAATTGCATGTTTACAAAGCGTCATGTGAAAAGAAGCTTTGCAAAACTAAATTTAACTAACAACGTTCTCTCATTAAAAAATCAACTAACAACCTTCCCTTATTAAAACATTAACTAACAACGTTTTCTCATTAAAACATTAAATAATAACGTTATCTCATTAAAACATCAACTAACAACGTTCTCTCATTAAAACATCAACTAACAATGTTCTCTCATTAAAAATCAAATAACAACGTTCTCTCATTAAAACATTAAATAATAACGTTCTCTCATTAAAACATCAACTAACAACTTTCTCTCATTTAAACATCAACTAACAACGTTCTCTCATTCAAACATTAACTAATATCTGTCTCTTCTAAAACATCAACTAACAACGTTCTCTCATTAAAACATTAATTAACAACTATTTTTTGAAATCAAATCTAGAAATTCTGTCCATTCAAAACGAAGTCGCAAGATATATTGAGTTTAAAGTTTTTTTTAACAAGTTTTCTAATTTGAAATCCTGAAAAGGAAATTTCAATATTTATTTTCTAAAGTTATTGTAAACTTTTAAATGTTAAAAAAAAATTCTTTAAAATTTTTTGTACCTATCAATATACTTTTCATTAAGTTGCATTTTTCATTAGTTGTCCTCATAAAACTACCACTATGTGTGATTATAATGTTCAAAAGTTTCCATTAAGAGCTGTTTAATGTTTACTTAGGAAAACATGCTCAGTTGGTTTTTAATTTCTTTATATTTAAAAAATCGTAGATGTTAATGTATGTAATGATTAACGATAATATGTAAGAGAAAAAAACATAATCGATACTCATTTAAACTTTGTGTAGCAGCAATTAACGAACTGTATTATTGCGCAAAAAACAACAACTGAACAACGATAGTTTTTTATTTGAAGAATAAGTGGAACGCTGGGAGGGGGGGGTGACACCCTGATTTTACCGCACCGGGTGACACCCACCCTAGTGACGCCTCTGCGTATGGTAGCTGTTTTGGTCAGCGCATATTGTTTTTTTTTTAACCGGCCTGTTCATTCCTCAGCTTGGGATCTACTAGATTCTGCATTTTTTTTAAAAAAGGACATGGTTGAAGACTTCCCTGGCACTGAAAGATGTGCGATTCCTCTGTAATTATTGCAATCGCTGAGATCACCCTGAGCTTTATTGGATATCCCAGCCTGCTGGTATGTCCTTCTTCCATATCATTGCGAAAAACAGGTAGACTATTTCTACTGCACATTCCAGGTCTGCTTTCAAGGCTTCTGCTGGAATCTCATCAGGTCATGCTGACTTTCCATATTTGTCATAGCCCTCTTAATTTATTCTCTAGTTTATTAATAGATCACTAATGGTTGGCTCTATGTTTGAGGGATTTGGGGGTGCTGCTCTATTCAATAATTCATGGAAATATTCCATCCATCTTTTCATTTCATTTTGAAAGCTTTAAGTTGTGTCCTCCTGTTTGTCTTTTACAGGTCTTTTTGCGGCTTAATTTTTCATGCTAGGCGTTTAGTGGTATCATACAATATCTTCAAGTTGACATAGTTTGCTACTTGTTGTGCTTCCTTTGCAAGTCCCATCTCAAAATCCCTTTTGTCCTTCTTTATACTGGACTTTTGGGCCTCCGCGTCGTCTTCTTGTGCCTTTGCTTCAGTCGCTCTAGTTTCGGCATTGTTGAGATTGGATTTCTTTTCTTTCCTAACCTTAATCATTGAGATAGTCTCTGTTGAGCTCCACTCTTTATGTGCATAGTTTTCTTTTCCAAACGTCTCCTGGCATGATGTTTTAATTGCCTATTTGGCTCTCTGCCTTCTATTTTGTACGATGTTTTGATTTCCTAAAGTACTTCAAATCTATTCCTTAAATCCAGCTTGAATTCCTCCTTTACCTCGCTATCCATTAATTATTAGGACATTGTGTTTTTTGTTTTTTGTATGCTGAAGTCTGGTAGTTCTCTAACTTAAGATTAGCTACCACCAGATGATGGTCAAACATCAGCCTACCTTCTTACCACAACATCTTGTGAGGATCGTCTGAACATTTGGTTGATATATGGTCGATCTGGTTTTCATGACTTTGCTTCACGATTTTTCGGGACTAAAAGACCTCTGCTCTCAGAGCAAAGTTTTCAGATATCTTTTGTTGGCTTTATGTAACTATTTATTTTTTTGGGGTGGGGTTGCTAGTCCCGCAACATTTGGGCGATGCCGTTTTGGTGACGTATTCGTTTTGATGCTAAATATGTAGGCCTATACACATATTGTAAATTTATTAAAAAGCCTTTAAAAAATAATACGTTTCAGTTGTGTGTATGTATTTCTATTTTTATTTATAAACATTTTCCCGTAATATTATGAATTATATTTTGTTGTGCCTTTATATTGCCACTTTATGTCAAAATATTTTTGTTATGAGAATTTTAGTATCATTCATTAAGAATTTATTAAGAGGCTTTTCATTTTATGTGAATGTGTGGTTTTGTCTGTAATAAATCATTTTTTAAAATATATTAGCAAATTGTCATGTATTTTCCTATTCTGCTATTTCTTGTTAATTAAATTTTACAAGCGAAAATTAAGTAACAAATTTGTAAAAAACAAAAAAATCTATAGAATTATTTTTGTCCCAACAAACAATACTAAATAATACGAATATTCAACGAAACAGAAATAGAATCGTTGACATTTAATATATCTTTAAAAATACAGACGCTTAAAATAGAAGATGATCATAACGATCTATATATATAATTCTCTGAGTCACAAGTTCAAAAGTTTAAACAAGAAGTAAGCAACAACAAGTAAATGGGAAGATCCCATGGCGCAGCATGGTGTGAATGGAAAATGGTGCATTCCAATCCGCACTAATTTGTGAATGAAAGTGGTGTATATAATTCTCTTCTTCTCAATTTGTCATAATATTAAAGTATTTCCAGATTATTGTGTCGTAAGACTATTGAAACTAGAACAACAACAATACACAGATAGAGTCTACTCTCAGGTTTGACTTTAGAAGTACTTTAATTAATATCACATTCGTTCATTAGACTTGATTACGAAAGGTAACTCATCTCTCTATTCCTAAAACTAGATCTAGATCTAAAACTCGAATTCAACTCTAAGATTATAGAACTTCTCTTCGCAAAGATAGTTTTATGCTTTAGCACATGAACATAGTAATTATAGTCCATTCATTTCATATTTTAATCAAATTAACATTCACATTTGTTTTTCTAAAGCATCGTTACATGAGTGCAACTCTATTCTTAATATCGCGTAAATTAAGGTCAATTAGCCATTCTTAGCTCCATTCATAGAATTTTTCATTCATGAATTCACGCATTCGCTTTACTTATAACAAGTAAAAAGGGAAAATCCCATGGCGCAGCATGGTGTGAATGGAAAATGGTGAATCCAAATCCGCACTATTTTCATTCACAAAAAACTAGCATATTTATTTTTACTTTACTTTTACTTTACAAAATATTTTAATAATTTCCGGAGATTTCCAGGCTTTTTTCTTAGGCCTATATTTAATAGCATTTCAGGAGATTTCCAGGGGCTCCTGGTAAATCAAGAGGCCGCGGGAAATCTGTTATATGTTATAAAATGGTTTAATTTAATAATTTATACATCTAAAATTTGCACGGGTCCAAAGAAAGTGCGGGACCCACTGCGGTCGCATATGTTGCAGTGCCTAAGGCCTGCCCTGCAAAATAGCGGCGTCGACTAGTATGTAATAAAACAATAAAAAGAAAAGTTTCCACAATTACATGCAGTTATTTAATGCGTACTTTTCATTTTGAAGACGGTTGCTCCCCCTTCTAACCTGTAAAAGAGGGGGTGCAGGTTGGAAACTAAGCTGAAATGTTCTACCAACGTACTGGAGAGAGTACTATCGTTAACCATCTCCTTACCAATTCAAATGGGGTAGGGGGAGAACTTCATCCATTATCGTCGTATTTAGTTTTTCACGTGTTTATAACACTTATTTATTAAATATTCATTGGTGTAGCTAAGGGGGGGGGATGGGGGAGATTTTTGAAGATCCCCCCGGCCCACTTGAGGGGGGCCCCCAAATGAAATTTGTTTGTTAATACATAAATTAATATAATTGATTGACAAATAGTGTCAAAGGGTGTCTTTTTTTCAAAATTTATGAATTACATTGATAACTAAGTCTAAACATAAATCTAGGTCTATCAGTAAGTTGACTTTGTTTACATTTTTTTTCCCACAGAAATTATTTCCCTAGAGGGCTGTTAAATCGGAATGCAAGAGTATTTTATTCTCATGGCTTTCTAGACTTAATGGGCCACCTGTGTATGTATGTGTGTGTGATAGTTCCCCTTTCAGACCTTGTGGTCTATAGGGCAGATGATGTAAAGGTCATCTGATTCTGTGGCCTACGGTTAACGAGGGTGTCATGGGGCCAGCACAACGACCAACCGCCTTTACTTTTCCCCAACTAATGTCAGGTACCCATTAGAGCTGGGTGGACTCAAGGGTGCCCGAAAATCCCGAAATAAAAATCCCAGTCTTCACCAGGATTCGAACCCGGGACCTCCAGTACGGAAGCCAAGCGCTTTACCGCCCAGCCACCACGCCCTCATGTGTGTGTGTGATGGGGCGCGTTAAAATGCGGATCATTTCATTGATAAATTTAAACAAAGTTTCCGATCAAGTTAATCACCAGTTACTAGCTGTTTCAATGTAGAGAAGTATTGGTACGAACTGGTCAACTAATAACTTGACGAAATGTAGGCTATTTAACAATAAATCACTTTTAATAAATCTTTCTATTGAAAACATTCACAGAAAAGATCCAACACGATGCAGCCAGTAGCAAGTGAGGCCAGACTATCCCAGAGAACAGCATCTCCTGAGTCAAGTGGTTATTTCTCAGAAAATGAAACTTCAAACGAGAATTCTTCCATACAGAAGACATCTTATGTAAAGAAACAATCCCAAAAGGCGAACACCATCTCATCCATTCCGGATACAAGTTTTCATTTACCAGACTTAAGTTTGCCACCACCCTCTATACATGAGTCGAGTAAGTTTCCAGCCACAAATGTATTTTCATTGAACGCACTGTACTCACAATGGTTCAAATTCCTGTATACTTCACATGCCAGACAATATGTTGTGGTAAACATGGGTCCCATATCACCAGCTCAAAGTCATGTGATCAAATGTCACATGACTTTACCTCATAACTTGGAAAAGGCAAGCCCTTATACTTCAGATAGTGATATAGACAGTTTAAAAATGTCGCCATGTTTGAGATCTCCGGGAGCACCATGTGCTGACGACCTTGGGAATTATGCAATGCACGTGAATCAGTACGTAAGTTTCATTGCTTTATTTTGATTGGTCATTGGCTTGATGGACTTTCAGGGTCACCTCTAGATACAAACCTTTTTGTTTCTCACTTGACCACGTATTGCACATTCCCGTTCCTCTTCAGGCTTTTGAATTGGGCCCTAGCGTTTCTCTACCTAGACCTGGTGGATGGTTACTGTTGTTACTGTTGTCTCATGGTGCTTGATGACTTCTTACTGTTCCCTGTCTCGCGATATGTTATTTATAGTTTTGGCAATTTTCTACGTGATGGACTAAATCATGAGACTATGAGAGAGATGTTTCATTATATTGCTTATTAACTTTTATTTTTTTATTTTGCTAAAAAAATTCTTCTTAAAAAAAAACGGAATTGAAAATATTTGGTTTTCGTTACAATAAGGATCCAAGGACCTCCAAAATTTAGAGCCAAAACGTCCTGCTTCGTGAAATTTGTTCTAATAAAGCTACAGTTCTTCTCTTCTATATAGATTTTAAAGCTGATGACCCAGTTTGCAGCTCGGTCTAAGTTTATTTATGAGGCTGTTGATTTGTCAATTTCGTGGTGAGACTTTTGGTTATCCGACAAAATAAAACGAAAATATTTTTCAGTCATTCTCCAAGAAATTCTTCAGATATCGTAAAATATGAAAAGAATAAATATTTTTTATGTCAATGTTATCATTTTTTTCAGTCATTTTGCAGGAAACACTTTAGATATTTTGTTTTAATTTCCAAAACTGGACTTCAAAAATACGCAAAGATACTTCCATGCTTCAGATTTACACTCACACACAACTTTCACAAAGTTTTTATTGTATGCTATGTCAAATAGAAACTCCTCAGTGGCTTGTTTCCTTACATTGGCAATATAGCTGCAAGATGTTAAGTTGGAGTTGCTTTGTCTTGCTTGCAGCTTTACTTCGTTCTCTAGCATTGTACCTTAGAATCTTGTTCTCACTGTTCTCCTGTTCTCTGAGGAAGTGAAAGATTAACTTGTACACATTAGGACCAATATCATGAGTAAACAAGCTGAAATGCATGGTGTCATCCCTCCACTGAATTGTTACTTAGTGCTAGTTTGTCCTCTGACCCACCCGCAAGACAAAATAGTGTACATTGTATTCATTCAGGCCGGTGAGTGGGTGCTCTTGTTCACTTTTGCTGGCCTAGAGTTTCAGAAGTCGAAGGCTCAGTTCTACCAGACAGTTTAAGAAGAAGAAGAAGAAATCATGCTGCGGTTTCGTCTCTGGCGACCAATATAGTTGTCCTTCCTATAGTTATTCGAATTTCTTACATCTGGCCGAGCATCATGTAGTTCTTTGAAGGCAGGTGGAACACATAAGATTAAACAAACCTTTGGCGAGATAAGTGAATGCCATCTTAACTAATCATGACACCCCTAAGTTTGCCAATGTTGCACCAAGAGACGCCCTGATTTAATTAAACGCGCAGATAATCAAGATGTCTGATATACAATTTTTAAAGTACCCTCATTCTCTGCAAATATGGCATACTTTTAGATTCATTAATAGTGAAAATAAAGACCACAACACAAAATCTCAGATTACTAAAATCTGGTACTTTTATACACAACATACAGAAGTCCGCGCTACTTTGTCGGTGAATTTCGCGCAATTTTGTCGGCACTATTTTGTCCGCCCTATTTTGTCCGCGCTATTTAGTCGGGGGGTCACCGAGACTTATAGATGTTCGACTTGTAGGGTTCATTGTATAGAGGCTCTACTTGTTGTAGTTGTATATAATTTCAAAAAATCGCCATCGATCCAATGTATGGCTTGCTCCTAACAGATTGTCCTGTACATGTGATAGTGTAACCAAATCCCTTCCCTGTTACTCAGCCGTTGTTCTTAACATTCAAGAGAGAGGCTGGTGCATTCTTGTATGTTCTCCATCCAGCTTTTCTTCGTGCTCTCTCCACTATACCTTGAAGAAGGACTCTTGATAGTCATGTCTTGCAATTTGACATAACCAGACCATAACGTTCATCTCTTCACAGTATTGAAGTGTTCTGCCTTTTTGTCAGCCAGCGTTGACTTTTTCTGGTATCTGATACCCAGCATTTTTCTGTAGCATTGGATTCACTTTCATTCTCAGCGTTCAGTGTGCAGCTTTCCCAACCGTAGTTCAGAGACTACTAGTGAAGATTACAGTTTTAATTGGACTGGGGCGCTGAGTTTACTCTTCCAGATTTTCTTCAGTTTGATCATTGCAGCTGATGCCAAGCCTACACGGTTGTTGTTTTTTTTTAAATATTGTATTGATCTTCCATCTCATGCTCTATTTGACTCTAGATATTAAAATGAGTCAACTTCTAATGTTTGGACATTCCACTTTATGCATCTCGTACGATCTCCACTACAAACTAGTATTTCTTCTCTTTTTAGCACAGGTTTCCATGCCAACTGCTCTTGCAACAGCATCCTTCTTTTTTTTTGTTTTAATAAACGGTACGGACCACAGCTAGGTCTCTTTTTTTTTATCCTCTCTCTCTCTGTCGCTGACACCCCAATTTCGTTTTTCTTAGACTGAGCATCTTTATTTTTCCCATATAAACTTTTCACTTCAAAGACCCGCTTTATAACGCGCACCCAACACATACACGCACATGGTTTTGGGCGTGAATTCTAGTATCATTTTACTTATCCGCCCCCCTCCACCCTTTTACAACCAAAAAAGTTAGTACTACGTACAATATTTGACTTTTCTTCGGCTTCTCTGTTCAATGTAGTTTATATTTCCACCGTGACCTCCCCGTCCACTACACACAAACAACCACTTTCAACCTTTTCAGTCTATTTATATTTCAAAGACAACCCAGATATCCCTATCCTTCTTTTCCCCCTCCAACCCCACCCCCATTTTCCGTATTGGTCCAGACCAATACGGAATAGCGTATTGAAAAAAAAACAAAATCCATTACACATTTAATTACAAGCTTTTTTTTTTAATCTTGTTTTAATGCTACAGACATAATATTTTGTTCTGTAGTAAATGTGTCTTGCGTCTTCCTAGAGATATTTTGTGTTATCTTATAAAATGGCGACATCAATTACGTTTTATTAATTTACGTTAAGTAAGAAACTAGAAAAGCGTTAAAAATGCATTATACAACTTACAATGAAATCTAAAAAAAAAAAAAAACCTAAAAAAACAAACACAGGATTACAAAGAGAGTTTGTGTTATCACACAAACTCAGAGTAGGTCCCCATCAAATTCACCAATGGACGAGAAATATATTCATTCCATAGTCTTGTTTTGATCGTTTAAAGAAATTGTAAAAATTTGGCGTTATTTTTCACATAAAAGCAAACAGTACAACACGTCGTCTTGGATAAGACTCTTATAACTCTTCTGGAATAAGTAAAGTAGCGTTAAGTGATCACCTAAGATCAGCATGGAAACTTCCCGATACAGTGTCGCACCTAGTGCGGTAGCTCAGGGTGTCACCCCTCCCCATCAACGTTTTTGAAATATGTTCCAATCAACACTATTGCTAGCTAGTTCTTTTTGTTGAACAAATAGTCAGCTGATGACCTACTGTTATTGATTTTTACTGAAAAGTAAAATCCCAATGTTTATTACATTTATTCAAATGTTATAGCGAATTTTACAATAATATTTAATTAAAATTACAAAAGGACATCATATGAACAGGTTTTCTTTGTTATACTTTTAGACAGGAATGGCGTAACGTTGTGCTGTGTCATTTACACTTAAACTACCATCTAGATGTGCCTAGGCATATTTGGGTATATATCTAGAGATTGTATTATTAGGCTATCTTTTCCCAAGTGTCTGCTTTTATCGAGTTATAATTTATAATATACTTTAGTTTAGATCTGGATCGCTAAGACTCTAGAATCTTGATCTGTATATGACTGATCTGGATCTATAGATTCTTGATATAGATTTAGATCTCGATTTAGAATATACTAAGTCTAGATTTAGACTAATAATAATAGGCTTGTCTTCGAGTCCGAAGATTAGTGAGGAATACAGTGTTTCCCGTGGCTGTGCAGTCCCAGCTGTGACCTACATATTTTGCCACATCCAGGGCAAGCAAAACCATTGTCCGCAGATTTAGACTAGGTATAATAGATTTAGACTAAATAAAGGCTAAACTAGATCAAGATCCAGAACTAAATCTCTAGCCCAATCTAGACTAGAAACTAGATTAGATCTACAAATCTAGAAATATAATGTAGATCTAATAGAGCTAGATCTAGGTCAATTTTATGATCAGGATTTGGAGGCCAACTGCATGGGGTATAGTGCACCTGTTCGCATCTGATTCACTTGTTGATGTGATACTACTGCTTTCATAATACATATATCTGCACTCCTAATTTAAGCTATTAGAAGATTAACTATTTCTTTAATGGATTATACATGTACATTTTGTTCAAATTGTTTAATACAGTTTAATGCAATTAAATCTAGATCTATGTCTGGCTTCTGTTTATTGTAATTTAGATTGTTATCAAGTGTATATATCCTGATGACGATACGTGAAAACATGCGAGGTATAAAGTAGTTTCTTTTTTTTTTTTTTATTTCTTTTTTTGAAAGTTACAAGTTCGTATTAAAATTCTTTTTAAAAACAACATTTAAATCAGTATTCTATTCCATGAATTAGTTGATAAAAGGGAAATCTATTTAATAATGATCCATTGATACTTTTTCCATTGTGACCTTAGATGCAATTTTTTTTTACCCATGCGCGAATCTATGAATGAAGCTTGATTTATTTAAGAAGCCGGTGACCTTTTTAATAAGACTGAATTACTTCCCCTGAAGTTTTTCACTGAGAAGTGCAGTAATTTTTTGAAAACTCTGCTTGCATATAGGCCTATAATTTAAAAAAAATTAGATGGTTCACTTTCGGATAAGAAAAAGTAGCCGTTGCATCAGAAATTTGAATGATCTAAAATATCATATGTCCGATATTCATTTTCTCCTCTAGTTTCTGAGGATAAACGGGACGGACGGAAGGACAGTTATTTGAATGAATGATGCTACCAATAAGACCAGTGGGCTTTGTATCATTGAAAAATAATTATTGATACTTTCATTACATGGCCATCTAGAACTAGATCTAGACTTTTGATTTAGAACTTTTATGAATCTAGACCAGTGGTTCCCAAACTTATTTGTCTCGTGGATCCCTTGACATGTTTTCTGGTTTTCCGTGGACCCCCTGTTAAAGTTATATTGAATTTTTGAAAATTCATCAATTTCAAATGACACATTTTGTTTAAATAATTTCCAACCAGTGACATGAGGAGTGAAAAAGTAATTTAAAACTACATTGTAAGTTAAATTTATTTTTTTACAATAAATTTATTAACAAAATTGAAATTTAAACCCATTATGTAACAGTTAATATGTATCGTTAACTATCAGTAAACACATTGGAAACTTTTTGTTTTTAAAGGTTTGCTAGCTCGACTTCCATTGCTACGGAGATTAACCCTAGCCATAATAATTTGAATAAAAAAATACATCATTACCAGACAAGTTGACTCGGCCAGCTGTATAGAGAAATATGTTGTTTGCAGAAATATGTCGTTTGCAAAGACTCACATTAGAAGAAAGAAATATTTAGCTATATTCCAACAGAGCTCAATAATTTAGTGAACTCTTCTACAATACCAATGCCCTAACAGAGTTTTCATGGATTGTTCTCAGAAAGCCACCACAAACGAAGGAGCTGGAAGACTCATTGAATAGCCCAATGGAGAAAAATACAAAATAGTTTTTAAAAATGTAAAGGCTGGCTAAATAATTCCTTTTATTTTTTTCGCGAATTGTATGTCGTTTTCATAATTTCGCAAGATATTTTAAGAACCAGAAAACCATTATATTTTCATTAAAATTTGAAAGCAAATATTTTGTCAATTGTAGATATTTTCTCAACTTTATCATGGAGTGTTCAATAGTTTTTCTAATCTTATCAGGGTGGCTTTGTCTCTAACGATCCTCCCGCTTAGGTGGTTTCATGGTGTCATGGCATAAAATGTTGTTAAATGAAAGACTCAAAGGCAATATAAGTTCGACGAGGAAAGAAGAAATTTTTTCAGAAATTAACACCACCATCTATTTTATATTTAGATTCAGCCATGTTAAATATTAGTTATCTCTAGACTAAATAAAGCTATTTAAATGAGGTATTAAAATTTAAAATATGTTTTTCATTCCAATAATATAATAAAAATGTAATGGCCTAGCTATAATAAAGTATAAACAATGTATATTTGTATGATATAATAGGTGATTCCATTAATGTGAGATTTATATTAAACTCCTTCTTAAATGAGATCCACTCTCGTGGACCCCCAATTCTTTTTTTCACTTTCGTGGACCCCTTGGAAGTCCTCGTAGACTTTTGTTCGTATGAAAATTTAAATGTTTTATGAAAAGTATTGGGTAGAAATTATGAATAAAAGAATTTTTTGTAAATTTAAACGCTGCGGTTTTGATCGTGAAAATGGTTTAGTTGTTTTATGTACTTGGTAAGTAATAACAGGTAATAACAGGTTAAATTGTCGTATTTTATTGTTCACCGTAAGTGGAAGAACCGTGATGAGTCAGGGAATCAGCTAGGACCAAGAAGATTAGCTAACTGTACCAGAACAAAATAGTTTACAGGTTCACTTGAAATAGTCAAGTGTTTCTATTTTGAATCTTATGTTTCTATTTTAGATCTTCTTGACGCCTGGACTTTACTGCTATAAAATTCCCCACACTGTCAAGCGGAGCTTTCTTATTGCTTTGAATGATTAGTTCGAGTAGTGGAGTGCTACTATTTTTTAAATAGCAGGGCCGGACTTAACCATTGTGACCAAGAAGTCATGGAAAATCACTCTTTTATTTCTGCAAGTCGGACTAGCTTTAACGGCGAAAGAAAAGAGGGGGGGATAACTGAAAATCTACTCTGTATTCACCCGTCACTAAATAGTAGGGTTGGACTTAACCATTGTGGGGCCCTATGCGAAACGGATTTTGCGGGGCCAAGTTTGGGTAGGGATACGGATAATAAGTACAAATTAAGAGTACGTATTAGAAAATAAAATCGTTTTTGCATTTTACGCATTCTTTACTTCGTACAGAATAACTTTACCAGCCTTGCGTGTAGCGAGGTCATACAGTATATCATAAAATTCGTTTTCGTGCATAGATCAAGCTCAACGGCAAACATTACCAAATGTTTCAATCTATCTTCGAGAATTGTTGACTTCAAGTAATTCATTAGTTTCAGGCGCGAGAAGCTTCTTTTACCAGATTCAACAATTACGGGTATAGTTTAATGTCTTTTTTTATCGCGCGTAGAATTGTCGTTTTCCATATTGAATGACATCTTAAAAAGACATTTGTTAAAGGAGATTTTTATGAGTTTTCAAAAGTTTTTAATAATTTCGGAGATTTCCAGGACTTTTTCGTATATTTTGCAATTTCAGGAGATTTCCAAGAGGTCCTGGTAAATCAGAAGGCAGCTGAAAATCTGTTATAAGTTATAAAATGGTTTAATTTAATAATTTGCATCTACGATTAGCGTGGGGCCTATCAAAGTGCGGGTCGACTGAGGTTGCATAAGTTGCAGTGCCCTAAGGCCGGTCCTGCGAATTAGCGGTGTAGGGTACGCCGTGGGTCGACTAGTAATGTATATTTCTAATGATGTAGGACTCTAGATCTACACAGCAACCATCTGCATTCTAATTCACTCAGCCATCACCTGCTGTTATAGTAATCTCATCTCATCTCATCTCAGCCTGTGGTCCCTACTGGGGCAAAGGCCACCAACCAGCTTTCTCCAGGCATCTCGGTTCTGGGCGAGTCTCTCCAACTGTCCCCATGTCTTGCCCATCTGCTTGGCTTCTGTTTCCAGATCGCGGCGCCATGTGTTCCTGGGCCGTCCTCTA
>JADKLZ010081101.1:7810614-7822668 GCA_021533235.1 Biomphalaria straminea
GAGCAGCAATCAACGAACTGTATTATCGCGCAAAAAACAACAACTGAACAACGATAGTTTTTTATTTGAAGAATAAGTGGAACGCTGGGGGGGGGGGGGGTGTGACACCCTGATTTTACCGCACCGGGTGACACCCACCCTAGTGACGCCTCTGCTCACCATATCACCAACATACTAGAGGGGGGCGAATAATCTAAAAATATAGAGAAATATAAAATAATTAGTATAAATTATTAACATTAGTAATACATTCATGTACCAATTGTGTGAATTTCAAACTAAAATTCGTCCGCCCCCCACCCGAAATCGGACCGCCCTCCCACTCAAAAGCTTATGGGGGTGGGGGGAATTGATGCCACCACTCCCTCCCAATCCCACCATATCGGCCAACATACTAGAGGGGGGAGGCGAAATATAAATAATTAGTATATATTATTAACACAAGTAATAAGTTCGTATACCAATTGGTGAATTCTAAAATAAAATTCGTCCGTCCCCACCCAAAATTGGACCGCCCCCCCCACTCGAAAACTTATGGGGGGGGCGAAATTGATGCCACCGCCCCCTCCCTACCCCACCATATCGGCCAACATACTAGAGGGGGTGGGCGAATAATCTAAAAATATAGAGAAATATAAAATAATTAGTATAAATTATTAACATAAGTAATGCATTCATGTTCCAATTGTGTGAATTCTATACTAAAATTCGTCAGCCCCCCCCCCGAAGGTCGTCCGAGTGGGGGGGGGGCGATCGCCCCTGTATACCGCCCCCCCCTCTGGATCCGCCAGTGTAAGGACATTATGTTTATCTAAGTGGTTTATGATGTTGCTACATGTTATGTGTTCTAGGATTTTACATGTGATGCTGGTAAGTGATACTGGTCTGTAGTTTCCTGGGTCAGATTTAAATAGAAGTGTGACATTAGCTTCTTTCCAGTCCCTTAATTTGGTACTCTGCCCTGGTTAAGAGAAAAAGTATTTTGAACACAGGTGCTAGTTCTTTGCTTAGTTCCTTGAGTAATCTAGCTGGAATACCATCAGGTCCCGATCCGACGCTTTATTCGGCTTGATGCTGGCTAATAGTTTTTGGACTCTATTTTCCTGTACTTCTATCTCTCCTATATTGTCTACTTGGTTTAAATTAATTGATATGTCTTTGTCTCCTGGGGCTGAGAATGCTGATGCAAAGTATTTGTTTAAGATGTTAGCTTTAGTTTCATTATCTTTATGCGTTAAGTTGTCTTCTCCTTTTAATGGCGCTATGCCGGTTGTTTCCATTTTCTTAGACTTAATGTATGACCATAGGTTTTTGTTGTTATCTTAAGTTATTACATTGTTTATGTACTCATTCTGCAGCTGTCTGCTTACTTTTTGGGTTAGGTGCTTAATTTTTATGTACTTTTTATAAACTCTTTCTGCCTTAGTTTCTTTAAATTTTCTATATAGATTTTCCTTCTGTTTACAAAGCTTCTTTAATCTATTATTAAACCAGCATTTATTTATTTTATTTGATGTTAATTTAGTGGGTATGTGATTTTCTATGATGTTTTTAAGATTGTTTTTTATGAAATTCCAGAGGTCATCAACTGGTTGGTTAATGTCTTTTTCTGATAAGAATGTTTGTTGAAAGTTAAATGTAGCTTGGTGTAATTGTGTTAGGTTACATTTGTTCCAGAGTAAGATTTTTCTTTTGGGTTTTATATTGGCTACTGCTTTTATCTGACTGCGTATTTTAATGCATGATCTCATGGTCTGATAGACCAGGGATAATATCATAGTCTACTACTAATCCAGGTCTGTTGGTTAAGAATAGATCTAATGTATTGTTTAGTCTAGTTGGTTGATCTAAACTTATAAGGTGATGTAAAGTTTCTATGAAAAGCTCGTTTATGTCCTTGAGGTTTTGGTGTTTGTCTATGGTTAGTGTTTTCCAATTTATGTCAGGTAGGTTGAAATCACCCATAATCCAAAGGACTGCATTTTTATTTAATTGTCTCTTTAAGTGTAGTAAGCTGATTACATAGGTCTTGCATGTAGTCTAAACTAGAGGCAGGGGCGGATTGGCTATATGGGCTATATGGGCATACCGGGCAAATGCCCGGTGGGCCGGCACCAAATGGGCCGGTCTGGTTGCGACCAAAGAAATTTTTTTTTTAATGCAGACAACTTTAAAAAAAAGTTATAGGTCTAGTAGCAAAGACAAATTTACATAACTTTCATTGCTTGACTTTCTTATTGGCAGATGTACTCAAACACAAAAGTACCTTCAAATTAAAGTGTTAATTATTTTCAAAGTGGTGGCTAAGCTCGAGCACTTAAACATTTACTCTACGAAATATGTGAAAAGTTAGCTCAAAATGTTATTAAGATAACTTTTCTCAAATCAAACTAGCATGTTAATGAAAAAAAAAAATACGTTTTAACAATATGAAAATATCAGGAAAGTATTATTAAGATTTACTATTCAAATAGAGAGCAAGAAGTTAATACTGGGTGCATCAATCTCTTTTATATTGGGCCTGACAGCAAGATATGTAAACAGAAATACTAAAACTAAAATACTAGAATGCAGCAAAGTTTTGAAAGACGACAACGAATCTCTACCAGCCTTTGAATTAAACCTTTAACTGTTTCTTGCCAAATGCATGTTTACAAGGCGTCATGTGAAAAGAAGCTTTGCAAAACTAAATTTAACTAACAAAGTTCTCTGATTAAAACATTAACTAACAACGTTCTCTCATTAATACATCAACTAATAACGTTCTCTCATTAAAACATCAACTAACAACCTTCCCTTATTAAAACATTAACTAACAACGTTTTCTCATTAAAACATTAAATAATAACGTTCTCTCATTAAAACATCAACTAACAACGTTCTCTCATTAAAACATCAACTAACAACTTTCTCTCATTTGAACATCAACTAACAACGTTCTCTCATTCAAACATTAACTAATATCGGTCTCTTATTAAACATCAACTAACAACGTTCTCTCATTAAAACATTAATTAACAACTATTTTTTGAAATCAAATCAAGAAATTCTGTCCATTGAAAACGAAGTCGCAAGATATATTGAGTTTAAAGTTTTTTATAAGTTTTCTAATTTGAAATCCTGAAAAGGAAATTTAAATATTTATTTTCTAAAGTTATTGTAAACTTTTATTTAAAAATTTTTTACCTATCAATATACTTTTCATTAAGTTGCATTTTTCATTAGTTGTCCTCATGAAACTACCACTATATGTGATTATAATGCTCAAAAAGTTTCCATTAAGAGCTGTTTAATGTTTACTTAGGAAAGCATGCGCAGTTGGTTTTTAATTTCTTTCTATTTAAAAAATCGTAGATGTTAATGTATGTAATGATTAACGATAATATGTAAGAGAAAAAAAACATAATCGATACTCATTTAAACTTTGTGTAGCAGCAATTAACGAACTGTTTTATTGCGCAAAAAACAACTGAACAACGATAGTTTTTTTATTTGAAGAATAAGTGGAACGCTGGGGGGGGGGTGACACCCTGATTTTACCGCACCGGGTGACACCCACCTTAGTGACGCCTCTGACTGTGTACCGGCATCTTTTTCAATGTGGGGAAAAATATTACTATTCTTGTATTTTTACGTTTATTATTAATTTATCACTAATCAAAAGTTAGGTAATCCATCACTGAGTACATATTTTTTTTACAAAAAAAAGTACTGATACAACATATGACATGGTATTTGTGGGCCGGTTAATACGGTAATGCCCGGGCCGATTTTGATTCCCAGTCCATGGGCGCCCGCAGGATTTTTTCCAGGGGGGTGCAAGTTGCCATCTACGGTTGAAAATAGTAGCTTCCATTTTCTTGATACGAAGAATATATAAAAAAGGAACTGGTCCCCCCCCCTTTTTTTCCATATTCGATAATAAGTGAACTTTAAATATTTGTTTCAAATTAAATAAAATATTAAACATTTGAACAAACTATTTACTGTACGCGTTGTTAAGCTTATCCGTTCGGCCCATGCCTCCCTACGGTCGATCTAGCAAAAATTGTTAACAACGAATTGCAATTAACATCCGCCAAACAAATCATCTCAATATTGGGACTGGGTTCTTATTTCTCACTTCATCGTGTCTCTTTAGCTGCAAAGATTAGGCCATATCCGACCATATTTGACGACAGAGTCAACAAAAAAGCTAGCTGTAGCATCCATACTCTTCCGACTTGACTACTGCAACGCCGTGCTAGCAGGTATATCCGATGACAAAATAACTTTAAATAATCAAGCTGCAGCGAATTCAGAACAACGCAGCACGAATAGCCCACCGGAAAACAAGACAAGATTCTGCTTTTGTTCTCTTGCACACACTCCATTGGCTGTGAAAGTACGAGTTTAATACAAGTTGTCCATTTTTTTTCATCAGTGCATTTACAATCGTGCAAGGATCTCAGTATTGCACACTTTTTCTTTCCATGTGATTTTCAAGATCCTACGAAGACATCGCAAATGGAACGAGTTCAGTCTTCGCTCTTGCTTTGCGTAGGTGGCCCATGATTCACAACCATACAGAAGTGTACTCATAACGCATGCCTTGTAGACTTCCATTTTAGTCACTTGCACGAACAAATATTCCCAGCATCTTTACAGCCATGAGACGCCGCCGTTTGCGCTGGCTTGGACATGTTCGCCGGATGGAGGACAAACGAATACCGAAAGTCATCCTCTACGGACCACTGGCTCAAAACTGGTCGCCACCACCTCCGTTACATAGATGTAATAAAACGTGACCTCAAATCAGTGAACATCAATACTGACCATTGGGAAGACATAGCTCTAGACCGCACCAGATTGAGAGAGACTGACCAAGAAAGTTATGAACAGCGAAAGAACATGGGCCTCAGCTCCAGAAGAAAAACGAACAATGCGAAAAATGGGCAGCTTCTCTATTACGGAAGATAACCTTAACCTGCAATATTTGTGGACAGGAGTGTCTCTCCAAAATAGGGCTCCACAGTCACATGAGGAAGTGTGCTAGATGAACCATAGTCGTTCTACGACTGAAGGAGGCCAATGATGATGATCTACAATAAAGAAATGCCCATGTACTTTACTGAACTGATCATTCCATATGTCCCTCAGAGAACACTGCCCTCCATTTACTCAACGCTTCTGGTAATGCCACATTTTCCATCATGGGGGCGTTTTCAGTAACCGTCCAAAAGTGGGGAACTCACTCCCCACTTATCTCAGACAGACAACAAGCTACACTACATTCAAGAAGAGCATTAAGACATCTGTTCCAAACTTCTTTCGATTAGTTTGTCATTTTAGTCATCATTTTTATGTTTGTAATGTTTTCACAGCGCCTTGAACCTACGTCATGTTTTTAAAAGCGCTCTGTAAATTAAACTATTATTATTTAGTGGTAGAGCTCTCTTATATAGTCTGCAATCGTAAACTGGTGGACGTGTTTAACCTGCTATTTTATCGAGCACTAAAACTTGCCCCAACTCCGGAAGACTTAAATACATTTACATATTTGAGTGCAATTTTCATTCTTGCTCAAAGAAACTTAAACATTTATCATATCGATAAGAATGCAAGGATTTCTCCTCCAAGGCAAAAAAAAAAAGATATTTTTCCCATTCTGGGCCTTCACTAAATATAATAATATATTATTATGTGCAAGTGAAAACAAATCGTCACGACTTATAGCCTTAGCACTACAGAACATTTCACACTTTTTATAGTAGAAAAAATTGCAAGCCTCTAATAAAAGGTACATGGTTGGACATCAACACCATATAATAGCTTAATCTACTTTACTGCAATACTAGTTTAATCCTTACAACTTTACTTCAGTGGAAGCATAACTTTTTATTTGCTACTTCTATGAAATAAAAACAAATTGGCTAAAATTTGGCTACTCAGAATCCAGGGGGGGTGCAAGTGCACCCCCTTGCACCCCTCTGCGGGCGCCCATGTCCCAGTCCGCCCCTGAACTAGAGTTTGGTGGTCTATAAATACTCCTATTATATATTAGGGATGTTGATGTGGTATTAATTTTACAAAAAATTGATTCTATATTTTTTGAGTTAGGTAAGGGGATTTCTTCTGCTATAATTAAGAGTGTTTTTTATTGCTAAGATCGAGAACTCCTCCATGATTATCAGCCCTATCTTTTCTAAAAATTTCATAATTACAGTTGAAGATTTCTGCATTGTAAATTTCAGGATGTAGCCAAGTTTCTGTTCCTGCAACTAGACTCTAGATCTATATCTGGTTCCTCACATTGTAATAAAACTTCCAAGTCTGCTGTTTTATTTCTAATGCTTTGATTATACTTTGAAAATTTATCACTAATGTTTTAAGGTATTTTGGTATTTCTTCTTTAGTAGGTTTGTTTAAAGAGGGTGTTGTATTAGTTTTAGATTTAACAGGAGTGGATCTGGCTAGTGGTTGGTGAGTTTGGTTTGTGATGATGTTTAGGATGTTGTAGGCCTATGGGTTAGAAGTGTCCGCATCAAAGGAATCAAACAGTCCTGATGTAAACTGAGGTAACCCACATGGTAGGCCTACACAGTGCCACGAAGCGTCTTTGCTGCCTAAGGCATAATACACAGGTGTATTCATGTGGAGACATGATGCGTGGTACCATTCATCACAGGTGTCGCATTGAATGGCCTTCTGTTTCATATTGCATACTTTTTTGCAGATGTTGCATCTATCTTTAGATCTAGATCTAGATCAGTGGTCTTCAACCTTTTTTGGCCTACCGCCCCCTTTTCGTATTTTTTTCAATAAAAAATTCCGCCAGCGCCCCCCTCTAAGAAAAACACGTGAATCGTGAAAAGGCAAATATGAACAAAATATCATCAATTTATTAATTTTTATGCAATCAATAACACGTATCATGCACGGGAGACGACCGCATGCCAAAGGCGATCTTCTTTGGCGAGCTAAGTGTAGGAGGAGTTACAGAGGTGCCGACCTCGTTAGCGCTATAAAGATCCACTCAGGCGCCATTTCACCCTCAATGGCATAGAGGAAAGTACCTAACAGCCTTCCCTAGCAGCAGATGTTCTCTGAAAGAGGCAGCTGGAGAGTTGTCACAAAAGCTGCGGGACAAACATTTGAGACTCAAAGAAATGTCATTATTGATGACAGGTGCAAAAGATGGAAAGAAAACTTAAATTGACCGCTAGCAGACGAAATTCAAAATATTATGCAAGTCGCAACTAGGTTTGCGTAGTTATGTGAAACACTGCACTTAGTCTTAATCTTCGGAATCGAAGGCATTGCCAATATTATCATTATAACAAAATTATGTCAAATAATTTGCAGTGATTACACACAAAAATTAATGTCATTGTCATGACTTTCAAATCCTAAGAATAGTCTTCTTTTAAATTGTGGAATATTAGGGCCTACTATTTTTCGGTTTAATTGTAAATGTGTTTATATTTTTAATTAAACATTATTATTGCTGAACTTACTACAAAGTGAAATTAAGCTAATGGGAACCCCGTGCCTCCTGCAGTCTGACAATATTAGAAATTTCAAGCTTAAAATTAGTCAAAGCAAGGCGAAGGTCTCATTTAGTGGCTATATCCAGCCTATTTCTTTGCTTATTCATTAAGTTTGTTATGCACTAAATCTAGGTTAACCATGTATGTTGATGGAAAAGCTAAAACATAATTCCACTTTCGACCAAAGTTTTGGGATTTTACTGAAACATTCAAATGCAGCCACATCTCTGTTGTGCCTCCTATGTTAGCATTCTTTTTACTGAAGACATAATTTTGTAAACCTATTTTTGAGTTTGAGTTTTGAGGCACACCTGCAACTCAATTTGAACATCGGTAACAGATGTTTAATAATTATTATTTATATTTAATTTTTTTAAATTTATTTATTTACATCCTAGAAGCGAATCGTAATTTCTTCATAGCGCATTGTTATGTGAATTGCAGATGTCGGTGTCTTTAGGCAGTTATTAATTTTTTAACAAACAATTTACGTGAGATTGTAAAACTCTTTAAATAGATTTATATAAGACTTATCTTCGAGTCTGAAGATCAGTGATAAATGCAGTATTTCCCATGGCTGCACAGCCCTAACTGTGACCTACATATTGTGTCACACTCAGGGCAAGCATAACCATTGTCCGCAGGTGGTCGAAAACCAGGAAAGTTCTCATAAACTACAACATGTTGCTCAATATTACTGGGCATTTTTATGATGCCAATTAAGGTCTTAACATGACATTTTTGTTTTCGAAATACTGTTCAGTTTCGATTAAGACATCATCTTATGACCTGTACATTCTAAGCGGCTATCACTATTAAACAGTTCACCTAGGCATACGAAAATGACAAAAAACAAAAACAAAAAAAAACAGAATCTTTATGTACCAAACAACAACCAGTTTTGAGGCTTGGTTGAGATGCTTGACAAAATTGACCTAACAATATAAGAACTTCGACGAATTAAAACGCCGAGGCTCATGTCCAGTACCTTAGATATAGGATTCAAAACGAGATTATGGACCTGATGGTTTATTTTCCCATCATCCTTGATTGCACGATTGATGTTAGCCACAAAGATGCCGTTTACATAGCATTTTGTGGAGTTATTAGATTCAGAAGTTAAACTGGTCAATAGTACAGTACTTAAGTAAGGTGGTATGTTTAGTATTTAAAAAGGACTTCAGTGTGAGTGGCGGACGATCCTGTTAGCTTGACATGTTACGATATATCCACAATATCCAGTCTACCCTTCCAGCGCAGGGCCCCGCATTTGGCATTCGCCTAGGGCCCCACGCACTGGTAAGGCCGCCTCTGACAACAATCTAAGAGCCTAACATCTAACATCTTTTTCATTATTTGTTTATTTTTTATCTAGTGGCAATTCACTAAAACTCTTTGCAATATTCCATTTCATAACACTCTGTCAATGTTTTTGTTGAAAAAAAAGATTAAATAATTCTATTTGAATGTTAGCTTTAACGTTTTTCTTAATTAACATTTACATATCAAATATTAACATATGTTGTTAGAAGAAACTTTAATCTAAAAGACGTATTATCCACTTTGTTTAACGTTTATGCGCTCAAGATCTAAGTAAACTAGATACCCTTCCATTTCAGCAGAAGAGTAAGAATTTTAAAATAGAAAATGGGATTCCCAAACTTAGATTCTAAAGTTAAATCAGAAGCATGATGATGATGAATCAGAAACAAGCTAATTAGTTCTGTGCTTTGTGTATATTTAGTTTGCTAGCTTTAATTTTCAAGAAATGTTTTATTTGTTTTGTTTCAGTGCATCTTTAGTTTCTTCTTTCCCCCTTTATACTCAGCACCCCCTTACCGCCCCTTTTTGTGCCCAGCGCCCCCATACCGCCCCTTTGGCTCCCAGCGCCCCCCAAAATCTCAAAAACGCCCCCAAGGGGGCGATATCGCCCCCGTTGAAGAACACCGATCTAGATCTATGTCCTGGATTTGACTCTACGTCTCCTGTTATTAATATTAAGAGTGATAGGTAGTCTTAGTACTCTTAGTCTTAGAACGATGTAATGTAAAAATAGATAAAAATCCGGTAGTTTGTATATATATTATTGACTTAAGTATTGAATTTGTATATAAATTGTGTGAGAGAAAATTAGTTTAAATATGTTCGTTATGACGTTATCTGTATGGTTTGATTTTTAAATCTAATACATTTCCAGTTTTAGTTGGCAGGACTTCAAGTGCAATGATTTGTTGTCATAAAAATCAGGCTGCCAAAACAATAATTAGATCTAGATTAGATCTAGATTAGTCTAGATCTAGACTATAAATCTCCCGATAAAATACTTCTTTCATTAGGCTTTTAGATCTGATAATTTATAGATCTAGATGGAGACTGTTTACTTTATAATCCAGTTCTAAAATGAATAGATGTAGTCATTCTAGATCTAGATATAAATCTTTATACTCCTCATTTGCAACTTTATTCATGATAATAATGATAATTTCCAGCTGCACATCAGATGCGGTCTTTGAGTGGTTTTTTGATAATCATAATCATGATAATCAACTAATAAATCATGATGATACTGTAGATTACAATGACAATAACAAAATCAATGAAAAAACTCTTGCAGCTAAAGAAAAAGACAGCGACAAAGATATCAATATCGAGCATGCTAATATTCGATTTGAAATTCTATCATCAGAAGAGAAATTTGTAAACAGTGCACTTTCACTTACTGATTTGTCACCGCTTGATGCTTGTTATAACATTGTAAGTATGCTAAAGCTAAGTGGCTAAGATAGACTAGATAGAGATCTAGATCTATTTATAATTTCTATAATGTCTATATAATATTATAATTTCCAGCGGCGTAGCAAGGTATCCTTGGGCCCGGGTTCAAGAATATGTTGGTGGGCCCCCTACCCAGAGTAAGTCGAATGTATAGTGTGACAGAACAATTGAAGAATCTGAATGTATGGGTATGTTAACCAAAAGACATTCCAATATTTTCTGCTTTATGCAGATTTTCCTTCTCATTTTTGAACAACTCGGACTACCCTTACAATTCTAATTTTCCTCTATTTGCTGCAGCTACCATACGTTTTTTTTTTCTTTGAGAAACACCAGCTGCTTTGGTACATCAAAACATCTTAATCTCATTGTTGTGAGAGGATCATTCCTTGATGACCACATTGTGGACAAAAATATTTAAGTATATTATATACTATGCACTTCAGATTGGATTTAAGACGCTCCCATCTTGAGATGCTGTGAGCAAAATAAAACAAAGTCTTAGAGATCTGCAACGTCTTGAACACAACCGACAGAATCATTTATAACCAAATTTAAATCATGGTTAGCATAATAAACATAATGCACGAGCGGCTTCTTTTGATGAAGACCATTGTAGGTCCTACTATCCACTTATATTGGAAGAACCATCATAACTTTAGCCTCGCAGTTTTAAAGATAAATTGGGATTATTCATTAGTTGGAACATTTGTCAATTCTCACAAAAAACGAACAACTAGAAATGATTCTCTAATTGTTATTTTTGGGGTATTACGCCATTGAGATTACAGAACAGTTTTTTTTTAATCATGCTAATTTGATCAACTTTAAATTTGTCTTGAGTGCTCTCAACAATAAAAGGGAAAAATGTTGCGGATTGCACATCTGTATTATAGCCAGTACCGCTGGATAGTCTTAAGAGCTGAGCCGCAGGCTCTTCGAGCTCTAAGTTTGAAAAAAAAACCCTGTCTGAATCCATTCGAGAACAAATATCAAACAGTAAAAAAAAAAACTGTCTAACCACAGGTCTGTCTGGGAGTGACCCAAGTCAATGCCTATAGGACATTGCTGTTTCAAATGTCACTGGCACTCCGGACACATGGACTAGAAATCATGGCCGAATGCCAAGTAATACCGGAGGCTGCCGCCATTTTCCTTCACTATACCATGCTGACCATGTAGGATACGCCATTATTGTAACGCTCCCTTGAGGAACGGCCCATGGATTCGTGACAGGGTCGTGGGAGCTTTCTTTCAACCCCGCTAACCGTGCAAAGGGGTAGACTCTCGTCCACCCCACGGGAGTCCTGTTTGTTACTTTTTAGCCTAGCCACTTCCTCAGGTAGCCGTTTCCACGCGGGCGCCACGTTGAGGCAAAGTAAGGTGCCCACGTTTAAGCCAGAACTGCATAGCAAAACAGCTCTATTATCTCGTTTTGAATCTGCGAGGCTTTGTTTTCATATATTCATAGCAATAAGGACAAGTCAGTGGTTTTTTTAATACTACGCATTGGCCAGAGTTCATATAATTATTATTATTATTATAGCTTTTATATAGCGCTACTTTCATGCTTATAGCATGCTCAGAGCGCTTTGGTCCAATCTCATTTGTGGACCAGTGGGGGGGAGGGGGTATCTAGGAGTTGGTTTCCCGTGCTGCCTTTGGGCGCTCAGTAAACACAACTCTGCCCGAGTCGGGTGTGAAACCTCGAGCCCCCTTCTAGGTAGCCAAGCCAAGCCAAGCTCAAGCC
>JADKLZ010081101.1:7837529-7879138 GCA_021533235.1 Biomphalaria straminea
AGCAGCAAGGAAGTCTTATTTAAAAATACTGGAACCGATACAAAATGCTGCCCTGCGTCTCTGTCTCAGTGCGTTTTGTACATCACCAATCTCAAGTCTCCATGTAGAAGCTGGAGAAATCCCCATGGACATAAGAATGAAAAAGCTTGCAATGCAGTATATAGTCAAGCTAAAATCTAACCCCACGAACCCCGCTTTCGACTCCATATTCAATCCCACAAATGTTGAACTATACGTTCGAAGGCCTAACGTCATACAGCCGTTGGGACTTCGAATGAGAGAATCCATCCAAAATTTAACTCCACCCACTGACCAAATTTCTAAAATAGAAACCCCACAAAATCCTCCTTGGTTAATGAATAGGCCCAAATTAAATTTATCCCTCCTTAACTTCAGAAAAGAAAATACAGACCCAAGCCTACTACAAGTCCACTTAAGAGAACTACAGGAGAGCTACGGAGAATGTGGCACCATTTACATTGACAGATCCAAAATGGATGGAAAGGTTGCGTGTGCCTGTTCCTTTCGGAACAAAACTATCTCCTGTAGACTCCCTGATGGATGCTCCATCTTTACGGCCGAATTGCATGCACTGTCACTTGCACTAATGGCCGTTAAAGCATCAGAAAGGAGAAAATTTATAATCTGCTCCGACTCCAAATCTGCATTGCAAGCTTTGGGGCGGATGAAGACTGATAAGTGTACATAAGTACATAAGTGCCTAAAGCTGTTGGACCAAATAATAGCCAGCCATAGGGATGGCACCTTCATCTGGGTCCTCTCCCATGTAGGCATAGAGGGAAACGAAGTCGCAGAGAAGCAAAGAGAGTACTAAATCAAACAGTGACAGGAACCCAAATTCCCTAGTCAGACCTGAGACAAAGAATTGCCTGTGCCGCCTTTCGAGAGTGGCAGGACCGATGGGAGGCTGAGACTCACAACAAACTCAGGCAGATTGTGGCTGATGTCAGGTGGTGGCCCACATCTAAGGGTCTGACAAGGCGTGGTAGCACGACCATGTCTAGACTTAGGATTGGCCACACCTACATCACACACTCTTTTATGCTGAAGAGAGAGGGGCCTCCACTTTGTGAGTATTGTGATTCTCGCCTCACAGTGGAACATATCCTTATTGACTGCCCCAGATACCAGGATGTCAGGGAGAAGTTTTTTATAGCCACTGACTTACAAATACTGTTCGATACTTTCGACCCTGGGAAGGTACTGGGCTATATCCGGGAGGCGGGGTTGTCTGCGAGGATCTGATTTGTGAGTTTGTAGAAATCTACTATTTACACTAGATTTTTACCAAATTTTTATATAAATATTTAAATTTGTTTATATTTATGTCAACTCACTCTGTCTGCTAAAAAGTGTGTACACGTTATTTCTCCCACACCCATCATCAGATCAAGCTGAAACATTGCACAATTATCCATTGACATAGACAAGTCATGAATCAAAAAAAAAACAAGATTACAAAGAGAGTTTGTGTGATACACAAACTCAGAGGCGGCCCCCGTCGGAGTCGGATCCCTGTCAGATCCGCCTATTCGCAAGATATTTCGGATGTTCCTTCTAAGTCCCTGGCTCAATTCCTGTGTGCTCCTATCCTTAAACTATCGCAATATTTCTGAAAGAACAGTAAAGGTTAAATCATATTTTCAAAAGCCTTTTGTGTTTTTTCTAACCGTGACGGACAGACCAACCAACAGAAAAAACGCACAAAAATATGCTTTTTTTATTCTAATGGGGGCACTAAACAATTTTTCTTTTAAAAATCTGATTTTTTAAAAAATTTAAGAAATTAGTTTAGAATCATGTAATTTCCGGGCTTTACGCTAGTACACGAAAGCCGCTGCTAAAAGTTCATTTTAAAAAATGTGCATGATATCTACATGCCCGAAGCATTTCTTATAGTAACATTTCCTCCCTTACATTTACCTAATTGTTTTAGAATTGGTGTTTTGTTATTAAAAAATCGCTTGCATAATTAATTTTATAAACTAAACGGTTTGCTTTTAGAAAACTAAAAGTAGCAGGTGCACCTAAACTTTTCAAGCCGCATTTAATGGTGAAATAATATTTTTCGTATCTCTTCTAGTTTTGGCGCTCTGAGTCTGACAGAGGGACAGACAGACAGAAAGTCATTTTAAAAAATGTGCGTGATATCTACATGCCAAGAGCATTTTTTCTAGTAACATTTCCTCCCTTACATTTACTTAATTGCTTCACAATTGATATTTTATTATTAAAAAATCGCTTGCATAATAATTTTTATAAATTAAACGGTTTGCTTTTAGAAAACTAAAAGTAGCCGTTGCACCTAAACTTTTCAAGCCGCATTTAATGGTGAAAAAATATTTTTCGTATCTCTTCTAGTTTAGGCGCCCTGAGTGTGACAGACGGACAGACAGACATTTTGCACAAACCTAATAGCGGCTTTTTCCCCTTACGGGGGCGCTAAAAAAAGTAACCAATTAGACAGTTATTTATTGGTATTTCATTATTTTGATTAATAGCAACAAGGGAAACTAATATTTCTGTATTTACAGATATGGCTTAATTTGTTAAGTTCCCTTAAATAATAGTTAACTTTCTCCTTCATGCATTCTCCGATCAAGTTGATACTTTAAACAATTATTAATTGTACCTAACAAAAAATGAATCAATAAAGAAAAAAGCTCAATTAGTCAATTATTTATTGGTAATTAATTATTTTGTTTGATATAAAATAAGGGAAATAACTTGTACTTTATTGGTAGATATAGTTTTAAGGACACAGTTGTTCCCTTTCAGATGAGTTTTGTTCTTACATGATCACTAAATGTTATTTTTTTTAAAATTACCCTAGATAATTTATAATTTAAAGAAAAAATGTGGAGACTTAACTGAAGAGGAATTAGGAAAGCTTTCAGTACAGCTGCTGAACTGTCAGTTAGAGGTTGAAGAAAGGCCTGTTTTTCCATGTACCAGTTCTATGGTAAGAAATTTTGAAACAAAATTAATTTAGTCATGCTTTTATGTACAATATCAGCATAACCTAAATTTCAAAATACACTTAACTAACTAAATGTTTTTAAACATCCAGAGTTTAGCTGATTGTACAAAACCCATGGATGGAACAAGCTGGAATAGTTATCAAATAGTTGGAAATAGAGCTCGGGCAATGTGTTATGCTACTCAGCAAGTTCAGTTTCGTAGACTTACTGAACTTACTGTCAGCCAACTGGTTTCTGCAACAACAGATCAAATAAAATCATTAAATGATTTAAAGGTACTTAACATATAATAAAGAAAATTAAATTAAGTTAAATGTATGTATGTATATATATATATATATATATTGTTGCAACTGTATTGGCGGAGCGGTAAGGTTAATGTATGTGCAACCTACTGACACATCGGTCCAGGAAAATGACACATGTCAATGGCTTTCAATGGAAAAGGGACAGTACTACTGGTACATGGAAATATGACCATTGTAATGGGATGTGATCAAAAGCCTTTGGGAGAACCAGAAACAGAGTTTGTAAGGAGTTTCATTTCAGCACAGCGAGGAGACCCCCAAGAGTTGGCCGTGAAGTCAGTTTGGGTAGAGTGAGTCCTTGAGTGAAGCAGTATGAGTCCAGGATGAGATAGAGAGACAGTAGAGTTTAGTATGTTAGTACGATGATGTACAATAGTCAGTTTCTGTGTTTCCAATTGTGTCATATTGACTGTTATTTATTTATTGACTCATTAAAGTACCAACTCATGTTGTCAAGTTCTTGAGTCAGATGTGTTGTGTTGAGCATTGGTTACAGAAGTGCTGATTTGGAGAGATAATTGTAACAATATGTTACCACTAAAGTGCAAAATTATTTCATTTTTCATGTTGCCTAAATGATGTACAAATTAGCTCTATAAATTCTACACTACCTACTAGGCACTTGTTAAAGTGAAAAAGTGGACACTTATTACCTCTATAAATTGTACACTACATACTAGGCACTTGTTAAAGTAAAAAAGTGGACACTTGCTACCTCTAAAGAAATAAGTTATTCTACAAATTATCTAGGTGTTGTGCAGATTAACTAGAAAATCATTATTGTGTGGAAATTGTTTCATTTCTAAATTTATCAAAGTAATGTGCAAATTATCCTATTGATTTTTACATACCCTACAATCTTTGACAGTGTTATTTAAATATTTATTAACATCATAAGCACTGTCAAAAAACCTAAACTCAAACTCTATGGCCATATCACAAGGTCCTCAGAGCAACTCAGCATGCAAAGACCTTTCTTCAGGGAACAGTATCAGGAAGAAAAAGAAGAGAAAGACAGAGAAAGTGATGGGAACATAACATCAAAGAATGGACAGGACTGTCAGTGAATGAAATTTTATCTAAAGCAAAGGAAAGAGAGGAATTGAGAAAGATGGTTGACAGTTCTTGTGTGGTGCCCTAACAGTCCAACACATTAAGGGATAGGTGAAGGTGATAACATTTTTGGTACTGCTCATCAGACAAAAGTTATCAGACTTTGATATACCAAGATAAGGTTGTACACTGTTTTTGCTAACCATCCAAATGGAGATGAGCTTCGATTGGCAACACAGTGGGAAGGACTAATCCATTCATTGTGCTCTGGCAAGAAACTGGACCATCTGATGTAATGCCTCTTAGCCCCTCATACAGATGGAGTGACCGCCTAGACACATCCCCCCTTAACTCTCTTTGTTGGGGACACTCATACAAAATATGCCATACTGTTTCCACTCTCTCTCCACAATGATTGCATCAGGAGTCTTTCTGTTGTGTCCGGTTATATGCAGGGATATCTCTTCTCTTGAATTTTTGGTGAGAGCATTTTCATTTGTTGTTTATTCTACCCTCTATGATTTTCTTCATTTCTTCCAGGAAGAGGAATTTTCAATTGTTTGTTCTTTTTGCCATCTTCTCATTGGTGTCATAATCCATCGGCATTTTTTTTACCACTAATGGCTCCAATTTGTATGATTTCTCAGTTCTCTCATAGGTCATTGGGCAACAAAAGTAAGTGGAACCATTACAAGGGTGAGCAACTGGCTGGTAGAGAATAAGCTTAAGATGAATGAAGATCAGACAGAAATAATCAAGATTGGCATAGAAACAGCATGACTAAAGTAGAAAGTCTAGAATCCATCAAGAACTGCTAGGTTCCTTTTGTCCACATTGTTCACAATCCTGGAATTTTCTTTGACTTTTTTTACCCTCACATAAGTCAACTCTGCAGCTGCCAGATCCAACCTTATTTGACAACTGAGTCAACAAAAAAAAAGCTAGCTGTGGCATTTATACTCTCCTGCCTTGACTACTGCAGTGCATGCTAACAGGTATATCAGATAACAAAATCAATATTATACAGCGATTTCAAAATAATTCTGCACCAATAGTGCTAATGAAACCAGACATGATTCTGCTACAGTTCTTCTGCATATCATTTGCTGTGAATGCAAGAATTGACTACAAGGTGGCCACTCTTTGTCATCAGTGCATCTACAACTTCAGTTTAGTGAACCGATCATGCCATGTGTCTCTCAGAGAGATCTGCGCTCCATGGACTCAATGCTTCTAATCCTCATCACTCCCTCAAAAATTACGATTTGCACACTTTTTCAGTATATGGACCAAAGGTTTGGAACTCTCTCCCCATTGATCTCAGACAAACATGTTTCATTACATTTAAGAAGAACTTTAAATCTTATCTGTTCAAAACTTTTTAGATTAGTATGTCATTAACTCTTGTGTTTATGTCTGTAATGTTATTATATGCTATGAAACAACATTGTTTTTTCTAACAGCGCTTTATAAATAAAATTATTATCTTTGGCCTATAGGTCTGCTTTTTATCTTCTTTCTATTTCAATGTGCCTGAGATTAATAATAAAAAAATTGTTTTTGGTATGTATAACTGCTGTGGTTTCTATAGTGAAATGGCTTACTGGTTCTATGTGCCTGGTAAGTTATTTCAGGTTTAATTTTTTTATTTTTTCATCCACCGCAAAAGGGAATTAGTGAAGAGTCAGTCTGTCAGACAGGGCTGTTAGTAATATAATATAGAAACTATTTTAAACTTCTGAAACTATAGTAGTAAAATTACTGCATTTATTTAATAAATAATATATTTGTTATAGTAGTACTGAGAAAACTTACAACACATATAATCGACATCCAGTGCAGCTGTTGAAAAAAAAGCATTGTTTTTCTACTGTCAACATTACTTATATGTATATGAAAATGCCTGGTTTGATTTCTCATGTCAGTATATTGAGGTTTTCATAAGCTAAAAAACTTCTTTTTTTTATCTTAAACAATATTTTTTTTGTCATTCAAAGAGTCTTGTTACACTAAAGTGTCTTAGGTATATTTACTTGCAGTTTCCATATCTTTGTCAGAAAGATAATTATAACTACAAACATTGGATTTCATTTCCACATTTCTCTAAAAATATGGACTCAAACATTGAGTCTTCCTATCTAATTATTATAGTTGTAGTCTCAATGTCCTTGCTTTTTTGTATTACTATATTTTTGCTCATATAACCTGTGGGCTATACAATAAGAAAACATCAAACTGTGGTAGATGAGTGGACAGAAAAATATAGAAGTGCAAATCTCAGAGAGGAAGTCGAGATGGATTGGTCACACCCTTAGAAAAAATACCAGCAGCAGAGCTAGACAAGCCTTAGAGTGGAACCCCCAGGGAACAAGAAGTAGAGGATGACCAAAAAGAACATGGGGATGCAGTATACTAGATGAGGACAGAAAAGAACTGGGAAACCATTAAAAAACTAGCAAAAGACAGTGGAGAGTGGTGTGTTTATACTGTGTCCCTATGTTCCATCATCTGCCTTATAGACCACAAGGTCTTAAAGGGGAACTTTTACTTTTACTACTATGTTCCATGAGGAATGCAATGGAAAGAAGATGCAGGGTTTACTCATAAGCATAGCATTATGGAAACCATGGACATACCAGTGGTCTTTATATTTCTTATAGTTTGCTGTGTGGTTATGAAAGTACATTGGAAAGCCTTATGAACATCTCAAGAAAACAAATAGTACTGATGTGGCAGAGAATCTTTAATATACCAGTAATCAGTTGTGACAAATAAGTAAGCAACTAAGCTAATTTGTCGTTCCTGGTAATGTTAAATTGTATAGACTACAATGCATGCAATACATCTACAATCAATCCCTTGTCTCACTAATGGCAATGTCTTCGCTATAGGTAGTGAAGCTATAAAACTTGTATCATAAGTGAAGCATGTTGGCAGCAACATTTGGACATAATCGATTCTTCACATATGGGGTATGTAAGGGTGCTGATTGTATGATTTTGTTTTAATGTATTATGTAATAAGTGCAGGTTATATTTGTGTGGGCCATATGCCTATGTGGGTTATATATGTGGAAATACAGTACCGGGTATATGCAAAATAAATACATTTTAAATAATTATGTCTTGGACATTACAACTGCTGTGCATGATTGCTATCTCTAAATGTTGATTTATTAATAATGATCTCTAGCCTTTAAAAAATTTCTAAATCTTATGTTGAAACATAACTGCATTCATATTTTATATCTTAAAATATATGTGACGTTTTAGAATTAAGAAGGTAAAAGCTATTCTGTTGTGAAATATATATGCTTCTAGTAGTTTTACAAAGCATGTATAATTGATCGTGTCACCAACTAGCCCTGTCAGCTAGCCCTAAGACAAATGCATATACATGGCGCATATATCTGGGCGCATCCATTATCTTCGGAGACAGATGGAGCCATATATATATATATATATATATATATATATACAAGATAATGAAATAGCTATTCTATATTTTTAAAATGATTCTATTGATAATGAAAAATATTAACTGTTAATATTTTTTGTATTATTTTGTACAAAGTTAGGGCAAGAACAACTTCATTCAATAACAGCTGAAACAGTTCGTAAATTATATGAAAGTCACCAGGATTTACTTACAACACAAATTGCACTCAAAGAAGCTCATGAGGATGTATTTAAACATATAGCTGCCAATGTGAAAGAGATTTTACAAGAAAAAGCTTTGATTGCATCTGGCAATAGAGAACTAGTTGGAATGACTGAAATGATCAAAAGAAAACTAGGTAATGTCAAATGTTTTTATTGGTAATAATGACAAGTCTTTTTAGCTGTTAGCATGATGCTGGACATTTATTGGTTTCTGGAGTGCATGGTATTTGATTACAATGGTGGTTATGTATTAAACAATGAGAAGAATGGATACTACATCATCATTCTTTAAAATTTAATTTTACAAATGTAATACACAGCTTAGTTACAGTGAGCTTCATCTGTTTTTTGCTTCTTTGTTAAATCTGTAAACGTCATCTACAATGTGGATTAAATTTTTAAAAAGCTATATCTACTTTACATGGGCGTAACCAGGATTTTTTTTTCGTGGGGGGGCGGGGGGGGGGGTTTTTTTTTTCGCCCCCCCCCCCCCCCCCCCTGAAAAAAAGATGTATGTGTGTGTGTACATAATTAATCTTTATTACATTCTGGCCCTTCATTCTTTTGGAAGATGTTTTTTGTGCCCTAGTATAATTTTTCCTGGAGTTAATGGAAGAATTGTAGACTCCCTGCTCTTGCCAGCGAGGGGGTCTGGGGTCCATGTCCCACCATCCATATGGGGAGGCACAAAACCCCAGTGCAAAGCAGTCTGCCCCCTGAGCATTGTTAACTTCTCTGACATGACTTTGATTTGAATTGGAATGACCCACTTTATAATGCCCCCCCCCCCATTACACATACATAGTGTAAAGAATCTCACTATCCAGCCTGCTGCAAACAGGACACCACCAATTTGAAGAACTTGACAACTCAGGGGCTCCAAAGAAGCTTTAGCACTTTAATAGTTGAATAAATCTGAGCTAATACTGTACAATTGGCAACACATAACACAGGCTGTACAAATATTTATCCTTTAACACTGTACCCAAGTATCAACTCTTGCACTTTCCTCTCCGTGTCTCGTTCCGGGCTTGCACTGGTTCAACAGTTCAGGACTGACTTCACACACTGGGCTCGTTGTGTCAGACTCAATCGCAGACCAATATCAAGACGTGTAACGTCTTAACTACTTGACAGTACTGCGCACTGAACAGTCGTAATGTGCCATACAGAACCACACCGCTGAACCACACTCAACTGTGCTGTAGTGAACCGTCTTGACTGTTGACACCTCTGCTCTTTATATAGGGTCCCTGCTGGCCTTGTAGAACCGGGGAGAAAATCAGTTGACCGTACTTCTACATCCCTCGCGACGCTCATGAGCTTTACTCTTAACACAGATCCTAAGGTTCAGTGTTTTATGTATAATTGCTACTTTACTCAGTGATGGGAATTTTCCGAGAATTTTCGGAATTCCGAAAATTTCTTCTGATCCGATTTTCAAGCAAAAAAAAATCCGAAATTTTCCCGACATTTATTTTCGGAAAAAAAAATCCGAATTTTTTTTCTTATTTTATTATTTTTCCATTTTCGGAAAAATGCGACCGGTCTTTTGACACAGCTATAAGTTCCATTTTTTAAAAGAAAACTCACCTGATCGTATTGTCTTGTTGATCTCAGTGTAGACTAGAGTGACTTAAGTGGTCTGAATCAGTCTAGATAGATATATTCTACATAAGATATCTAGTTTCTTTAATTTGAGAACTTTTCATGGTTCGTAGCCACCTTGAAAACTTGGAAAACACCTTGAATTTCATTATAAAATTCAAAGCCTAGTATAAAGTTAAAAAAAACGGCGAAAAAAACTTTGATCTAAACTCTAGTTTTACGAAATTTACTACTGTAGAGTCAGTGAGGATAAAATCGCACACAGCCGTGAAAAGTCCGCGAATTTAGTGACTTAGATCTAGACTCTAGATTTACGTTAGAGTCAGTAAAAATAAATTCGCACACAGCTGTGAAAAGTTCGCAAATTTAGTGACTTAGATATAGATTCTAGATTTACGGTAGAGTCAGTGAAAACAAATCGCACACGGCTGTGAAAAGTCCGGGAATTAAGTGACTTAGATCAAGAATTTAGATTTACGGTAGAGTTAGTGAAGATAATTCGCACAGAGCCGCGAAAAGTTCGCGAATTTAGTGACTTAGATATAGACTCTAGATTTACGCTAAGTCACTAGAATCTAGTTAACATAATTACTAACCCTGTGGAGCCGTGAAAAGTCCGCGAATGTTAGTGATTTATTGTTAAAATCTATAGAGTCTATTATAGATCTACGATAGATTCAGTGAAGATAATTCGCACACAGCCGTGAAAAGTCCGCGAATTTTAGTGACCTGGATCTAGAGTCTAGATCTACTGTAGATTTAATCAAAATATTACCCACACAGCTGTGAAAAGTCCGTCAAAGTTATTTTGGCCGTGAAAGCCGTGGAAACTGCATAGCCTATAGATCTAGTTGGAAAAGAAATTCTGCTTGAAAAAGATGCAAATAGGTCTAATACCCCCCTCTCCAAATGTCATTATTTAGTAATCAAATGTCAATTAAATATACAAATAGTTGAAATAGGTTTACATATACTACAGGCTCTGTTGATGAGAAGGCTTTAAGTTCAGTTAATAAAAGAATAAAACAAATGCCCACCATTACTCTAGTATCTATGAGATACACATAGGATCTAAGAATATACCTTTCCGTAACAGAGAGAGAATACATATTATGAAGGCATCTCTAAGAAGGTTTCTTATTAAAAACAATGGAATAATAACCATTTGTAATGTTCTTTAATAAATCTTTGAACAAAAATGGTTTTTGAGGTTTTGGGATGACAGTCAAGTTGTTACTTGATTAAAATATAACTGTCATTACATTTTCTGTGGACATACCACTCAGCTTATGACATTATTCTGTTCTGAGTGGGATGTTGTCACTAATTGATTAGATCAATGCATGATTTTGTGTTTGTTGTGTCTGTTGTATTTATGTGTATGTTGTGTTGTCTTTATATAAGAAAAGAGTCCTTGTAATCAAAACAGATTTCCGTAAGGATCAATAAAGTAGTCTTATTCCTAGTCTTTACAATCTATCACACCAACGAACGAAAGCGGGGGGTGGGGGGGTGTTTAAAACACAATTTCAAAAATTTCCTAAAATTTTTGTAGAGTCTGTTCCCATCACTGTTTACTGAAAGCTTTCTAAATTTAGTGATTTTACTAAAGGTGTTACTCTGTCACCTGTTACCTATCCCTTAGTCTGTGAACCATTGGGGCACCAAGCAAGACCTGTAAACCGTCTTTTTCCATTCCTCTCTGTCCTTTGCCCTGTTTAGAACCTCTTTCAGTGGCAGGCCAGTCCATTCTTTTACGTTGTCCTCCCAACGCTTCCTCTGTCTGCCTCTTCTTCTTTTTCCTGGTACTGTTCCCTGTAGGAAGGTCTTTGCGAGCCCCGAATATCTTGTAATATGGCCATAGATTTTCAGCTTGCGTTTTTTCACGGTAGTTAGCAGGTCATCTTATTACTCTAGTGAAATGTAAATATTCATTTGTTATGAATCTCACTGCTCTATTTTGTGTCTGTTCCAGTTTCTTAATGTTTTCTTGAGCTGAGGATGCATATTCTATTATTGGCCTAACCAAGGTTAAATAACATTTTAGTTTATGTTCTTATTTGATTTATAGAAATTTCTTATAATAAACCCTTATGCTTTTTTGATAGTTTCATCCATATGGCAATTCTATGACGTTTTTCATTTATTATAACACCTAGGTATTTTGTGTTTTTAGTCTGTGTTACTTAATCCTGTGCACTGCCAGGGGAGCACAGGATTCCAACCACACCTCTCAACCAAACTCAGTTCTGAGCAGCTTTCTTTATCTGCTCCCATATTCCAGTATCTTCAGCTTCACTGATGACTGACCTCTTCCAGGTTAACTTGGTATGCCCACTTTCCTCATTTCCTGCAGATTCCTATTAAGTGTCTGCCTTGCAACATTGGTAGCTGGTTTTCGCAGGTTGTGTCCTATCCAGCTTCACTTTCACTTTTTGATATCTTGGGCTATGGGCTTTTGTCTAGTTCTCTCCCACAAATGGACTTTTCTGGTCACTTAATTCCTACTATCTGGCATAGGCACCTTTTAACAAATGGACTTTTCTGGTCACTTAATTCCTACTTTCTGGCATAGGCACCTTTAAACAAAGGTCTGGAGCTTTTCTGTATTTGTTTTATTGATTCTCCATGTCTCTGAACCATATAGAAGGACCAACTTAACATTTATTTTATAAATTAGTATCTTGTTATGTAAAGATAACGCCTTAGAGCGCCAGATTGCTTAAATAGTGGAATAGTCAATCCTAGCTTTATGGATCCAACTTAGTAAATCATCATCAGCTCCACAATCTTTACTAACTCTAATTCCCAGATATAGAAGTGGTCCTTATCGAGGATGTTCTCTCCCTGTAGTGTGATTGGGTTCTCTTGTCTGTAGTAGATTCACTAAACTTCTGATTCTTTTTTTTTATTAGAAGTCCAGTCTTTTTTGCTATTTATGAGAGTCTGGTCAGTCCATTTTGTTGTGTATGGAAGAGGAGGCAGATGTTATTGGCCAAATGCAGGTCCTCTAAATGTTGTGTTAGTGTCCACTGTATGCCGCTTTTATTATTTAAGACTTGTCTCATGACCCAATCAATCGCCATCAGTAATATCAAGGGCAAAAGCATCCCTGTCTTATTTCTGTTTTTACTTGAAATGGGTTGGTCAGCTTATTATTATTACTTGGCATGATGTGTCATCATAGAACTGTTTAGTGAATTGTGTTGCAATTCTGTAGTGATTCTCCAGATATTGAAATCCAGCCTTTTCTGGGCTTAGTCTTTTCTTTTGGGCAACTTTCAGGCATTTCAGTTTTATCCTTGTAAAGACCATGCTGGGATTGACAATAACTTGGTTGGTTTTAACTTTTTTTTAAAAACTTTTTTTTGTGTGCAGATATTTAAATATATATTAAGTGTTATGACACAATTAGAAATTAGACACCAAAATTTATGTTTCATAAAAAGGAATGCCAAGACTAGGATTTTAAAGAAAGATAGGAAATGTAAACAGACTACTTTTGACAGCTTTAGGGAGAGGCAGGATTTATGAATGTAGAGATTTAGCTTGATGACATTTGACGGTACCCTTTGTTATTATTAAACTTGTTACTCAACATCATTCATTAGCCCCGAGTACCTTTGTATTGTTGGTCTTTCACCTGCATTATTTGATTTGATTTTTTGAGGCTACCTCCATTAAGACTTATCTGTACAAGACAAAGCACGGAAGTCTAGTGTCAACCCTCATCACTATCAATGATTACTAAGTATTGTAGGTAAAGTCTTAGCGTGAGTTATACTTCCCAGGCTACAAAAACTTGCTAATTGGGCCTATCCAGAATCACAGAAGGGCTTTTACTCAGGTATATTCACACTTGACTTGATATTCTCCATTTATCAGCAGCAGGAAAAGTGCAGAGAACAAAAGATGCCTTTGTACAATGCATTCATTGACCTGACTAAGGTCTTAGTCTCAGTGCATTAGTGTTGATCAGACAATTCAATTTCATAGATGTTAGTTAACTTTCAAATGTTTTATTATTGTATAGATCTATCTTCAAAACAATTTCTATTCACTCAAACAATATCTGATGCAGGAGATAATACTTTGAAGTATAAAGTCAAAAAGGAACTTTTTTTCAAATATATATATATATATATATATATATACAAAACATTTATTTTCGAAATTGGAATCACTATGATGATTAACACATTTTATAAATATTCAATACAATTTAATTTCAATACATTTACTAGAGTCCCTGAGACCCCAAAAATGATTCATGGATCCCTTTGTTACATCTTGCAGATTCTTCTGGAATTATGTAAGCTATTCTCACATGCATAGTAATTTCCTAATTACGCATTAGTTTTAAGCTAGCTATTAAACAACTTTCATCTGGGACCTTGAAAGGCTATAATTCTATTTTTTTAAAAAAATAAGCCAGTAAAAAATAAACAACTTGTTTTTCAAATATGACATTTAACAGTGAGCTGCACTGTCCACCCAAGCTGCTAAATGTAATTATTTCCCACCAAAATATGATAAGTACGGTGCAGTTCAATGTTGCCTGCTCCAAAAGTTTCAGCATAAACAGCAGAGTTAAACAAGTATGTGTCTTGGCCCAACTCTTTTCACTGCAAATCCTCTATGTATTTGAAAAATCCACTGAAGGCATCTATCTCCATCCCAGATTTGATGGCAAACTTCTGGATATTGCCAGACTCTGGGCAAACAAACATCCAAACCATCCTAATAAGAGATTCATGCTCTCTGCATATGATGCAGCTGTAGTGGCACACACAAAAGAGGAACTTCAGTCACTAATGTCCTGCTTCTCTTAGGCCTATAAAGAGTAGCATGAAGAAAATAAATGTTATGAGGCCATTAGCTATACAACACCACCCTCAATCCTCATTGATACCATGAATTATGCTTCCTTGGATCTACTATTCAAGATTACCTGTCTCCACAAGAGGAGATCAAAAAATGCACTGGGAAGGCTGCATCAGCCTTTGCTAGAGGCAAAAATTTGGGAAAACTGGAAGCTCAATACAGTGACTAAAATTCTTCCTGGCATCTTTGAAATCCTCAGACAGCAACAACTACGCTTCCTTTGTCATGTTTGACAAATAGAGGGCAATCGCATCCTTTATGGGCAACTCGCAACAGGCTCAAGATAAACTGGTCGCCCCACCTCCGTTATGTGGATATAATCAAACGGAACATCCTCTACCACAAAGCGAAAACCACCTTAACTTGCAATATATGTGGACGGGAGTGTATGTCCAAAATTGGGGTTCACATTCACAAGAAACATGTTCTACAAGATAAACCATAGTTGTTAGGCTAAAGAAGGCTGATGAAAATCATGAGCTGCACTGTGAATAGAACTTAATTGCGCTGCTTAACTCTTTGACTCCAGAATTATCTTCCACTTTTGGATGGAATTAATTTTTCCGCCATTTTGGAGTGCGCTACTTTGCTTCGATACAACTTGTATAACTTTTTTATTTATTATTGGAAAATAATAAATTTAACTCTTTATCTCCTAACTGACGATACCAACGTTGATTCCACCAGAATGTGGTAAATAATTACGGAGATAAAGAGTTAATATACATTTAAAGAGAAATGAATGTTCTTTCTATTTGTTAAGTTTTCTAGTATGCAAATCATGTTGTTGTTGAAATTTTGGGTTTTGAATATAAAATTTAAAAATGAAAAACTTACCAAATGACATTGATAATATCCATCCAAGTGCATGTTGTAAGAAATTTATTGTCCAAATTGAATCTAAAGAACTTTTTTCCTCATTTGTATCCATTTGTATACATAAAATCATAGAAGAAACAGCAATAGACACAAAAACTATTAAACTGGAACTAATAATCCAATGTCACTACTTTAACGAAAAAGTCCAGCTCATTAGACTTAGTCCAGGTTGACACCCAAATTTATTGGTGGAAAAAATCTGAAATTGTTCTGTTTCAGTGTCTAGATCTAGAGTAGACCTCTATCTGATAGATTTAGATCTAGATGATGTAGAGACAGCCAAATTAGTTCTAGATCTACATTGAACTTTAGCTGCTTCATCAGCTAAACTTCATCGTTACTAGACCTAGGTCTATAAATTTTATAAATTAATTTACTAGATGTAGATCGAAATCATTAGATTTACTAGTTTTAGAAAAAAATATCACCCTCAGATAAAACAAAATCACTGTCATGTGAATTATTTTACTTCTTTATCAAAGAAATATTTAGATCTACAAAGCTCACTGGAAAGAACTCTAGCAATAATGAAGCTTCACAAGAAATAAATAGAATAAGATATTACAGAGCATCATCAGTATCATAAAAAGGGAATAGGTTTTTAAAACATTTTTTACTTGTTTTATACTTAACTTTGGAATGCACATTAATTTTTGTCATTTTTTTTCTTTAGATGTAATGGTACAACGGGTTCATGAAAGAGAAGAAACATATCATAAGCATCATGAACAAATTCTCATTGATTTGAAAAACATACAAGACAGCATAGAAAACGTTCAAAATTTAGGTATAAATTTTTTAAGCTTCCAACAATCTTTTTTTATGTGTCACTTAAAAATTACAAAATAATTTTCAATTGCATTTTTGTTTAAGATTAAAAATACATAAAGATTATTAATAAATAATAATTTTTTTTTCATAGATACCAAACTTCAGAAGTTGTTACAGAAGTATGAAAAACTAGATTTTCTGTATGAAGAAATGTATAGACATCTAGACAAAATGAATACCACAGTCAACCATGTTTTGTTATCGGTATCAAAACTTACTCAGCATTTTGAAGACAAAATGGCATGGCTCTTTCAATTTTTAGGAGTAACTGGTAAAAAAAAAAAGGTTGTGGTAACTACAAATGCATGATGCAGTTACTTGTGACGATTTTTGATGATAATAATTTTTTTAAAAATCTTATTTATGGGTCTCAATAGTTATTGAGATCATGTTTATGATTTCATCATTTAAAATGTCATAGGTAGAATCTCAATTCCATGTCCAGGATTCTCCTCGTAGATTTCACAACCATACAGAAATGTTGCCAATACCAAGGAGAGCATCAGTCAATCCTTGATAGTAACCCCATCATGGGTTTGAAGCTATTGCTACCTTAAAAAAAATATGCATAATTTTATTTTGTGATTTTTCTTCTTTTGTCACGCAGTTACCCTGAAATATAAATTATGTTTATAGCTTATATATATTTTTTTTAATAAAGTGGCTAGAAGGAATTTTAATAAATCTTTAATTTTTGACAGATATAAATACAAATTCTAAATCACATATAATAATGAACCTTATTTTGTAATAGTGTTGAAATAAAGCATTATTTTTACCCCTTTCATAGTATGCAGCATTACAAATACTTTTTTCAATAAAATTTTCTGGATGCTTATTATTATTTCCTTTTAATTTATATAATTTTATCTCCCATGGATTTATTTTTAGTTTTTTCATACTGTTAGTGTTTAGAAAAGATATGTGTAGAAAAACATTTATGTATTGACTACCATGAAACTTTTATTACAAGTTTGTAAAGAGTAAGATAAAAAAAATTTGGCACAATTGAATTTTTAGTGGCCCCCAAAAGGTGCTATTAGTTTTTTTATGGTCTGTCCGTCCCGTTTCAATGTTGGAAACTAGAAAAGATATTGGAAATCAGACATCATGATATTTTAGTCCATTCAAAGTTGTAATGCAACAGCTCCTTTTCTCTTTTCTTAAAGCGAAAAAATTTAATTTTTAAAATCAACTATGCAAGCAGTTTTTTCAAAAAAATACACTATTTTTACAACTATTCACTATTAATAGAAATAAAACAAACAAGGAGGCTATGTAGTAAGGGAGAAGACTATTGACCATATTTTTAACACACTTATGCAAACAGTTTTAGATTTTTTTTTGTCATAAAAATTTTGTTTTTTCATTTGCATTGCTAAATTATGTAAGTTCTTTCATAATAACTAATAAATTTACTCGAAAAATGTTAACTTTTTTTTTAAAGAGAAAAAATCTATTTAGTATGCATATAAGCCTACATGTACGCATATTGCCTTTTTTGTACACTAGGACACGAAAATATTCGGTTTATTATCTGAAAATACGCATTTTCCCCTCTAAAGCAAACAAAAAAATAATTTATATAGATCAGTCTGTCAATGTGGAGTGGGCTATTCTTATTAGATTTACCACAGATAGTATCATGTGCTCTAAGATTTAAGTGTTTACTAGATTTTCCAGTGTCTGGATACCTTGTAAAGAAATTGCCTAGAAACAAAAAATAATATTATAGAAATAGATGTCACTGATCTAGCTAAGCAAACCATTACATCTGGTGTAAGTCTCATTTTGCTTGTAACATTATTTTTAATGGTTGTAATAAAACAGGACCTCAAATCAGTGAACATCAATACTGAACATTGGGAAGACATAGCTCTAGACCACACTAGATTCTCCTAGAGACATTGACCAAGAAAGCTATGGACAGTGGAAAAACATGGTCGTAAAAGCCGCAAGAAAAACGTACAATGTGAAAAATGGCCAGCTTCTCTACCATCAAAGCAAAAGCCACCTTAACATGTGATATTTGTGGACAGAAGTTTTTCTCCAAAATAGGTCTCCACAGCCACGAGAAAAAGTGTTTTGAGATGAACCATAGTGAGATTAACCATAGTTGCTCTGCAACTAAAGGAGACCAACACACCCACTGCATCATTACTAGAGCCCTATTGTTAGCTTATATTGTGTGATGTTGAAACAACTACTAGGAAGCTTAAAGATATTAAGTGACTGGCTCTGATGGTCCTCTATCAGAAATATTTAAAATGTTGATGCAGTCTTATAGAAAAGCTAACAGACCTCTTCACTTTATACTGGCAAAATCAATAACCCTGAACTTTGCTAAGCCTTTGTCATATCCCTGTACTAAAAAGGGGACAAGTCCAAATGCCCCAATTACTGTGGCATTACCTCAGTGGTGGGAAAAACCCTTGCCAGAATACTTCCAAGGTTTATTGTTAGACTAAAGAAGTGGCATCATACGCTAATTTGTTAACCGCAAGCTGTGTTCAGTGTGAGCAAGAAGAGCACAGTCATCGGCTTAAAGAATTACTGTTACAACCATTTCTCTTGGTTTTGTTTAAAACAGTAGGTGTCAAAGATTGAACAGATTGGCGTCTGAGCAGCGCCTGATGTTGATACTGATGTTGATACTTAGAACAGTTGTTGCCTCGTCTGACCCAACATTATGATATTCTGATAAAGAAAATGCGAACAGGCAAGAATGGATAGGAATCTAAGTGAGCATCTGAGCTTGGACAAAATTCTGCACAAGCCATGGCAACTGACCATGTCGAAAGCTTTGGTTAGATCCACAAATTCATCATATAGGTCCAAGATCTGCTTTCTGCATTTTTCTTGCAATAGTTGCAAAACAAAAATCATGTTGGACGTACTTCTGTCATCTCTAAAGCCACATTGGCTCTCAGATAGCATTTTGTCCACTATAGAGTTGGTCAGTCAATCAACAAGAGGTATAGCAGATTAGATGAATGATAAGAATTAGGGAAGATTGGCACTCAAAATAATAGAGTAATTCTATTTGTTCACAAATTCTCTGCATGTCTGGTGATATTTATGGGTGGCTTTTTAGCAAAAGCCGCAGCGGCAACGTGCACCTTAAATGATGAACCGTACAGTGTTGCGACCGTATGATCCCTAGCCGACAATCGACTGTTGGCACAGTGGTACGCTAGTTGGGACGCTTCCGAGAAAGGCAGAGAGCTATACAAGCAGATGAGTAGACCAGACGCATGGTGGAAGCTCTGCTGTGCAGAACAGGCAGTCCTAGCCCAGTTCCAAGTCGGACACTGTCCAATAGGTGCATACTTTGGACGGTGGAGGGAGAACTACGACACACAGTGCCGCCATTGCTTCGAGTATGATGAGACAATAGAGCACATTCTGCATGAATGCTGAGCTCTGCAAGATGAACGATTGGGACAAGGTAATGAGAGAGATGGACCTGGTCCATGTGTGGTAGAGGGTCTGTCCTTGTATGGGGATAAGGCGACCCTACAACTCACTGCTCGCTTCCTCTTCCGTGCTCTAAGGGAGTAATCTCAGCACGGTTTATTTCAAATGGGGTATCTGATTCGGTGATATGTATGCACTAAGCAAAACAGCTGTGTTTTTGTCCAGGGCTTTTGCAAGAGATGACTGAAGCCTCTCAAGCCCTCACTCAAATGGAGTCTGATGATGATGATTTGTTTTTTCTTTTTTAGAAGAGAAAAATGATATTGCTCTTATATTTGTTTCAGTTAACCATTGATAACAACTTAGTAAAAGATATTGCTCTATATATTTGTTTCAGTTAACCATTGATAACAACTTAGTAAAAGAGCATTTGAAATTTAATATAGATGCATCAAAAACATTTTACATATTTGTTTCATTTTAAAATCTTATCTTTATCAATTTAAAAAAAACAAAACTATTTTATTTCCTCAGATAACAAATTGTCTACTGTGTCCTGCTGCCTTCTTCATATAGCTTATTTTTTTCTTTTTGCTGTGATAGCAACACTACTTGAAATAGCAGTTTCTGTTCGTCTTTTAATGTTGGTGGTAATTGTTGGAAATATTGCAGCTGAGTTAAATTATAACTATAGTATGGACTTTGCAGGATTGACTGTGTTTTTACTAGTATTATATTTTGGTAAGTATTTAGTTAGTTTTTAAATAATTTTATTACAGTCTCCTCTATAGGTCACTGCCTAAGGCTTAGCGAACAAAAACATGTTTTTTGAAATAATATACAATTATACAATCTTCCTTGTTTATATTCTCTTAAATAGCAAAGTGGATATTATGTTGGCTTGAGTAGGCTTAAGCCCACGAGTTCGAATTCAAGTCGTTCACTTCTTTAAAAAAAAAAGCATATGTAAAAAACAATCACCCAGATACCCCATTCTTTCTCCCCAACTGGTCCAGACAAATGATCACAGCGTATTGAGAACACTAAAAGCATGAAAGTTAGCTAAACAAAAACAATTGGTATAAACATTTCTAGTTGCAGATTTATAGTTGTTAGCCTAGATCTATTACAAATTTAATTACATGACTTATCCAAACCTAATTGAAAGCTTTGTTGTTTTTTTTTTTTTAATTATTTTTGTATTTTGCTTGTTTATAAAATTGTACACGTAAATTGTACTAAATAATTTTAAGAACAACTATAATGTCATTTCAGGATTTCAATTGGTGAATTCCCTAAGTCTTAAATTTTGTTCACCTCTTACAAGAGCAAGGACATCATTAAGGAGATTTTCTCAGCCTCTCACCACTCATGAGATAAACACTATGGTTTACAACATTCAAAGATTCATAGAAACATGTTGGTACTATAATTTTTCTTCTTTCATAGATTTTAACTCAATCTGTTTGTCTTTTCAATTTTCAAACTGCACAATTATTCACATTCACAGCTACACCCTGTCAGAGCCTGCAACGTGGCTGACCACAAACTGTATATATGTTGTTTGCAAAGAATCACATAAGAAGCTTTTAATTTTAAAACTCATGCCACAGATGTGACATTGAACTGTATTGTTGCTTAAAGAAATTCATTTAATAATTTAATAATAATTTAATTTAATAATAATTTAATCAGATTTAGGTTTGTGTAAAACAGTTTTCAAAACTACAATGGCTGGTAAATCAATGTTTTACCTATTGTAACATAATGGTATTATTTGTACATTTGCACACTAGCGCATCAGTGCAACACCGTTAGTTTTTACGTAATAAATGGAGTTCCTAATATGTCTTCTATTTATGTCTATTGTCTTCCCTCTTAAACACTAGTTTGTTATTTGTGTAATACAAATATTCTACTTGTCAGGGTTTATGCAAAGAAAGCTTGAAAGAGAATCTTCATTTCTTACAACTTTCAAAACACCTCTGGGAAGGTATAGATGGTTACTATTACCTTTTCGAATCACATCAGCGCCAGAAATGTACCAGAGAATTATGGATGAAATGCTTGAAGGTATTGAAGGAGCATATGTCATCATAGAAGACATTCTAATAACTGGTAGAGATGTTGAGCATCATGATCACATATTGAAACAAGTCATGCAAAGAGCAGCGGAGTTCAATCTAAAGCTGAACTATGACAAGTGCACGATAAGGCAAAACAGAGTACCTTATATGGGTCATATCTTGTCAGATATAGGTTTAGAACCAGATCCAGCAAAGATAAAGGCAATTATTGACATGCCAGCTCCTCAAGACAAAGATTGAATCAGAAGATTTCTAGGTTTTATTCAGTACCTAGCAAAATTTATTCCCAATCTAAGTCAAGCAGATGCTCCAATATAAAAGCTTCTAAAAGGTGAAGTAGAATTTCAATGGAATCATGAACAAAACAAGAGTTTTGAAGAGTTATAAAATCTTTGTACAAACCCTCTAGTTTTGGCATATTATGATGTCATCAAGAACGTAGAGTTTGAATGTGATGCAAGTAAAAATGGACTGGGAGCAGTATTACTTCAGGAAGTTTGTATAATTGCATACGCATCAAGAGCTCTCACAGATACAGAAACAAGATATGCTTAAATTGAGAAGGAAATGCTCTCAATTGTATATAGTACAAGCAAATTTCACTGCTACATATTTGGTAAGGAAGTAACATTATTCTATAATGATCACAAACCTCTGGCGCAAATCTTCAAAAAAAAACAAAAAAACTTTATTGTCAGCACCAATGAGAATACAGATGATGCTAATGAGACTACAGTGGTATGATCTGAAAGTCTGTTACAGAAAAGGCAAAGAAATGTTTATCTCAGATACACTTTCTCGTGCACATCTACCAAATACTGATATGGTGACATGTAAATTTACTGATGATTCAGTACATATGATCTCTGTAAGTGATTCAAAATACAGTGAAATTCAAGACTGTACAAGCAAAGAACTTTCAAGTGATTATGACTGGTTGGCCAGACACAAGAAGTGAGACTCCAATTGAAGTCAGGCCATATTGGGATTCAAGAGACCAGTTATCAACAAAGGTCTGAGAATAGTCATGCCACCAAGCTTATGTAAATACATGCTAAATCTGATTCACAAGTCTCACTTAGGAATAGTGAAGTGTAAGCAGCGAGCCAGAGAAGTCATGTTTTGGCCAGGCATGAATGCAGACATTGAAGTGACAGTTAGGGATTGTAGCAGGTTTGCTGAGCATCATAATCAAAATGTGTCAGAACTGCTAATGCCAACCAAGACACCAGACCTTCCATACAGCATGGTTGGATGTGATCTGTTTTTGAGGGGAAAAAGTATGTTCTTCTAGTTGACTACTTCTCAAAGTTTATTGATGTCAAAGAACTGTCACAGGAAACTACATCAGATATCATTGAAACATTGAAGAGTATATTGCATGCCATGGAATAACTAGAAGACTAAGGTCAGACAGCAGGCCACAGTTCGTTTCTAGAGAATTCCTAAATTTCTGTAAATCATACGGAATAGAGCATGAAATGTCGAGTCCTCTTTTTCAGAGTTCAAATGGCGAGGCTGAAAGAGCTACTCAGACAGTGAAGAAACTGTGGAAGTAAAGCGAAGACAAATTTCAGTTGCTATTAGACTACAGAACTACTCCACTGACTGATATTGATTTGTCGCCAGCACAATTACTCATGGGGCGCCGACCCAAAAATCTGTTACCTTCGAGCGAGGAAATACTCACACCTAAGACACCAGATCTTAAGGTGGTGAAGAAACACTTTGACTCAGAGAAACAGTCTCAGAAACATTATTATGATAAGAGGAAAGGTGTTAAGAGTCATAATCCACTACAAGACAGAACGGCAGTCAGAATGCAACTTAATTCTAAGTGGAAACCAGGAACAATAGTTTCGAAACATCCTAAGCCTAGATCATATAATGTAAAAAGTGGAAATCAGAAAGTCTTCTGAGAAAGCAAATAGATTTGACAATAATTATGACTTTCCAGATGACATGTCAGAACAACTAGAACCACAATATCTCGAGAGCCCAAGATTAGAAACTAATCTAGATGTAGAGCCGCCACTACAAACTGCTTCTTCTAACACCACTAGACCACCTGAACCTTACGTAACACACTCGGGCAGAATAGTTAACAAACCCAAGAGACTTGATTTGTGAATTGACTTTTTAGTTAACTAGTTTAGTTTGTTAGTTTTTCTGAAAAATAGATTTTCTGAATTAAAGAAGAGAGATGTAACATAATGGTATTATATGTACTTTTGCACACTAGTGCGTCAGTGCAACACCGCTAGTTTTTAGGTAATAAATGGAATTCCCATAGACATAAATAAGTATAGACTGGCCAATAAGATATTTTTATGAAGGGAACATTTGTGATTTGCAAATTAGTGTACTATACTATACAGCATAAGCAGTATAAAAGTTAAGTATTCATATCTATTTCAGCCATAACCTATATAAGTATTGCAATATTTTCACTATTGTGTTTTTTTTATCTCTTAGCGTGACTGTAATGTCAATTAATCATAATGTTTATTTTTTGTTCTGAAACTGTTTTTTTTAATTTTAGCTTATTTGGACATTCTGCTGAAAAAATCCCTAGTTTCACTAATTCAAAGTTAAGGACTGAATCCTTTACTTCTTTTTTTCCAGTGTATATTTATTTATGCTATCTATGCCATTTTGTGAATGAAAATAGTGCGGATTTGGATACACCATTTTTCTTTCACACCATGCTGCGTAAATAAGGAGGAAGTGTAGTTTTGTTTAATCTTTAAGACTAAAGATCGTGCAAATTGTCAGATTTCGGAAATCCGAATACAATGGATATACATTTTTTCAAGTTACATAAAGTTACTTCCTTTTTCCAGTCTATATATGTCTATGGGAATTCCTAATATGTCTTCCCTCTTAAACACTAGTTTGTTATTTGTGAAATACAAATATTCTACATCTATAGTGTTTACCTTATTTTGCTATAAGTAAAGAGATATTGTAAGACTCTCACAAACCGTCAACTTAATTATATGATGTCGAAGAGAGATTTTGTGGGTCTATTCTGAACTTTATCTTTGAGTGTTCGAAAGTTTTTCAAATCTTTTTTTTTTGTCAAGGTAGTATTGTCTCAAATAATCCTCCATCGTAATTGGTTTCATATCATCTTAAAAAGGGCACTTAGGCAACAGCTTGTTTGACAAGGAAAGAATAAATCCCAATTTTAAATAATCAACTCTGTACAATCTACATTATTTTTGTTAAACATTAGTTACATGTAGACAAAATGAAGCTATTTAAATAAGCATTTATATTAGATACAACAATTTTTCATTTGAATAGATGGATAAATGTTTAAAGGATCAACATGGGTACAAATGATATAACAGTGTATGAAAGAATTACATTAATTTGTTAAGTTAAAGTCATGACCTGCTTAAAGGAAATCTATTATCGTAGACCCCTGTGCACATCTCATAGACCCCCAATTTATGTTTTTCCTTTCATAGACACCTTGGAAATCTTCGTAGACCCCTGAGGGTCTATATAGCCCACTTTGGAAATCACTGCCTTAGATAATTGAACATGTTATTTCTCCCACAACCATTCTCGGATAAAGTTGAAACTTATAACAATTATTTATTGTACCAAACAAACATGAATCAGCTAAAAAATTAACTAATTAATCAATTAAAAATTTTTAATAAATTATTGAGTTTTGTCTTAAGAAAAATAACTTTTACATTATTGAGAGATATAGTTTTAAGTACAGAGTTCTTTCCCTTAGATAAGCTTTTTTTAAAGGATTAAAAAAAAATAATTTTGTTGTATAATTTAAATAAAATACTGGATCACAAGCAATCTTTTGTACACTTCATTGTATTCAAAAGATATATAGAACTATTATTAATCTAGATTTAAATATTTACTAGATATAGATCTTGCTGTTGCAAAAAAGCATTCCTTTCAATATGTCAGTTTATTTCAAGTCTTTTGACTGTTGAGAATTAATTGATTATTTAGTTCTAATTCTTTTGACTATTGTTAATGAGATCTAATTATAGAGTTAGACTACTGATTAGGTCTGTAACTAGATCTAGATCTACTCAAAAGCTGCAAATCCTCCAATCTTATAAAGAGATGTATTGATCTCCTTTATCAACTTTTATATAATAATAATAATAAGGCTTGTCTTCTAGTTCTAGTCTGAAGATAAATGAGGAATGCAGTATGCAGTGGCTATGCAACACCAGGTGTGACCTACATATTTTTTTACCACATCTAGCGCAGGCATAACAATAGTCTGACGGTGGTCGACGTCTACTCTGTGCTTTATATAATCTAAAATAAAAAAAGATCTACATCTATTCTAGCTATGGATTCGATTTTTTGTAAACCAGCAAATTCAGGAAACAGTTCTTTTGAGATGAAAGTGAGAAGGACAGCAGTTTTATTTGCAGAAATGATGGTTGAGCTTCATATCTCTCTCTCTTAGCATGACTAAAGGAATCAAACACTAGTGCTCCACAACTCAAAATTTGCAGAAAGTATCTTTTCTGGAAGATGTAAGCTACTGCTATAGTCACTAGTGATTTAGCTACTTTATTAATGGAGCCCATCGATTGGTAGGAAAACTAGTCCAATATGTGAAATATTTAATTTGTGGTAGGGGTGTAAACCAGACATTTATGTAATGGGGCTTGGATTTATCTGCATTTATCATTTAAAGTATGTTTAAGAACACACAAGAGAAAAAAATATGTTGGCAGAATAAAATCCAGAAACATAATAGGAGGGGATCAATTCATTCATCAATAGAGAACTATTAATGATATTTTGTTTGCCATAAAAATCCAAAATACCACATAATCTTTTTATTTGAACAAATCAATAGGATTAGACTCCTAAACATGTAAAGAGTTATTAACAACAATAGTGCAGCACTTCTGAAGGAAAACAAAACAAGAACATATCCATTAGCAGAACCATTCTAGATTTTTAAGAAGTGCAGAAGAATCACTGAAGTTATCTTTGCTACTTGGCTATTTGCGTATGCAAATACTGGAGGGAAAAAAGCTGTTGGAATTTGCAGAACCATGGGTGATTTTTTTCACATTGTCGTTACATTAGGAATGTCTCGAGATCCACTAGTGCCATCTTTGCTCTCTGGCTACTATATGAAACGGAAAGTTACGTTTTTTCGCCGCCATTTTGGCGCGAGATATAATTTGAAGATAATTTATGTAGCACGTAGCTCTTATAACGTAGCTTTTATAACAATGTTTATTTCACTCTACCATAATATCATATGTATAGTATGAATTCTAACACCGTCCAGCGAATTTTTTGTTTGTTTGTTTGTGATATAAAGGTTTTGCTTATTTCATGAATATGGGCCTATCATAACTTTTAAAGTAATATCCTAAAAAAAATTTTTTGAAAATAAAAGTGTGCCTCATTATAAACACACATATACAAGCCAAAATGTTCATTGAAGAAAATGATGTGAAACACAAACACACATTTAAATTTAGTAAATGATAAGTCACATTGATTAATGGACTTGTTATAGCTCATATAAAAAAGGTTTTAGGAGCATATATAAAAATAATTACTCAAATTACAAATATAATGTACGAAGGCTACTAATGTTTTATGCTGAAAAATGTATAACAAACAGATATGAATAATTCTTTTTAAAGAAATAATACAATAAACGTACATAATCTATTTTGCGCCAAAACGGTGGCGTTAAAAGGACCTTCGCGCCAAAACGTCCTGCTTCGATGTGAAAGAGTATAGAAATACAAGGGCATTTTAACAGAACAGGAATTCACTCTTAAAAGTGCTGCTCCTGGACAACATCAAGCTAATTTACTAATTGACCTAGACCAGGAGATAAGTAAGCATATACTGGTATATGTTGTCTTTGTTCTTAGCCATTTACATTTTCAGTATCTCTAAAACAAGCCTTATCTCCAAAACTAATATTCTTTACAAATTACCTGGACAGTCTGAGACAAATAATAGGCATCTAAATAGACATGGCTTAGAACATATTAATTTTTAAAGAACTGTTTGTTAACCACAACTAAAAAAATGTTGGAAATTAAATATCCTAGAAGCCTTTTATACAGCCATTTTCAAGGCATGATGAAATAAATTGAAATTAATGTCATTATTTAATTTGAATAAGTAAATAGAAGATGTCAAGATCTGCTATTGTTTCATTTATTTGTTCATGTATGATGTCTATTAGGTTTAGATAAAATTGACACTTCACCTTTTTTTTTTTTTAACTAGAACCTTTTAAAAAAAAATTAAATTAGCTCTTTTTTCTTTTCATTTACTTATTTAGTACCTGACATTCAAAATGGTAATTCACGATTTAATCCTCCAACTCCACCAAGAAGTCAGAATATAATGACCGAAAGAATGGAAGCTAGTTCACCAGCTAGACATGAAGATATTACTTTAGATAATAGTGCACTTGAGGTCAGTACGGTAACTAGAAATACATTACAAAATATTTTTTTAAAGAATGGAGGACAAATATTTTAATTTCTATATCTATTATTTTTCCAAAGATTCAGTAATTGAACAAATATTTTTAGATATGTGACAACTCAAAAAATGCTCTACATTTGTGTGTGTGTGTGTCTTATATATATATATATATATATATATATATATATATATAGGCATCTGAATGCATCTACATCTTTCTGATGGCAATGTGTTGAAGCTCCGAGTATACTATCCCAAACAAAAACAAAGGAGATGGTCATAACGGAGCTTCTCTATGCTGATGATTGCGCCCTGCTAGCTCACAATGAAAATGACCTCCAGAACGCGGTAAACGAATTTGCCTACGCTGCCGCCTCTTTCGGTCTATCTATCAACCTCGGGAAAACAGAAGTCATGTCCCAGAAGTCACCCAATGAAACATACTCGGCCCCAAAGATCACAATAAACGGACAGCCCCTTAACATGGTAGACCACTTCGCATATCTGGGTAGCATAGTGTCAAATGACGCCTCACTTTCAAGGAAAGTTGATAACCGTCTGGCCAGGGCCAGTAGCGCTTTTGGACGCCTTCAGGCGAGAGTTTGGAAGAACAAATCGCTCCGCCTACCTACAAAAATTAATGTCTACCAGGCGGTGGTTCTCTCAACCCTTCTATATGGCTCTGAGACATGGACACTATACAGAAAACAGCTAAGACTTCTTGAGTGCTTTCACCAAAGATGCTTGCGCTCCATCTTGGACATACGATGGCAGGACCGCACTACAAACAGCGATGTCCTTCGAACGCCGGTATGGGCAGTATAGAGGGACTTCTTATGGTCCGACAGCTACGCTGGGCAGGGAACGTATCCCGTATGGGAGACGAACGTATGCCAAAGGCAGTCTTTTTTGGTGAGCTAATAGGTGGTCGATGTAACAGAGGCGCCCCACGGAAACGCTTCAAAGACCAGCTTAGGCGTCAACTTTCCTTGGCTGACATTGAAGAGAGCACGTGGATGCATGCGGCGTCTGAACGAGACAGCTGGAGGTCACTCACGAAGGCCGCGGGATACACATTTGAGACCAAAAGAAAATCTGCCGCCGAGGACAAACGCAGACGACGAAAAGAAAATCTAAATCGACCACCTGCGGACAGTGGTTTTGCTTGCCCTGGATGTGGCAAAGTATGTAGGTCACGGCTGGGGCTGCATAGCCACGGGAAATACTGTATTCCTCACTAATCTTCGGACTCTAAAACAAGCCATATATATATACCGGTATATATATATATATTTGCTTACTAGCTTAACACAATATACCAGCTTCAAATTTGCTTTTTTTTTTACACCTAACAAGTTGAGCATAGTATTACATATACTGACCTATGTGGCTCCTTCCGTTTCTGAATACAATGGATGTGCCCATATAAGTCACTGGCTTTGGTTTTGTCTTACAACAGGGCAGAATCTGGAGTGACTGATCAAGCCAGTCCTGGATTGGCAGAGTGTTCCAACTATGCTGAGAAGTGAAATGCATCAACTGTTACAATCGGAGTGGTCACCATTATTTTTGTAAAATCTTATTATGTTTGGATCCTTTAATCTCTGGTCCCACATTCCTTGCTCTCAGCACAAGCTTATCAGTTCATAGAACCATCCCGAGACATGACGTTAACTGCGCTCCTCTTTCCTTAGCACTTTTGGAGCCCAAAAGTGCCCTACTTCTTTTCTATCATCATGTCTGCATCCTTCTTTTTTCGATCTGCCTTCATTAACCATCACCAAAAAAAAAAACAAAAAAACTTGCCCCAGATTTCTGTTTAGGCAGGAAAAAAGGAGGAGGCCACAAAAAGCTGTACTACCTGGCCATCATTTTTGGTGGTCAGGTGCACAGAGGAGGGGAAAAGCCTGAAAAAGATGAGCCCTTTTCTCATCTATTAGGGACTTAAGTCAGTAGTGGGAGAGCCCAAGAGTGTATCTAAGCTACGCAAGTCATTGGAACTTCTCGTAGAAGTTGATAGTAAGATACACTCTGATGGGCTTTTACGATGCAGTAGAGTCTGTGATCTTCAAGTGAAACTCATGCCACATAAGAGTCTGAACACCAGCAGAGTTGTAATCAGCTCTAGGGACCTGCTGGATAGCTCAGAGAAGGAGATAGTGGAGGGATTTCAATGAGTCACCCATGCCCGGCGCATTACCTGGCCATGGATGTTGAGGAACATTTGGAACTAGGACACCGCCAGAATATGTGAAGGCAGGATACCAACGAGTTCCAGTGAGGCCTACATACCTAACCCTATAAGGTGCTTCAAGTGCCAGGGTCGTGGACACGGCGCGACAGTTAGCAAGAGGAACACTGTGTGTGCCAGATGTGCTTGAAAAGGTCTTGAGGAGAAGGGCTGCACAGCCCAGTTCAAATACCCAAACTGTCTCGCTGGCCACTCAGCCTATTCCAAGGACTGCCCTGTGTGGAAACAGGAGGTTGCCGTGCAGGAGTACAAAGCAAGTAATGGATGTACCTTCAGCCTGGCGAAGTCGGCTGTATTGACACTACCAAGGGCCAATTCGGCTTGACAAAGACCTATGCCCAGGATTTTCCTAAGATAGGAAAATCCATAGCCGCACAGACGGACACATAGCCCCACCATCCCCTGTTATCATGCTAAAGAACAGGTTCTCTGTGCTCGCTGATGAGAGCATGTAGACTGAACAGCATGTCGAAACTGACATTCCGGAGAACCCTCCCGGAGACATGTCTGACACAGGTTCTCCTTAGAGAACCCAGCCAGACACCTCAACCTCTTCTGAATTAGAGGTTGACCAGCTCCCTATGGGTAGAACTCAAAATGTAGAGGATGCCCGAGGTGAGGGAGGAGGAAATGGCCTCCGCTCCAACCAGAGGGTCTTCCCCTCTCGCGTCCCTAGACATGACGTTAAATTGCGCTCCTCTTTCCTTAGCACTTTTGGAGCTCAAAAGTGCCCTACTTCTTTTCTATCATTTGTCTGCCTCCTCTTACTCTCAGTCTGCCTTCATTAACCATCACTCTGTCTCCTTATCTTTTAAAACCTCACAATGTCCTGGACCAGTCCGTTTGCCGTGGACTGCGACGAGTAAGGGGGGATAAAGAGATCCTGGTATTTGAGAAGTGTCTATCCGAGGATAAACTACCACAATACAATGCTTTGGCTCCGAGTTCCCCTAGACCTGAGGCCCAGATGGCCCGCTCTGCTGGCACATATCCGATGCAGCAGCTGACTGAGTATAGCACCTGTGTAGCCCTGGCGGTCTCATTCTGGACATCCGAATTGCCCAACCCCTTGTTGGACTCGATGGCGGTGCCGAACAAAGAAATTTTTTTGTATGGATAAAAAAAACAACTAAAAAAATTACTTGCCACAAAAGCTGTATTACCTGGCCATCATTTCTGGTGGTCAGGTGCACAGACGAGGGGAAAAGCCTGACAAAGTTGAGCCCTTTTTTCATCTACAAGGGACTCAAGTCGGTAGTGGAAAAGCCCAAGAGTGTATCTAAGCTACACAAGACAATGGAACTACTCGTAGAAGTGGATAGCAAAGTACACTCTGATGGGCTTTTAAAATGAAGAAGACTCAGTGATCTCCAAGTGGAAGTCATGCCACACAGTCTGAACACCAGCAGAGGTGTAATCAGCTCTAGGGACCTACTGGAATGTTCCGAGAAGGAAATAGTGGAGGGTATTGAAGGAGTCACCCATGCCCGGCGCATTACAAGGCGCAGGGATGGTGAGGAGGTCAAGACCGCCACTATTATCCTCACATTCGGAACTAGGACACCGCCAGAGTATGTGAAGGCAGGATACCTACGAGTTCCAGTGAGGCCCTACATTCCTAACCCTATAAGGTGCTTCACGTGCCAGGGTTATGGACACGGCGCGGCAGTCTGCAAGAAGAACACTGTGTGTGCTAGATGTGCCGGAGATGATCATGAGGACAAGTGCTGCAAAGCCCAGTTCAAATGCCCGAACTGTCACGCTGGCCACTCAGCCTTCTCCAAGGACTGCCCTGTGTGGAAACTCAGAAGAAAACACTGCGTAAGAACTTAGCTCCGAAGAAACAGGAAAGCCCTGTTGTCATGCTAAAGAACAGGTTCTCTGTGCTCGCTGATGAGAGCATGGAGACCGAGCAGCAAGTCGGAACCGACACTCCGGGGAAACCCGGAGACATTATGTCTGACACGGGTTCTCCCCAGAGAGCCCGACCGGACACAATAACCTCTACAGAAATAGAGGTTGACCTACTCCCTAAGAGGAAAACTCAAAATGGAGAGGAGGATGCCCGAGGTGAGGGAGGAGGAAATGGCCTCCGCTCTAACCAGAGGGATCTCTCCTCTCCAGAGAGAAAGACTCCCCCCAAGAGGGGGGTGTCCTCCGACCTCTCCACCCAAACAGAAATTGAAAAAGGTCATCGGAATAAAGGGAAACCCCTTTGGGAGCCTCCCAAGGCCTTATAGATCCAAGTAGGTCATTTTGAATAAGCCATGGGTTCCAGAATTGTACAGTGGAACTGTAGAGGCCTCAAGGCCAATTACGAAGAAATGTAGTTACTGATGGACTCTGAGACTTCTGTAGTTGTCTGCTTACAGGAAACATTTCTGAAAGACAGCATCAGTTTCCGAAGCTACATTGCTTACAACAGAAATGTTGAGGATGCAGAGAGAGCATCAGGTGGAGCCTGTATCCTTGTGAAGGACAACATCCCCCATGAGAGGGTAGAACTAGAGTCTGTATCCTTGTGAAGGACAACATCCCCCATGAGAGGGTAGAACTATAGACCACACAACAGTCCGTAGCAGCTAGGATTATCCTACACAAGGTTATCACTTGCTGCAGCCTGTATCTACCACCAAGCACTCCATCAAACCCAACACACAAGAAGGACCTATTGAAACAACTCCCTCGCCATATATTATCCTTGGGGATTTCAATGCCCATAACACAATGTGGGGATCCAACAATACTGACACAAGAGGTCGCATGCTGGAGGATATCTTCATCCAACATGATTTATGCATACTCAATGATGCATCACCGACCTACTTGCACCCAGGAACTGGATCCCTCACGTGCATTGACCTCACCATATGCGTCCCCGGACTTCTGGACGACTTTAAATGGTCAGTTAGTGATGACCTACGGGGAAGTGATCATTTCCCAATCATCATTACTAACAATCTCCCCTCATTGGGACGACCTCAGCGGTGGAAACTAAACAAGGCCGATTGGGAGCAATTCCAAAAAAGATGCTTCGATGATATCACAGAAAGTATCCTCGATGAACATAACCCAGCTGATATTTTTGCTATCAAGCTACTCGACATTGCCCGGAAAGTTGTCCCCCTTACCTCTGCAAATCCAAAACGGCCCAGCAAACCATGGTTTGATGCACTTTGCAAAAGTACTATTAGCGATAGGAAAAAACGACTGGATGCATTCATAAAGAATCCTTCCCAGGAAAACCTAAAGCTATTTGGGATAGCTATAGCAAAGGCTAGACAAACCATACGGTCAGCCAAAAGAAATTCTTGGAGAAGTTTTGTCGGCAGTCTGGATTCCAAAACTTCTGCTAGAGCGGTTTGGAAGGCAGTAAGGCGAATCACATGGACAGAATCTAATGCAATAGGGCATTTGAAAAACCAAGGACGAACTGTCACGCCCCCCAGAGAAATAGCTGACTGCCTTGCATCCTCAATAGCAGAAAAATCATCCACTGCACACTACAAGCCAGAGTTCCAAAAAGTCAAAACCAGGGAGGAAAGACACCCCATTGATTTCTGGTCAGAGAACAATGAAGATTACAACAAACCGTTCTCGCTTGAGGAACTGAGGGATTCGCTGTACAAGTCACATGACACAGCGCCTGGAGAAGATGAAATCCATTACCAGATTACACCTTCCCGAGCCCTTATTGGCAGTCCTGCTAGGATTTTATAACTGTGTGTGGCAAACAGGCGTTTTCCCAAGCAGCTGGAGGAAAGCCACAGTTATACCGATACCTAAACCGGGATGAGACGGCTCTGACCCAGCTAACTACCGACCTATAGCAATAACAAGCTGCATCTGCAAAACCATGGAAAGAAAGGCTGGTCTGGTACCTGGAGAGAAATAAAGTAATCTCCAACTACCAGTGTGGATTCTGGCAGGGGCGGACAACAACCGACCACCTGGTAAGGCTGGAAGCATACATCAGAAACTCTCTACTCAGGACGAGAACATCTAGTAGCTGTATTCTTCGATATAGAAAAGGCATATGACAAGACCTGGAAACATGGCATTCTACATGACCTGGAGCTTATGGGACTTTGTATCAGAATTCCTGAAGGACCGAAAATTTCAGGTTCGAGTGGGTAACTCTGCCTCTGACACCTTTGAACAGGAAATGGGCATACCCCAGGGCAGCATTCTGTCATTCACCCTGTTCAACATTAAAATTAACAGCATCATAAATGCTCTATCTCCCTGGCATAGAGTGCTCACTGTATGTTAATGACTTTGTCATTTTTACATATGGGAAAAATATGATCACCTTAGAAAGAAAGTTACAGTTCAGTTTAAACAAAATTCAAAATTGGGCAAATGATAATGGTTTTAAATTTTCGGACTCCAAAACAGTTAGTATGCATTTATGTAATTTAAGGGGACTCCACCCAGATTTATCCCTCCTTAATTTTAAAAAAGAAAACTCTGACCCAAGCCTATTACGAGTCCACTTTAGAGAACTGCTGGAGAGCTACGGAGATTGTGGCACCATCTACACTGACGGATCCAAAATGGATGGAAAGGTCGCGTGTGCCTGCTCCTTTCAGAACAAAACAGTCTCCCGTATACTCCCTGATGGATGCCCCATCTTCACGGCCGAATTGCATGCACTGTCGCTTGCACTAATGGCCGTTAAAGCATCAGAAAGGAGAAAATTTATAATCTGCTCCGACTCCAAATCTGCATTGCAAGTTTTGGGGCGGATGAAGACTGACATTCCATTGGTACATAAGTGACACAGAAGCTAAACCAGTGTCAGGAACCCAAATTCCCTACTTGGACCTGAGACAAAGTATTGCCACTGCCATCTATCAAGAGTCCACTTTGTGAGTATTGTGATTCTCGCCTCACAGTGGAACATATCCTTATTGACTGCCCCAGATACCAGGATGTCAGGGAGAAGTTTTTTATAGCCACTGACTTACAAATACTGTTTGATACTGTCGACCCTAGGAAGGTACTGGGCTTTATCTGGGAGGTGGGGTTATCTGCGAGGATCTGATTTGTGAGTCTGTAGACACGTACTATTTACACTAGATTTTTATCAAATATTTACATTTTTACCTATACTATTTTAACTGTAAATAGAACTTGATTTTAATGAGTTAATTGTATGGACTTTGACCTTTTTATAGAGGGAAAGTAGTCCTAAAGGGACTGCGGGCACGACATGGCCTATACTGTGCCGATGTGCCTAAAACTAAAACTAAACCACCCAGATCCTGAACTATTTATAAACAAAAAGAAAATCCCCGTCGTAAAAACTACAAAATTTTTAGGCCTCACCCTTGACTCCAAATTTAATTTTCTCCCCCACATTAAGGAACTTAAGAAGAAGTGTCAAAAGACGTTAAACATACTTAGAGTACTCAGCCATACGGACTGGGGGGCTGACAGAGACACCTTGCTGCTGCTGTATCGAAGTTTAATCCGATCCAAGTTGGATTATGGATCCATGATATATGGAGCAGCAAGGAAGTCCTATCTGAAAATACTCGAACCAATCCAAAATGCTGCCCTGCGTCTCTGTCTCGGCGCGTTCCGCACGTCACCAATTCCAAGTCTACATGTGGAGGCTGGAGAGCTCCCCATGGACATAAGGATGAAAAAGCTTGCAATGCAGTACATAGTAAAGCTAAAATCCAACCCCACGAACCCTGCTTTTGACCCCGTATTCTATCCCACATATGCTGAACTATACATTCAAAGGCCTAACGGCTGTATGAGAATCCATCCAAAATTTAACCCCACCCATGACCAAATTTCTAAAATAGAAACCCCACAAAATCCTCCTTGGCTAACTAATAAACCCAAATTAAATTTATCCCTCCTTAATTTTAAAAAAGAAATCACAGACCCAACCCTATTACAAGCCCCTTTAGGGAACTGCAGGAGAGCTACGGAGATTGTGGCACCATCTACACCGACGGATCCAAAATGGATGGAAAGGTCGCGTGTGCCTGCTTCTTCCGGAACAAAACAATCTCCCGTAGACTCCCTGATGGTTGCTCCGTCTTTATGGCCGAATTACATGCAATATCGCTTGCACTTATTGCCGTCAAAGCATCGAAAAGAGAAAATTTATAATCTTCTCCAACTCCAAATCTGCATTGCAAGCTTTGGAGCGGATGAAGAGTGACATTCCATTGGTATATAAGTGCCTAAAGCTGTTAGGCCAAATAACAGCCAGCCATAGGGATGTCACCTTCATCTGGGTCCCCTCCCATGTAGGCATAGAGGGAAACGAAGTCGCAGACAGAGAAGCAAAGAAAGCCCTAAACCAAACAGTGTCAGGAACCCAAATTCCCTACTCAGACCTGAGACAAAGTATTGCCACTGCCACCTATCAAGAGTGGCAGGACCGATGGGAGGCTGAGAATCACAACAAACTCAGGCAGATCGTGGCGGATGTCCGGTGGCGGCCCATATCTAAGGGTCTGACAAGGCGTGGTAGCACGACCACGTCCAGACGTAGGATTGGCCACACCTACATCACACACTCTTTCGTGCTGAAGAGAGAGGGGCCACCACTTTGTGAGTATTGTGATTCTCGCCTCACAGTGGAACATATCCTCATTGACTGCCCCAGATACCACGATGTCAGGGAGAAGTTTTTTTTATAGCCACTGACCTACAAATACTGTTTGATAGTGTCGACCCTGGGAAGATACTGGGCTTTTATCCGGGAGGTGGGGCTGACTGCGAGGATCTGATTTGTGAACCTGTAGTTACGTACTATTTATACTAAATTTTTATCAAATATTTAAAATTTTTACCTGTACTGTTTTAACTGTAAATAGACCTTGGTTTTAATGAGCTAATTATATGGACTTTGACTTTTTTATAGAGGGAGAGTGGTCCTTAAGGGACTGCGGGCACGACATGGCCTATACTGTGCCGATGTGCCTAAAACTAAAACTAAACTAAACTAATTTTTTTTTTACCTTTACTATTTTAACTGTAAAAACACCTTGATTTTAATTATTTCATTGTATACAATTTGGCCCTTGTGTAGAGGGAGAGTGGTCCTTAAGGGAATGCGGGCACGACATGGTCTAAACTGTGCCGATGTGCCTAAAATCAAATTCTAAACAAACTCATAATCCCTTTAGCTTCGCTCATAGAATTTGGTGACTGTAGTTTAGTTTGGTTTAGAATAATATTGAAGAGTGGGTTTTCAACCTTAAAACTTTATGTAGGGGGATTTTAAACTTAAAGCCTTCTGGCTGAGAGTGGTTTAAACTCAACCACCCCCTGTCTACGCTCATAGAATTTTGAGTGTGTAATTTACTCTTTTTTTTATTCAAGAGGTGGTATTTAGCTTTAAAACCCGCTGAGGGGGTGGGGCTTAAACACAAAACCCTTTTGGATACACTCAAAGGTGGCTGTTGTTGCTTATTCTTATATTGAAGAGGGAGTTTTATCGTTAAAAAAATTCGGAGGTTTTAAAATAAAATAAAAACATTAGCCATCCTTTTGGAATTCGGGGATTGTCGTTTGCATTTTTTTTGTGTTTTATAGAAGAGGGAGGTTGAACCGCAAAACTCTTCTGGAAGGTGATTTTAAACTCAAATACCACCGTAGGCTGCGTTGGGGCAAGGGATGGTTTAATATCAAAATCTCACCTAAAATAAATAAAATCAAAGGAAAAAATCAAATCAATCATTTGGCGGGAGGGGGTTTGAAGACTGCTTTATTGATCCTTACGGAAATTTTTTGTGATTACAAGGACTCTTTTCTCATCTAAAGACAACACAACAGAAACATACCGGTACACATAAATACAACAGACACAACATAAAGAGTTCATTCAGCGACTAAACACATGCATCTTGTGCTCTACATGTTCCCTGATCAATGAGAGGCGGTGATAGAGTCTGACCGAGTGAGGTACCCTTATGATTATGCCAGTACTAAAAGTCTTAATGCAATCCTTTTTTTTTTTTTTAAGAATGGTATTCCTATGCGACAAAGATTAACTGATCAGCTACGCTCAAGAGCTTCAAGATCTTCAACACCATTAGCCACTCAATCGAGGTAAAAGCCTACAGAGTTTATCGAAATCTTTTACACATAAAGTATATATATATATATTGTGTTGCCTTGCCATTCCTTTGGACCCGGTCAGTATGGAAGAGAGGCGAGTGTTGACGTGTGGGCAGCCCAGCACCCGCAAATTCACGCCCAGGCTTTCACCCAGCAATGGAGAGGTCACTCCATCTCTGACAGTAATGTCTCTGAAAAAACACGGGGCGTGGTAGTTACCGGTGATAAGTTCCTAGCTGATTGGCGTAAGCTGGAACGCCAGGGACCACTCTTGACGGTAGGAGGGGCTTTCTAGCCTCACTGGATAGCTACTGCCTGCCTTAAGTCGAGCAGCCCTCGGACAATAAAGTGCTATCCCGCCACAGCTTGCCGCACCTCTGGGTGCTTGGTGCTAAGACAAAATCAAAAAGCAAGCTGCAAACCCGCACCTGCAATTACAATCAAAAGAAAACCCTTAACATTAATGCGTTTTGCAAGCTGGAACATACGGACAATGTGTCCTGGCTTCAATACTGATCCTGAATTCGTTACCGACATGCGTCAAACAGCTATCATCGACAGAGAACTCAGCAGACTAAACATTGATGTGGCCTGCCTGCAAGAAACCAGACTGGCAGACAGTGGATCTATTACAGAATGCAATTATACATTCTACTGGCAAGGAAAACCAGAACAAAGCCCCAGAATTCATGGTGTCGGATTCGCAATAAGAAACAGCCTCGTCCCCTGCATTGAGATGTTTCCCTTCGGCAATGAAAGAGTAGCACACATAAAATTTGCATCACCACAAGGCAAGGTTAATATCATCTGTGCTTATTCACCAACCCTTGCTGCACCGGAAGAGGAAAAAGACAGACTCTATCAAGTACTGGAGGACGTAATTAAAAGTATTTCAAAGTCCGAGCACCTCTATATAAACGGAGACTTTAATGCCCGTGTTGGTGATGAAAATGATGCGTGGCCAAAATGCTTGGGACCTCATGGAGTGGGCAAAATCAACAACAATTGCCAAAGGCTACTCGAATTCTGTTGCTCTCATGAACTATGTGTGACAAACACATACTTCCCTGGCAAGGAATGCCACAAAGTCTCGTGGCGGCACCCACGATCAAAAAGGTGGCACCAGCTTGACCTCTGCATCACTCGAAGGGCGGATCTGAAAAGTGTTACCCACACCCGCTCATACCATAGTGCGGACTGCAACTCAGACCATTCACTTGTGCTAAGCAAGATCAAACTAGCTCTCAAGAAGGCTTATACCTCCAATCAACCTGGAACTAGGCGAATTAACGTCAACCATGTAGGAGACCCGGAGAAGTCTGCACTCTTTGGCGAGCTCCTAAACAGTTCAATTCCCTCGTTATGTGACGAAGAAGACATCTCCACTAGATGGGAGAAATTAAGAGACGTGATCTACAGCTCAGCAATTACCGCATTTGGACCTCAAAAGCACAAAAATGTAGACTGGTTTGAGGCGAATATAGCACAGATGGAACCTTGCATCGAGAAAAAGCGATCTGCACACCTTGCTCACAAGACAATGCCTAGTCCAAAATCTTTGCAAGCCTTCAAAGCTGCTAATAAAGAGGCAAAACAAATGGCTAGACAATGTGCTAACAGCTTCTGGAGGGATACCTGCAACAGAATTCAAGAAAGTCTCTACCTAGGAAATAGTAAAGCTCTGTTTGATGGCATTAAAGCGGCCCTGGGTCCAACAATGTCTAAGCCTGCCCCCCTCCTATCAAAATCTGGAGAATAAATTACAGATCAAACAAAGCAGCTAGAACGATGGACAGAGCACTACCTCGATGTCTATGCCACACTGAATACAGTAGACGATGTCGCCCTGGCGTCCCTACCAGATCTCCCAGTATTGGAATGCCTAGATACCATTCCTAGCCTTGATGATCTAAAAAAAAAAGCAATTAACTGCATGAAAAATAGAAAATCCCCAGGGAGTGATGGCATCCCAGTAGAAGTAGTTAAGGTCAACGATTCAGTCCTGCTCCCTGAACTCTATAATCTCTTATGCCGCTGCTGGGAAGCAGGTCATGTCCCACAGGACATGCGTGACGCAAATATAGTCACAATATACAAAAGAAAGGGGATCGGAGTGACTGCAACAATTATAGGGGTATCTCTCTCCTCAGCATAGTTGGGAAAATCTTTGCTAGAGTGGCACTATCCAAGCTGCAAGTGATAGCTTCTAGAGTCTACCCAGAATCTCAGTGCGGATTCAGGAGTGGCAGATCCACCCTAGACATGATATCCTCTCTTCGACTACTGCAAGAAAAATTCAGAGAGAGAGACAGACCCCTGTACATCGTCTTTGTTGATCTGACTAAAGCCTTTGACATGGTCAGTAGAAGTGGCCTTTTCAAGCTCCTGAGGAAAATAGGTTGCCCTCCCAAACTACTGAAGTTCATTGAATGTTTTCACGAGGAAACGAAATGTACTGTCAAATATAATGGAGCCCAATCAGCACCTTTTGAGGTTAGCAGTGGTGTCAAGCAGGGATGTGTGCTCGCACCTACTCTGTTTGGCATATTCTTCTCTTGTCTACTACATTATGCTTTCAGCGACAGCAACGAAGGTGTATATCTCCACACAAGATCCTCTGGAAAACTATTCAATATATCAAGGCTGCGGGCAAAAACCAAGGTTAGGAGGATACTTATTAGGGAACTCTTGTATGCTGATGATGCAGCTATTGTAGCTGACTCTGATATTCAGCTCCAGACCCTGGTTGACAAACTATCTGCTGCTTGCCAGAAGTTCGGCTTAAATATTAGTCAAAGCAAGACCAAGATACTGGTTCAAAACACTAATGCTGCTCCTCAAGTAAACATTAATGGTCAACCACTTGAAATTGTTGATCACTTTTACTATCTTGGCTCCATCATATCCAACGATGCTCTACTGGATAAAGACATCAACAATAGGATAGCCAAAGCAATGGGCACCATGTCAAGGTTGCAGAAAAGAGTGTGGGACAACATATTGCTGACTAACAATACTAAAGCCTTAGTCTACCGGACCTGCGTGATGAGCACCTTGCTATA
>JADKLZ010081101.1:7892339-7903382 GCA_021533235.1 Biomphalaria straminea
CGCCCCCCCCCCCACTCTATGCCCATCACTAAGTCAGCTAGTTCATTATCTGTCCCTGCTAGGCCATCTATGTCATATGCGAAGCGCAAGTAATTCTTTTCTCCCAGTGCCTTATACAGTACCGGTACTTTCATAATAGCCCTGGAAAGCATCTTCCATTATCTTTTCAACGAAGATATTGAAAATAGTTGGTAAAAGTTGACAGCCTTGTTTTACTCTTATTGTGGTTTTAAACCAGTCCCCAATGTTATTGTTGAAGTACACCGCACTAGTAGCTTCATTGTAGATGTTCTGGACTACTTTTATTATGTTTTTGTTTATATTGTACTTTTCCATCGTCGCCCAGAGTGCCCTTTGCCATACTCGAAAGCTTTCTTGAAATCAGTTAAGACATTAAAAAGATTCTCTTGGTATTGAAGGTGTTACCGTTTTTCTCACAGTGTCACGTAATGTACTCCTTAGGGTTGGATGATTTCAAATAAAATGTTAACAACAATTCACTTAACTTCGGCAAATGCGATAACTTGCTCATAGCAGTCATTGGAATTTTCATATAGATTACTAGTTTGTTAATAACAATGGTAGAAACTCGGATTGTGAAGATTATATTAGCAGGTGTAGAGAACAACCGTGAGCAATGATTTTCAAATAAGTGTATTGTGTCTACTTCTGTGAATTTATAAATGAAATAAGATTTTGATTTGTGTTTGTAAAGCATGTTTAATATTTTCGTGATTCAAGGTCGGGGAATAAAAGCATTTATTTCGTTATTAAGACTTATAATTTGTATCTCCAGCAATACGGTGGAATTTTAATTACTATCAGACATAGTTCTTAAGAATCAAACAATACAAATTTCAACAAGTGCACCGTATCACACAGCATCATTGGAATTAATCCTTTCAGACTCAATCCATCTGAATCCCTCACAGTAATAAATAGCCTAAAATATAAACAGTATGAATATTAGTTCTATTAATGACAATAATGTAACTTGACTGACTGTATCAACTGACCAACAATTACCGTGATGTATGCGCCTTGGTCTTTCTTTCTTCTATAGTATTTTAAAAATAATTAACCATTAATCACAACAACTATTGACCATTTCTTTGAATATTCTATCATGCCAACGATTGCTTTACAAAACAACTTAAGTTTTACTTCTGACCTACTTTGTTTTACCTGGGCAAAATGAACAGTTGAACACGACATGATCCTTCACTGACCACAACAATATGTGTTGCCCTGAAATGCCCCACGCCGAGTTTAGAGTCAATGACTTTTAATGCCTCACAGACTGCGATGACCTCCGCATCAAAACTGCAAAACTACCACATGGTCCAAAGATTTGACCGAGAAAGAAAATCGATGTAGGTTCCATAGCCTGCTTTTCCAGAATCTATCGATGCCGACCCATCAGTATATGCAACAATGACACTGGCCTTGAAGGCATTAATGGTCTCCGGTGCTAGAATTTTAAGGTCGTTAGATGAACGACTTAGCTTAGTGGCTTTAGGGTCTATTAGTTTCGAGCATATGTCTGGATGTCATTGGGCGATACCAAGGGGGATGAAAACTTTGAATGTTTTGTCGGTAGGTGGAGAGACCAGGTTTATCAGATAGTCTAGTGGCAACATGCATCAAAGACTGCATCTGGATACGTCTTTTCTAGCTGGGAGGTATTCATCCAGCCTTTTATACCGCTCTTAAGCAAGTCAGTATTAACCGTTCCCTCTTAAGGTTTAGTAGACTTACATTAGCCATTATTTCAGCTGTAATAACTGAGCTTGTTCTTAAGGTCTTACAGACTGTATTTTATCAAGTTGTTTAAGAGCTGTCCTAGAACTATAGATTTGCACCGGTAGACTGTAGTCTTTCCTAAATACAGTGATCGAAGCATGTCTGCTCGGGCTCCCCACTTAGTGGATGCCAGCTTCCGCACAATGTAAAGTTTCCCTGAAGTCTTTCTTGCAACTTCCTGGATGTGCTTGTCAGGAGGGGTTTGTTGTCTCGGGCTTATCTAAGGTATGAGGTACTTGCCCAGGATCCCTCCTGCACAGTGCAAACCAAAGCAAATAGTATCGGCATATGTAACAGTGACTGGCTAACATTGAATAAAAGTTATTTAACTGACCATTTAGTGAATAACAACAGTGGTCAACCTGAACAACTAATAAGTGTCATCGAAGACAAGATAAAACTAAAACATCATCGATTATCCAACAATTGTCAACATTAACAACATTTAATAATACGAAATTGCAGATTAATAGACTGTTTACATGTATATCAATATCATTAATAGTTATTTAAATAGTCACCAATAACACACCTTTCACTCCATCTCGGCGCCCTACAGAACATCAACTTCATTCACCTCTAACAACGATAGCTACATCGATACGGCTGCAAGGGGGAAAATGCGACACTCTTTTCCCTTGCCCCAAGCCTAACACCCGTTACAACGGGAAAACAGACCATCAGCTAAAAAACCCAAGCTCTCTCTTGCGGGAACTAAGGATGACGTAAAAACACACATACAGAATATTCTAGACAACATAACCTACCTAATATAAACTACTTCCTATACGCTCAAACACCAATATTGAATACAAAAAGAAAACTTCACGCGCGCACGATAGTGCTCACTTATTTTTAGTTTGCGATCTAAAGTCACACCAAGGTATTGGGTAGCTTCTCCATGCTGAGAGCCACTCCGCTAAGTGAGAGTCAGAAAGGTTACCCGACAATTCCAGCCCCGAACGTGTACAGAGAATAGACAGTCCTGGAGGTGTTTATTTCTAACCTCCATATTTGTGTGTATGAGCAGAGCGTATGGACCAAATCATCGGCATATTGCAGATTTTGGCATTTTAGCTGAGCCTGTAGGTCATTTGTGAAGGCCATGAAAAGGACGCTAACCAGGCCGTCATATTTTATCATACGCCTGTTTTAAGTCAATGAAGACTGCTTATGTGCTTTCGGTCCTTTGGAGTCCATCTGCCACGCTCTTCTCAAAGATGTTGACTTGGTCAATAGCGGACATTCCAGCCCTGAAACTAGGCTGTTCCGGAGCTATAAGACGGGCACTCTCAATATACCGAATCAGATACCCCATTTGAAATAAACCGTGCTGAGATTACTCCCTTAGAGCACGGAAGAGGAAGCGTGCTGTGATTTGTAGGGTCGCCTTATCCCCGTACAAGGACAGACCCTCTGCCACACATGGACCAGTTCTCTCTCTCTCATTACCTTGTCCCGATCGTTCATCTTGCAGAGCGCGACATTCGTGGAGAATGTGCTCTATCGTCCTCGAAGCAATGGCGGCACCGTGTGTCGAAGTTCTCCCTCCATCGCCCAAAGTACGCACCTATTGGGCAATGTCCGACTCGGAACTGGGCTAGGACTGCCTGTTTCGCACGGCAGAGCGTCCACCATGCATCCTTTCGGTCTGGTCTACTCATCTTTCGGTTTTCGCTAAAAAGTCAGCCCTCTGCAGACTTACCAGACCACAATGGGATGGAACCCACTGTATAAAACTATTTACATTGAGCTGCAGAAGGCGCTCCACCTCTGCGAGGAGTGCTTTATCCCGTCCAACACCTGCAAGCTGCCCTTCAAGGGCATCGAGGGCAGAGATTGAATCGGTAAAGATGACCACGTCCGCTGGGGCCGTGGATCCATCCCCGACTCTTTCCGCTACCCACGTCAATGCTGCGAGCATTGCTTCGAGCTCAGTTTCTGTGCTGCTCTTGCCACTGCAAGGCCCACTCAGCTCCACACTTTCGGGGTTGCCTGAGAGTCGCACCACCGCCCCATATCCAGCTTGTGTAGTGCCCTCGAGCATCTTCACGGAGCCATCCGCGTAGATAGTGGTCACTCCGGCCGGGTACGAAGCGATGGTTTCTCTGGCGGTTTGTAGTAGCCGTTTAGGATCGCACTGCTTTGTGACTGCCGGGTCGATCAAGCTCCTTTGCACCGTCGGCATGCGAAAAGCTTTGTCAGGGGGGAAGGAACCGGTCGGGGAAAGAGCAGCCCGCTCTTCCGGTAGATTCATCTCTCTGACCAGCCCACGCGCTACATGCATGAAGCAGGGCCGGTTTTTGAGACGTCTCTTACCCTCCCAGTTGTCGACCAGACTTCTGAGGGGGCATCCCTCCTCCAGCCGTCCGTATCTCTCGTGAGCTAACACGACGGCTCGCTCTCTGCGCAATTTCAACGGCGGCACATTGGCCATGATCTCGCCAGCGTCGACTGGCGTGGTGCGAAACGTACCGCATATGAGTCTTATGGCTTGGTTCTGGACCGCATCGAGCTTCTAGAGACGTTTGCGAGGCCCATACTTGAACAGGGAGACTGTAATCCTTGTGAGATCGAACTGCACCCATGTACAGTGATCTCAGTACACCCGCATTCGCCCCCCACTTCGTTCCAGCTAGCTTCTTTACGATGTTCAGCCTCTCGGAGGCTGTTTCACGTACATGCTGTATATGGTCGCAGTGTCAATTTCTGATCGAGGGTGACTTCTAGGTACTTGGGCTTTTTATCCCATTCCAGAATCTTTCCGTCCATCCTGAGCTCAACTGGTTCTTTGATAATATCACGTCCTAGTGTGAACCAAGAGTAAACACACTTCGAGTGGTTCACCTCAAGGCCCCATAGCCTGGCGTAACAGGACACTGTCGTCAGCGCCTGTTGCAGAGTGCCAATGAGCTGCTGGCGTTCTCTGCCCGACCCCCGGAACACAATATCGTCTGCAAACAGTAGTTTCTGACATCGTAAGAGGCCCGGCAAGTCGTTTATGAACACTAAAAATAGTGAACAACTGAGCGCCTTGAGGCACTCCCTGCTCTAGCGGAAGTTTCCTCGACACGTTTTTACCAACACGTGTTTGCACCGTTCGTTCCGTGAGGAAATTTTGTATCCACCTAAGCATATTAGAACCCACTCCAAGGTTCATAAGTTTTAACAACAGGCCAGGCCGCCAAACTCTGTCATACGCTTGTTTCAGATCGATAAAAACCGCTAGCGTCGACTGACCAGGTTGATTTGTGTTGCCCCACTGGAAGCCGTCCGCCACTTTCTGCATGAATAGCGTCACTTGGTCCATCGAATTGCGATTGTGCCTGAATCCGCCCTGTTCAGGTGCAATTAGACCTTTCGTTTCCAAGAACCATACGAGCCTTCTGTTGACCACGCGTTCCGCCGTCTTCCCAACGTTGGACGTCAACGAAATGAGTCGATAACTTTCCGCACGATCCGGGACCTTCCCCTTTTTCAGTAGGGGAACTATCGTTGCCTCGCGTCAAGCCTTGGGGAAATCCCCTTTAGTCCAAGTCCGATTGACCACTTCCAACAGTTTCCGTCTGCCAATGGAGCCAAGATTCTTTAGCATCTCGTTGCTAAGACCATCTGGCCCCGGAGCTTTCCGTAATTTGCACTTTCGAAGTGCAGTTGCTAGCTCTCCATGGGTAAAAGCGTTTGCGAATGTACTCGTCTCGTCTTCGCCATAGACCATGCAGCTTTTTGTTTTGGCCTTTCTGATGCCATTAAGGGCGTTCGACACGTCGCTCAGTTTCGCCGACTTAGATATGGCCGCGAAGGCACGGTTTAGAGCGTCCGACCTGTGTTGGTCTGTGACCGCCATGCCTTGGGCCGTTAGCAGGGGCGCTGCTGCTTTTGGTTCTTTCGCCCTCGCCAGGTTATTAAGGAGTTTCCATGCCTGTCGTCCGTCCGCAAGGTCTAGGTGGGCACAAGTCTCAACTCATTTTGTCTCGTACCCTCCGCAATAGCTTCCTTCACCTCAACCGACAGCTTATTGTAAGCGCGCCTGGTATTATCGTTTGGTCGACGACTGTGCCGCCTGCGTGCGGCCCTCCTCAGTCGGACTAGGCGTGCCAAAGCGGGAGACCAAAAGGGCCTAAACCTGCGCCCTCCATATGACCTGCGGATAGCCCTAAGAGCGGCGCTCAGAATTGCCTTAACGAAGAGTCCCGGTTAATGCATCCATTTTGGATTTCTAGCCCGCTCAAAGCAGCATCCGATGCCGCCTTAAACAGACCCCAATTGGCACGATTGTACACCCATTTTGGTTCTGTATATGGGGTTTTCGTGCTGAGTTTCTCGAGTTCGATTGTGACCAGGACCGGCAGGTGATCGCTACCGAAGTCCTCGAGCACGTCCACTCTTGATTGCAACTTTAGATCAGCTGACACTAGTGACAAGTCTGGTCGCGACACGCCCCCGTTGCCAGTGTGCAAGAAGGTCGGGGGGCAGTCTTTACCCTGCAAGACAACCAGATTTGCAAGACAACGCATATCTCGAGCAGTCGCCGCCCTCGGACATCTGTCTCCGGGAACCCCCAGGTGGGTGACTTAGCATTAAAGTCGCCTGCAACGATCGTTCTTGTGCCGAAGGACTCACGCAGTTTGAATTGCAGCTCAGATTTGGGTGGGTTGTACAAGTTTACGCATGTGAATCGCTGACCGAATTTGAACACCTCAACCGTAAGTGTATCCGTCTGACCGGGTCCCGCAGGGGCGCTGGATTCCACAACACGGGCCGTTAACGAATTCCTCACAAACGTTACTAGTACTTGGCACCGCGAGCAGGAACACCGGCAAGCCGTAAAGCCAGATAGGAGAGGTGGTCCCTCTTCCGAGCGTTGAGTTTCCTGACACAGATTGACATCTACCTCGTATAACTCTGCAATTGTATGGACCTCGACCCGTTTCGACGAGAACTGCCTGCTCCTCTTAGCGTAAGAGGACATACCGAAGATCGTTTCTCACAACGTTCGTAACTAATGCCATCAATGATGCGGCTTTCGTGCAATGCCGGTGTTATTGGAAACACTAGCTCCGAGACCTCCCAACGTTTACGGTGCGCTGTTACCTCTAGCACACCATCTCCTGGTTTTTCGCCCCCATAGCTAACCTTGGGAGTCAGATACAGTGGCTACTAGGCCCGCCAAAGGCCCCCACACGTTGGGGGTGGAGTCGTATGGCTAGTTTTTCTATTGGTCACATGGCCTTAAAAACCGTAACCAAAAACCAGTCCCTCTTGGCCACCCTGCTGGGTGTTCACGCGGCAACCACGTTGAGGTGGGGGCTGGAATCTGCCGCGTCTCAATATACCAAACCAGATGCTCACTTACCTTTTTTTTCAGCCATCTTTCCCATACAGAATAATAATTGCACGTCATCTGCCAAGGTTCTATTGACAAATGACAAGAACACGGTCCTTCCTTTTCCCCTCATACTGTAGCATTTCGGGGAAATACCATCCGCCCGGGACCCTTTTTGACCTGGCATTTACTTATGGCAGCATTAAGCTCGCTATCGAGAAGGGGGAGTTCCTCAGCCTTGTCTGTCTGTTGTTCCTTTCCGTCTTTTTTTTTTGTTTCATCAGCTTTGCGAGCCTTATCAATGGCTTGGAATATCAGAGACTTTTTGGCATTCTTGATTTTAGTTCACTGACATCTAAAGCCAGTTTTTTATGGATTATAAACATTGATGCACTTGAAGCATTTGTTGTTTTTCTAAAATCATGCTTAATGTTTTTCAGTTTCCAAAATCTCAGTAGAACTTGTTATCTAGTGTCACATATGCTATTCTAAGTTTATCTATGTATTTCATTATTTAGTAAGGTCACTTATCCAAACATAGAATCTGGGTTTTTAAGTCAGAACCTCCTACTCTGGGACTTTCCCTTGGAATTTTAGCCACGTGCTTTGCACACGTCTAGATTCAAATCTGATTGGTTGGTTTGAATAAAAGGGACATTTTCAAAAGGCGGTCAGAAAAGTGCGCCCGGCAGTCGGGCTGGAAATCATCTAAGAGTTAGTCGCATTTTGTAGATCTAATATTTAGAAAGTAAGTATGTCTCTGTACAATTACAAGTTGTATTAATATTTATTTTTACATAGCTGTACTTATGTTGGATTTAAATAAAGGTTCCTGTATTTTATAGTCAAAGCATTATTCAGTTGGATCCTAGATCGTCATCGTTAATATTATTACAAATATTACAATCCCCGGCGTCACCCAAATCGTGACATCTAGAAAACAAACTCACTTAGCAATGAAGGACAAGATCACCTTGTTCCATTTCTAACAGTTCACATTTTTCTCCGTATTCTCTTTTCTGTTCAGTCGTCTTGCTTAGATTTTATTTACACATTTCATAACTGGTATCATAACTTTCCCCCAAATACCAATGTTTTCCCCACACTCATGGTGTATGATGATATCAAGACTGTTTTATTAATCCTTATTGGAAATTAGGTGTAATTACAAGGACTTTTTATTTTCAATTATAAACAACAACATTCTAGAAAGGAGAACAACAGACAAAACACAGATTGACTCCACAAACACGTCTTGATCTTTTTCACGTTCCCTAAAAATCTTTCTATCAAAGTTGCAGTTCCAGCATCTTTCGCAATAACTGACGTGATCCATTATTTGAGCACATTAACCCAAGACTAATGAAACGAAAGAGCATGCATCCGATACGATACAACAAATAACACTGTATTGGCTATGGATTGATTAGTACTATGACTAAGCTAGTTGATTTAAACTTTTAAAGGGAAACTCCGATGGTTTTTCAAATTTTGACATATTTAAATTCTGTATAAAAAGTTGTAATAGTAAACATTTTACCATTTTTTATTGAAATGCTTAGAAACATTTATATTTAATAAATTAGACAGTAAATTCTTGACATCTGAAAAAAAAACGGGGTTCTTTGAGTTTTTATTTTTAGGTTAGGCATACGCCACTTCCATCAACAATACTGAAAAGGAAACTAGATTTAACCATTCTTATCGCTTCATTCTTACAGTAGCTGTTAGGCTTAGTGACGGCCTAGTCCAGAGCGAAGGTACACACACACACACATATACATATAAGGCTATTCTAGACTGCGTGTTGTCGGTCATGACAAGACAACCAAGCGATTTTGTTTGTTGTGTGGCTAGTCAAGCATGTAAATCTACTTTTAATACGCATTTTGTTCTTTGCTTACAAGTTAAGTTACAATGATCCTAGATCTAACTGTATAGACGAAGATATATTTCTTGTACGAGAATGTAATCTTTGCTGTATGGTCTCCCGTTATCAAATGAGTTGGGCAGGACACGTCTGCAGAATGGAAGATCACCGCATCCCTAAACGGTTTTGTATGGCCAACTAAGCGAAGGAAAGCGCTCGCAAGGTGGTCAAAAGCAAACGCTTCAGGGACACCCTCAAAGCTTACGAAGCTCTGAACCTGCGAGACAGAGGCACATCACAAGGCATGATGGCGTCGCGCTGTGAAGACTAGCGCACAGGTTGCTGAGGAAAAAATAACAATGCTGGCAAAGAAAAACGCCAGAAAATATTATTTAAGTAAATAGAATAGGATACCGAGATTAAATAAAGTATCTTTTTTTAAACATATACTTATCTTTTAAATTTTCATAATTCTGTAGGAAATTGTGTAACAAAAATGGCTTAATGTGGGTATTTTAAATTGATAATTGACTGACTAGATTTAAAAAAAAAAACAAATATCATTGCATAGTTACATTTCATAATCATATTTTTCCCCCAGATGTTAAGCTCTAACAGTCTGTCATAAACATCAGAAAGGTAAGCTTAAAATCTCAATTGTTATGGACAATAAATATTATTATTATTATTATTATTATAACTTAATAGATTAGTTTTAATCTTTATATATAACTAGTTGACCGGCGGCATAGCATACGCCGCTATTTTGCAGGGCAGGCTTTAGGCACTGCAACATATGCGACCGCAGTGGGTCCCGCACTTTCTTTGGACCCGTGCTAATTTTTAGGTGTATAAATTATTAAATTAAACCATTTTATAACATGATATAACAGATTTCCCGCGGCCTCTTGATTTACCAGGAGCCCCTGGAAATCTCCTGAAATGTTATTAAATATAGGCCTACGAAAAAGTCCTGGAAATCTCAGGAAATTATTAAAATATTTTGTAAAGTAAAAGTAAAGTAAAAAAAAATATATCCGGAAATAAAAGGGGGAAGCTAGAAGGATATGAACAGGAAGCTTATCTACAATGATTTTAATTAGAATATAAATCTAGATCTAGTGTAAACTATCTAGATTTAGTGTAAAAAAATCTAGATGTGTAAAAAATATAAATTAGATCTAGCTAGATCTAGTATGTATTTTTTAATAACGAGAAACTTGGCGACTTTTACAGTTCTAGTAGCATTTCCTTTAAAGAATACATTCCATATGACGTCAAAGGAAAAAACCCTTTACGTCACACAGCTTAGTTAGACTTAAAATGTCTTCATCAATACGAGAACGTTGGTGAGGTTTAATAAACAATAGTGTACACATTTTTTATTACATTTCATTTAAAGAATTCATTCCATATGACTTCAAAGGCAAAAAATCCTTGAGCTTACGTCACACGGCCTAGTTAGACTAAAATGTATTTATCAATAGGAGAACGTTGGCGAGGTTTAATAAACATTAGTGCACTGAGTTCTTATTAAATTTCTTTTAAAAGATTCATTACATATGACGTCAAAGGAAAAAATCTATGACGTCACACGGCCTAGTTAGACTAAAAATGTCTTTATTAACACGAGGGAGCTAACGAGGGTTCATATGTAGATATGGGGGAAACTGAGTTCTTATAGTATTTCATTTAAAGATGTAGGACCCAGTTATGTGTGTAGATGGTTGTCTGTAGTCTGACAATTATCCGCGAGTTCGTTGGATACACAATAACGATAATAATGAATATATATTTGATAGCGCAAGCTGATAACTTCAACAATTTAATGAATAATCAAAAGGGCACAGTCTACGTCGTCCACTATCCTAGTTCGTTAATCTCTAAGTTCTTAATCCTACTCTAAGAACACCGCCATTTTTGTCTTACCGTCGCCCTAAGCCTACCACGTCATTAGTCTGTCTCTCTTCGTCACTACTTTTACTGTCGCTTAAAACTATACACAAAATATATTTAACTAACTAAAATAATATAATCTCTACCT